>CAJHZI010000424.1:1085000-1510000 GCA_905160935.1 Enchytraeus crypticus
AGAAATATGCAGTAGGATTGCACAAGCAAAAGCGGCCTTTGGTAGTAGAAAATAACTATTAACAAATAGTGTAAAGAAAGACACAAAGATGAAGATAGTGAAAACTTTGGTTTGGACTACGCTATTATATGGATGTGAAACATGGACCTTAAGAAAGGAAGATATTAGGAAACTGGAGGCATTGGAAGTGTGGATTTGGAGAAGAATGGAGAGGATTAGCTGGACTCAAATGAGGAAGTCCAGGAGAGAGTTGGCACAGATAGACAGTTGATAAATGTATTAACAAATAGGAAGAAGGGGACACATTCTAAGGGGGGAGGTCTATTAAAAGAGGTCATAGAAGGTAGAATGGAAGGCAAAAGAGGCAGGGGCAGGCCGAGATTGGGAATGTTAGATGACTTAAGGACCCACTCATATATGGAAATGAAGAGGAAGGCGGATGACAGAGAAGAGTGGAGGCGCTATGTACCATGGACCTGCCAGTAGTCGGTGCACTAAGAGAGAAGAGATATATTGTATAGTTACGATGATCTTTCCAGTTTTTGTCCTATTTCCAATCTTAACTACATCTGTAAACTTCTTGAAAAGGTAATTTGCATCCGTTTATGCACTCATCTTGATTCTTCCCTTCTCTCTCATTACCAATCTGCCTATAGAAAACTCTATTCCTCTATTCTACTGAAACCGCTCTTCTTCGAATTCATAAAGGTCTTAGCTTGGCCATGAGTAGTAAACATATTTCTGCTTTGATTCTTCTAGATCTCTCTGCTGCCTTCGATACAATTTGCCATGGCTTTCTAAAAAATAGGCTTAAATCTTGTTTCGGTATTTCTAATTCTGCCTTTTCCCTTTTCACATCATATCTCTCCTGTCGCACACAATCAGTTGTTATTGGTCAAAATCGCTCTTCTCAACTACCCCTCCTACGCAGTTTTCCTTAAGGTTCAATGTTCAATGTTAGGTCCATTACTCCTCTCTTTATATATTTCTCCTCTTAGCTACCTGCTTGCTCAGTCTTCCATACATTTTTATTTATATGCCGACGAGACACAACTATATATATTTTTTTCCAATCATGATTCCGATCAGTAACTGGATTCCGATCAGAAACTATCCTAGCTAATTCTATGGTTCATTCAAAGCTCGAATACTGTAATTCATTATTACATGGGTTGCCTACTTCTTCTCTCAATCGCTTGCAACAAGTCCTAAATTATCATGCAAGTGCTGTTTGCAATTCCTCTCGACTTCAATTTCGCTCTCTTTCTCTGCTTCGCAGTCTTCACTGGCTCCCTGTTAATCAACGCATAAAATATAGAATAGCTCTATTAACTTTCAAAACTCTGCGATTTGGCCAGCCTTCTTACTTATCTGAAATTCTTTTTCCCTATCGTCCCTCACGTGCACTTCGTTCCACTTCTTTCTCCTAAGTTCTTTTTCGAAGTTCTTTTTCCTACGCAGCACCCAAAATCTGAAACTCTTTACCTGCTAATCTTCACTCTTGCTTTTCTCTTTCCCCATTCTCTAGGAAGCTTTAGATTTACCTTTTTCTACCATAGACATAATCAATCTGCCCTGAAATTTTTTTGATGACCGTACTGGTTTTTGTTTAGGACTTTACTACTCCTCACTCCTCAGCACATTTCTTTTGCGGATTGGTCTGGGTGAATTAATCTGTAGTAACGTGTGCTGTCGGGGACAACCATGACATCATCCCTGGATATAAGGAAACGGACGTGAAACCTTTATTATATATATTATATAATCCATTTATTATATATAAAGGGGGGCCCAGGGGGTCCGGGCCCCTCTTTGGCCCGCCGATGATTTTTTACTATGTTTTGATTGCTTCTATGACAATTTCGATGTGTAAATATGTTTGTAAGAGCAGTGGTTGGGGGGGGGGGGTTATGAGAAGGAACTCAGTATCCATTAGCTCGATTTTATTTCCAAATATGGGCTCCACTTGGCCCATATTTGATATACTAGGAACCCAGTATAAAGAAAGGGGGGCCCGAACAATGTTAATCGTTTCACTAGCTGTCAATTTTCATTTTGACCACTGTAGGCCCCTAATAGGGGAAAAAGGTGTTAGTAAAAAATATGAACTCCGTCCCGGAGCAGTGGTGCAATCAGCACCACTTTCTTTTCTTTAAAATAACCTTCGTGCAATACCTTAATACCGTGCTATTGAGATAATCACTGATCCTTTGCAATGCTACTTCCTTACCTGCAGCATACCTTGATCATCCGCAGATATCGCATCTTTCAAAATTTACCTCTACAACCATTCCTGCGTCATCACTTTCCGTCACCTCATCAAAGCGCCTAGACATTTAGGTTGAAGAGTAGTGGTGAAATACGACATCCTTGTCTTTTCTCCAGTCCTATTTCATCCGCTAATGAAAACTTCAGCTGAAGTTTAACTTTTTCTTTTATGATTTAAGTAAAATAAATTAATGCCTTATAAAGTATGGGTAAACAGGATTGTTTTCTCAGGGAATGACGTCCCTGCCCTGTAAATTTTAGTCGAAGCTGAGGAAGGCATAGCGGGCCCTCCTCGTCATAATCAGAATCCTCCAAGAAACGTATATCAAAAGGAATGTCATAGATGATTGAAAGATTCACTCATATGAAGAGGAAAACGAAAACTTGAGATAATGGGAGGCGCTATATTCCACGGACCTGCCTGCATGCCATACACTATAAGATAAGTTTATTAACGTCAAATCGGTTTGAATATTTTATAGAACGTCTTCCTTTGTAACTCAGTGGTGTCAATTATTATTTATCCATATTTCTCCATAATAATTTTTCAAAATTAGCCAGTTTCCTGATATCATCTATTCTAAAAGTCCATGCTTTAAATTCTCATAGAGATGTGTCTTCTACATTAAGATATTCAAAATATTAATCTGTTTAGGTTATTTTTGTATAATTTCTTAGGATTGCTTTACTATTTCCGAAATGTTTCTTGTCTCTCTTACTGCGAAATTCACGTCTGAATTTATTTAAACTAATATATTTTAATCATGGTTTCATATGAATGTGTCCGTATTTTGTTTCAATGGTTTATCCGTAATTTAATGCGCTATTGTCAGATATTTATTGAATGTTATATTTTCTTATTTATAATATTTACATACTTCACATTATAAAAAGCAACTTTTGCAAAGGTCTTTATGATATACCTCAAAATAGCGGCTGTCATGCCACTCCTAATCCCATTTCACTTCCAGCTTGTATATATTGATCATGTGCATGCCTCACATCTCTTTCTTACCATATCGGCGACTAGCTAGAAAGAGCAATGCTCTCACTAGGGACCGATTGAATGGTATTGAATTGTTTTAATTTTGCATCTTTGATTATGTTGTAGTCTTGCACTTTTATTTCTCTTTTTGTACACTTTGTATGTATGTGACTTCACACTGACGTTTTTTGTCGAAATAAACATATGTCCCTTTCAGATATTTACCTTCAATATCTACCCATTCATCAATACCACTGATCACCTCAATCTCTAACGCTCGGTATGAGGTTGAGAAATAGAGGAGCAATGGAACATCCTTGTCTTACTCGACCCAAATTTGCCTTCGTCCATTTGCTACAAGTGACCTGGGTTAAAAGCCCAGGTCAGTCAAGTAATGATGGATACCCCCTTGGGCACTTGGAAGGTTAATCTTGTATCGGAGCTTGCTGCCGATTGTAGCTTTTAATAGCAACGATATGGTTAACCATGGAAAGAATTAATAATAACCTGCCAGAAACATGTAAAGCGGTCTCGAAGAGCGGACACCGGCCATGACACCGCTTTAGAAACTGTCAGAGGTTATTATTACAATTATTCTTATAATTATTTTCTTTTTTACCCCGGTGTAATTATTATTATTATTTTTGCCCCGGTGTAAAGAACCTGGGGTTTGATAAAAACGATTCAAGAAATACGTGCTGAATCGCCGCCCGGCTACTCGAGGTCATCAGTCGGCTTAAAAGAATTGTTGAAGCAGACTGCATGAAATCTTTGCAAAGTCATGGAAAGCTTTTGCCAAAGAAAAGATGTCTCTCGCATATCGGTGGTTTGCTCTGTAATAAGTCTGCCTATGCCATTAATAAAGTCAACTCCTTCGGGATTCATCGGACCCATGGCTTCAATGGCCACCGGAAAAACTTCATAACCTGAGGACAGATCACGGTATTTATCCAACTTTATAGAGGCGGCATGAACAGCAGCTCCACCGGCTGTGACTGAAGTCGTTTTGAGTTAGGAGTTTGCCATAGTGTCAATGACTGTGACGTCCCATACGGCATATTTACCGTTGCACCAGGGCACTAAAGTCATGCCGTCCGGACGCTTGCCGTCTGATCTGGACAACTCACTTGGTTCCTTAGAGGAAGGGATGCCTGCTCTTGAACTTGAGCTCGCCATATTGATTTAAATTGTGATGGCGAGACAATCTACCTGAGCTTCGTTTGCAGGAGAGGCCGTGGAGACCTAAAGCGTCGACTTCATGACCGCAGGGGCACACGTGAGGCTCGCAAGGTTTCGCCCCTAAACGGAAACTAACGGCTACTCGAATCGCCTCATTGTCTAAAAAAGCCCACAAGAAGCAACAGGGAGAGCGTGAAGCCAGTCGCTACTTCTTTTGGTTGATACAGCTAGGAGTCGTGCTCTGTCTACTGCATTGGACTGGGATTCCAACTGACTGTTATAAATCCGATCCACTATAGGACGGTCCCATGATTTCTGGTTACTGACTGAGGTAGAAGGTAGAGCACTGGAGGTGAGGCTTTTGGACCAAACTGATAACGCAACGTCAATGGATACATCAGCAGAAAGGGAGCACTTGTGAAGGATAGCGTCTTGCAACTGCCTCGTTTCCATCGCTGATGCCAAGAAGGTTGAAGGCGCGATATGGGAAGGAAGGCGAAACCCAAATATTTATTCCATTTATATCATTAAATTAAAATTAATCGAATTATTATTTCTCTGAGAGAATTTAATCAGTTCAATCATAGTACTTGAGGTATAAGAAATTTTGAAGTTTTTAACCAAAGGCATACATTAAAGCTTTAATCAAAGTTGCTCTAGCCTATAGATTTAACCGATTGGGTTGATTGATTTCTAGATCGAACATCTGTTTCATTCAATTGTAATTACATACTTGATTGGCTGAAAAGTATATTTATTGATTGAGTGATTAATTGATTATTTGATATTTCAAAATGATTTTTATATAACAATCATTATAGTTAAGCCAAACATTGACTCTATGATATAAGTTTCAAAATATGTTTATGAATAATTTATATTTGAATAGATATGAATATAGATATAGATTTTAACGAATGGAAAAGTCTCAAATATGGAATGACTGATGATATGATGTTGAACACCGAGAGTTTGAGACAGTATATTTGTGTCCCGACCCTATTTAAACTGGCATTCAAGGGAAGACGATGATGATGGTATAATAGGCTACTTATGCACTCTTACCCATAGCATTATCGCCACTACATATTTGCAGTTTTTCAACAGTTCCCTTTCAACCTCTTCAATTTTTTTCAGAAATATCAATTGACCATAATTTCGTTAGATTCTGAAATAGTCTCGCTGGTAGAATTATAATCTCATTCTGTTGAATCTCCAGAGATTTAAGATTAATCAAGTCAGTGAAGATATTTACATCGACGCTTGATATCAGGTTTTCTTCTAATTTCAGATATTTCAAAAGAATAAGTCCAGAAAACAGGCGTGAATGTAAGAAGGTAATACGATTATTATGTAGTCGTAGCTCATTTAGGAGAGGGGTGTTGCTAAAGAAACACGGCGACAGGGTGGTTAACTCGTTAGAGCCCAAATCTAGAAATTCTAAAAGCCTGGTGTCTAATAGCAATTCAGCGGGTAAACTTTTCAGATTATTATTGTATAAAGTAAGATATTTCAAGGACGACATTCCCCTAAATACTTTAGGAGGCAGATGATTGATATGATTGGTCTCAAGATTAATTCTTTCAATACCAGAAGCCTGTCCTGAAAATGCGTCCTCACTGACGGAGCGAATCAGAAGAGATTCCATGGAGAGAGTTCTCACTATGAGACCGAAAAAAGCAATTGCCTTTGAATCGAGATTATCATTAGTCAATCAACCAAGATATCCGCATTGCCATGCCAGTAAAATAAAATCAATAAAAATCATCAAAATATAAGCGATTAGTGAATAAGTAAGATTATTGTACTAGTTTTTCTACGTCCACCGTACTGAGAAATAGAAAGATAGAGAGAGAGAGAGAGAGAGTAAGAGAGAAAGAGAGAGAGAGAGAGAGAGAGAATAGATGTTTACTATCGCATCAACACAACACTATATGCGCTGACTCTGACCATAAATACAAACAGTGATAAAATAAAATAATAAAACGTTTAAGAAAGTTGGCATAAATACGAACAACAGACTTCAGCGAGGATGATAAACAATGTGCCGGATTTAGATCTTGGAGAGCCTGAAGCACTTTTGCAAGAGGGACCCCGAAAAAATCTTACTACAACCCTTACCTTAATAAGTTGCCCCTTATTACCTGACATATATTTACTAGATATAAATAATCAATCAGCCATAAATTGATACACAATAAGTACAGTGATAAGATAAAAAGAGCTGGCGCCAGGTCGAACAGACTTCTGTTAATACTTTCCAATTATGTCCTTTTATACATTTCACACTGCTCGCATCCCGTCTTTGATTCTCCCTTTGCCTAGCTGCTTGATGAATCTCCTTTTTGCTATCTTTGCTATCTAATCTATGATAGAAATCATCATATTTTCTTGCAACTGCTACCACTCCATTTGCCTGCGTCTTCAACTCTCTATACTTCTCCTGTAATTTTTCTGTCCTACCATCCCTCCGCTCCTTAAAACGCTTCTTTCTTCTCCCGCAATACCTCCCTTCCCACCGCAATCCAACAGCAAACTTCTTTATTCACTTTATTCCTTCTAACCTTCACTACATCTGGCACTTCCCTACAGAATTCTCTAACTTTGTTAGATATCTCAGCCCACATGTCATTAGCTGATCACTCAACTAAAAGTTAGTATATTATTAGCAGTTGTATTCCGGGCTGTTATATTGTAAACTTCTATAGCGAACAGTAGCTTTTAAAAATTCTACTTTATTGATGCTCATAATACAATATAGAATTGTTTTAGAATGGATAAAAAGCTAAGCAAGTGTAACAGCTTAAATGAGACTAAGTAGACGTATAAATAATATTTTGATATGTTCTTAGGTGCACTTAACTTGTACATATCCGTTTAAGCTGAGAGCTACAATGTGTGCTTTATTTTATTTTTAATTTAGGCGTATAGGCTACTTTTCAACTTTGAAATAGAATAATGAATTTTTGTAATCCACGGGCCAACCATTTACATCAGTATTCATATTGGTGGTAGACTAAAATAAAACTCAATTGTAAACTTTTACATTTTTAGGCACACTGGGAGCCTAGGGCTACGTCATAATTTCTAGAAAACATAGTAGCTTACAACTAGTCTCTCTTTTATCTAGTATTAAATCTATTATAAAACAGAAATTTCTGACATAATTAGGCCTACAGTAGCACTAGCCGAATGTCAGAATGCCGGGATCTTCCTATACTCTACAAATCTACAAGTGAAGATTTTGATTGAACAAATTATTTACAATGCCTATAGCGGCTGTAGAACTTCAAAGACCATTTAAAAGCTAATACGTTTTTTTGCGATGAGCCAATACCCAAAACATTCCGAGTATATGACTTGGAATTTAAATATTTCAGGCAGAATGGCTGCTTCCAATCATTTTGTTATCCAATCATATTACATAGCGAAGTATTAAATATAATATTTTGCAATATTCTGTAAAAATATTCACACCGGCAAAACTGGGGGGCCATAATTAAAACCAGGGGACAAACCCCCTTGGCGTCGGGCCTGAAATAATACTATAAAATGTTAAATTTGTTATCCACAATCAGGAAACTATATTATATATATATATATATATATATATATATATATATCTTATACTATACATGTATATATATATATATATATATATATATATATATATATAGATCTAAGTCTAATGCAGTGATTTGGTTAAAATTAGGCCTAATTTCTCGTGCCCATTGTCAACTTGGCCTCCTAGATAATATTTGGACAACCAAAAGGTTATAAGAAGGTCTTCAATTTGATTAATATTGCATTTATTTCATTACTAAATACTAAAGTAGACCTATTTGTGCGCCAATTTTTTAAAAGAATGGTTTCATTTTTTTATTTTATGTTCCTTTTGTCAGGGTAGTGATAATAACCCTATGAAGCCCAAATAATTTTTTAAAGAAATATCGGAAGGTAATTTGTATGTTTCAAAATATTTAACTTAAATTAGAGCATACCGGTCATTTGGAAAAATCAATTTCTATCGCAAAACTTGGATAGGGGAAGGGTGGGTTAGTTGAACCGGCGGGATAGTTGATCCATCAGCTATTACTGCCTCAGTAGGAATGGTAACCGGCAGAGAATGGTCGCACTTTGTTTTTCAACTTTATCATAGTCTTTATCATACACTTTAGCATAGTCATAGAAAATTTTGTAGCAGTTTCTGGAACCTAGGCGCTCATCAAGCGAGTGCTCTTCGGACGTTGATTTAGATCCTAGTGCTTTGTCGCCCTTAAACACTATTTTGAGTGGTGAAAATCTAGGCTTCAACTTCATTGTCTTCTATCTTTATACGCGCAATATGCTTTTAGTTAAAGTTGTAGTATATAATTCATATATTGTTGCTACACAAATGGCCGTATTTCGTTGGTGGCTACACGGCTCGGTTTTTTATAGGCTACTGTTGAATAGAGATTGGTAGTAATGGGGGTAGTTGAGCCATCTTGAATCGGGTTAGTTGAGCCGGCTCAACTCTCCCGATTCAAGATGGCTCAACTAACCCGAATCAGAGTTAGTTCTATAGGCCTAGTTATTTAATAGGCCTACTAGCTATTCATCGATCATAGGCCTATAATTTACGTCTAATTAAAATTAATGCCAGTTTTATTGTTTTAGGTTACTGATTAAACATTATACCGCGTATATTTAAAAGAATATCTGAGAAAGGTAGAGTACCAGTGGACGTTTTAGAACGAGCTTCTCAAGCAGTTCGAGGTGGAATACCTATCCGGGCTGCTGCCGAGGACTTCAGTGTGGCTCGAATGACTTTGAAGCGATTCATGGATAAGCGTGACACTAATCCTAATAGTGTCGTGGGCTATACAGCCATAACACTTAGACATTCTGTGTTCAGTCTTCAAATGGAACAAGATCTAGCTGCACATGTGAAGTCGTTGGCAGATCAATTTCATGGACTGTCTCTAAAGAAATGCTCCGAGTTATCATTTGATTTTGCCAAGGCAATCAGTCTTAGTAAGCCTGCTAGCTGGCAAGAAAATAAAAGAGCTGGAAAAAATGGTGGGCTGGGTTTAAAAATCGACAGAAGCTAAACATACGTAGTCCTGAAGCCACATCTATTTCTAGAGCTACTGCATTCAACAGACCAGTGGTAGACGCATTCTACGAGAACCTTGCTAAAGTTTTGGATAGATATAAGTTTGAAGCTAAAGATTTATACAACACAGATGAGGTACGGTGCACAAATGGCCAAGTTCCTTCTAATGTAGTTGCATCAAGAGGCAAGAAACAAATAGGATCAATTTCGTCTGGAGAGCGTGGTGAATTGTTCACAGTTGTTTACACCACACTTGCCTCTGGGAATGTTCTGCCTCGGCTTTTCATATTCCCTCGCGTAAATTGCCGAGACCATTTCACAAAGGGAGCCCAAACCGGATCCATTGGTTGTGCAACGAGGTCGGAAGGATTAACGAAGAAGTGTTCGTTAAATACCTGAGTCACATAGGTCATCAATCTCGTTGTTCTCGTGAAAAACCTATTCTATTAATTCTGGACAATCATGAGTCACATATTTCTTTTAATGCTATTGACAGCGTGAGGGACTTGGGAATCGTTCTCCTGTCTCTCTCACCTCACTGTTATTATAGACTTATTTAGATGATATAACTTTATTTAGAATTCTACTTAATTTAGCAGTAGGCCCTAACGATTTATTAATTTTATAAATTGCTTGCTAGATGAAGTATTGTTAGTTTCAAGTAATTCAGACTTATTTGATGAAGATATTGTGAATTGTAGGGTATGTACTAACGTATGTGGTTTCATTAAGATCATATTTTATGGCATAGGCCTACATTTCTTCAGTTTTATACTTATGTTATGCAAAGTGTCATATAACGTGACGCAATTGTCTAATTTTCGATATGGCTCATCTGACCCACCCGACTGGCTCAACTAACACTACTGGGAGGGTGAGTTGAGCAATTTTATCAACATTAAAAGAAATTACTCAAGTAAAACACTAAACAAATATCACGAGTTAGACGATATTACATAGTCAAAATGTGAAACTTTAATTTAATAAAAAGTTAGGCTATTATATTGAAATGGGTGACTTGCATTACTGTTCCAATAAAAATTGGCTCAACTAACCCACCTTTCCCCTAACTTCGGCTCTAACTTAAATTTTTCCCTAAAATTTGGAGATCTAATGCAAAAATTCCTCCTCTATGGGCGATTAAAATTTAAGGCGAAATATCGAAAAATGATTGCACTATCGCAATTTTGTTAAGGGTTTTTTTAATTTGCAGTCCGTATAGGCGATTGTGGCATTTACCTTAATAAATAATAATTGTATTCTAATCAGATACCATCCAACCTGAATGCGCAATAATCTTGTATATGCATATATGATGACGTCATATATTCCAGTTTCGACAACTTTAAATGCTGGCACTTCGTTAATTGTTCCAAGGTTAGTGCAAAATATTTCTCCAGGATAACCGGAGTCAGGCGGAATGTAGGAGCAGGAATCAGTTTTCCATAAAGGACATCCGCTTATAAATTTTCTCATAAAAAATAGAAATGAAAAAAGCTTCAGAAATCTAAATTCCTTGATTTAACGAATTCGCTAGTTGTTAATTACACCTTTGCTCAATCCATTTTCACAAATTTGATACGGACTACTTCCTCCAGTTTGCATATAGGTTTAGAGTTAGGATAACTTAGGGCTAGATATAGATCGTGAGAAAAAATGCTATTGTTTGAAAGCTGACAATATGAAATAAGATAACATAGAATAGGCTGAAATTAAATAAATTTAAAAGTAAAATATTGCGACTGAAATTTAGTTTTTACCATGTGTTATATTATTCAATTCTATGACTGTATCTAATTTCTTTTTATTGGCTCAATTGTTGTGCATCAGTTTTAATAGTTCCATCTTTCTGAAGTGGGCTTTCATGCTGGAGATTCGTATTAAATATTATTAGTTCGGATAAGCTGGTTGCAGATGCCTTCATGAATTATTTTCAAACTGCATACAGTGATTCCGGTCTGGCTACCAACGCTAAAATTGAGTTCGAATGCTTGATGACAAAAAGTTTAGCTAAATGCTCGAATGTTTATGCCCCTGATATATCGTGTATAACGGTTAAGCTAGTGGATCGCTGTACACGTCAGCTTACTACAGGTAAGGCTTGTGGTCCTGACAATTTAATGGCTGAAAATCTAAAATATGCACACCCTATAATAGGCTAGTCGTTCAGTTAGCTAACCTATTAAAAAGCATTGCTATCCAAGATTATGTTCCTCATGGGTTCAGAACAGGTTATATTATCCCGAAAATTAAGGACGAACTTGGTGATGAAAACTACGTCAACAACTATAGAGGTATCACATTAATTACACTCATTTCTAAACTGTTTGAGTTAGTCATTCTTGATATATGTGAGGATTATCTTGTTACTAGCAACCTACAATTTGGTTTCAAGGTAAACTCAAGTTGTAATCATGCAATTTTTATGAAGTCGTTAAATATTTTCTAGACAATGGTAATAGTGTGTTTATTGAGACCTTACACTTGACCTGAAGAAGGCATTCGATAAATAATAATGGTAATAAATAATAAAGGTTTAACGTCCGTTTCCTCATACAAGGATGATGTCAGGGACGTCCCCATCACATGCCACTACAAATCGATTCACCCCAAACGATCTGAAGAAAACACGTGCTGAAGAGAAATAAACGATCTTCAACAGAGCCGGTCCGGTGATAAAAAAAACAGTCAGGCAAGATGAAATAAAATCTATGGTGGGAAGAGATGTGTTTTTAACTTACAACGTAAAGTGGAGGTAGTAGAACATGAGCGAAGATCAGGAGGCAGAGAGTTCCAAACAGTTGGAGCGGAGAAAGAAAATGAGCGTCTACCTAACGAAGTGAGAATATTAGGAATTTTGAGCAGTTTTGTATCGGAAGAACGAAGCGTACGAAAAGGTTGATATTGGATTAGGAGATCAGAAAGGTAAGAAGGTTTAACAAAAATAAGTGTTTTGAAAGTTAACTGAGTTAATAAAGTTAACCACTTTAAATTATTTACTAGTCTTATATTGAAGGGCATTCCTTTATGGATTACAACTGTATTATAAGACTGGTGTTCTAAGTTTAATGTCTGTGTTCGTTGGAATGTATCCTCATCTAATAATACTTCTGTTAAAAGTGGCGTGAGACAATGTAGCTCTCTATCGCCGGCTTTATTTAATATCTTTATTGATCCATGCATTATTGACTTAAAATCTCTCAATGTATGTTGTACCATTGGTGCACAATTTGTTAGTATGATCTTATACGCTGATGAGTTGCTTCTTATTTCACCAACGGTGCACGGTTTACAAAAGATGCTAGATCAATGTTCAATTTTGTTTGATAAATTACTATTGGAATTCAATATACATAAATCTATGTGTACTGCGATTGGGTTAGGATCCGGCTGTGATATTTCTCCAATGTCTGTAATGAAACAACGTTAAATTCTTATTGATTGATTGATTGATTGATTGATTGAAAAAGCCATTAAAATTGGTAAAACGTTTTATATACTTAGGTATTACTTTAATAGCAAGTAAAAATCTAGTTGTTGATACCAATTTGATTATTAGAAAGTTTTACTCAAGTTGCAATAATATATTGTCTAAATCAGATAATCTAACTGAGCTGACAAGATTACATCTTTTAGAGTCCTAATGATTTCCCATTTTAACCTGTGCCACTGTTAGTTTTTCACTTAGAAACGATCCAATTCATGATTTAAATGTTGCCTGGAACAATGTTTATTGAAAGCTACTTAACTATCAAGAAAGTGGTGTTTTACCCATTCCGATTTTTGAAAAACTTTCTAATTTACAACACAAGATGTATCGTACTGCAATTGATAATATTAAGAAAGAGTAGTACACTTATTTGGTTAGTAAGGCTGTTAATGTCGAGAGATTATGGAAAACTGTTAACGATCCCTTACATAGATATATTTCTCCTTCTCATCCTTCTACTCCTGTTGAGTCACTTCCTGAACAATTTTCCAGTTACTTTACAGATACGATCAGCAATCTTAGAGCACCTGTCACTCCAACTCCTAATTCCACTCCTCACACTTCTATCTCTCTTTCTCTTCAGTGCATTGCCAAGTGGCAGGTTGAAGGCACATAGTCATACTCAAAGTCTGCTTTCTCGTTCCATACGAGCACTCCTTAGGCCAAAAAGTTAATCCCTTACAAAGTCTATGCCTTATTCAAACCTTATGTATACATATATATATATATATATATATATATATTATATATATATATATGTATATATAGATATATATATATATATATATTATATATATATATATATATATATATATATATATATATATATATATATATACAGGGTGATCCAGAAGAACTGAAACTATTTTGAAGGCCAATAACTTTGACAATTTTTATCCAAACGCCGTACTTGATGCACTAAATTAAAGGCAATTAATTCTATTTTCTATTAAAATGCCAAATACCTAAAAGATAACACTACACATGTTTGAGAAATTATCATTAGTCGCCGATATGTCATTTTCATGTCATATGATCGCCTGTATGAAAGTAAACCTGCCAGGGTTTATTGGACCGTAGAACTGGACACCTAACAGCCCGCCCTGATTTGAACCCGATTTACTATTCGATCGTTTACTATTGTCTTCAGCAATTAGTCTATCGTGAACCAATTCACGACGTTGAACATTTGATACAAGTCATTGTCCTCCGCTGGGCTAAGATCAGTCTGACACTCGTGTAATCGGCAATTGATCCGTGATCCCAGCGGGTGAATGCATTTATTCGGGGACATGGTGGTCACATTGAACATTTGTTTAATTAATTATTAATTCATTTAGGACTTTGATAGAAACTGCAATGCGCTTTTTGAAATAGTTAAGGCCTAATGCTAATCTTGAATTATTGATTTTTAGATTTTGAGTTTTCACGTAATTTCATTGAAAATGACATATTAGCGACAAATGATAATTTTTCAAATATGTGTAACAGTATCTCTTAGATATTTAGCAATTTAATAGAAAATTAAATTGTCTGTAATACAATGTATCATGTGGGACATTTGGATAAAACTTTTCAAAGTTTTGAGCCTTCAAAGTAATTTCATTTTTCTGGACCACCCTATATATATATATATATATATATATATATATATATATATATATATACATATATATATACATATGTATATATATATATATTAAATATATATATATATATATAATTACACATGTATACATAGGCCTAGAGTATATCTATATACAAACATAAATATGCATGTTTGTTTACTGGATAAACTGCCTAACTGAAGTTTCACATTTGGCATGTTTTTTGAGTGGCATTTAAATTGCATATAGCGCAGAAAGAATCACTGAAGACTTACTTTATAATGCGGCGATACTATTCAACGAAATTTTGCGACATAATTATGCGACTTGAGTATCCGACGAGATTATGTGAGTATATTATGCGACTATATTGTGCGACTTTATTATGCAACTATAACAGAAATGAACAGACTGACCTGCATAGGCCCTATATATTTTTATGAAACCTTCCAATACTCAGTTAAATTTAACGCTTCGTGAAAAATAGTCTCTTGAATGCCAAGCAATATACTAGTAAATTAGAAATGATAATCAATCGCTCTGTAATTTATTGAAGCAATTAAGAACCACTTGGTTATATAACATAGCACGCATTTGTATCTATCACAAATGCGTCTCACATTAATCTGCATTATTAATTCTTATTTTATTGCAATATTTTATATTACTTGAGGGTCCAATTAACCTTGTCAGTATCAAGAAATGAAATTCAGAGGTAACATCCCTTGAAGAATATTAAAGTGTATATATGCTATAAACAAGAATAGTACGCCTCCTACTACGGTGTTAGGCCTACTACTCGGAGTTTACAAACACAACAGTGTTGTGGTTAGTACAGATCGTTGAAGATAAAGAACAGTGCAAACAGTGCAGTAGAAGATCAAGAGCAGTGCAAACAGCGCAGTAGACGATCAAGAACACTGTAAACAGTGCAGTAGAAGATCAAGAACACTATAAACAGTGCAGTAGATGATCAATAACACTATAAACAGTGCAGTAGAAGTTAAAGAACAATGCAAACTGTTCAGTAGAAGATCAAGAACACTATAAACAGTGCAGTAGAAGATCAAGAACAGTGCAAACAGTGCAGTATAATATCAAGAACACTATAAACAGTGCAGTAGAAGTTAAAGAACAATGCAAACTGTTCAGTAGAAGATCAAGAACACTATAAACAGTGCAGTAGAAGATCAAGAACAGTGCAAACAGTGCAGTATAATATCAAGAACACTATAAACAGTGCAGTAGCAGATCAAACATCTGTAAAAACAGTAGGCCCACAGTACAAGATTAAAAACAATACAAACATAACAGTTGAGGATCAAAAACATACAATCGATTCAAATTTTTTAATATCTATTTAGGACGCTTTTTGATACCTCAATCTCTCTATTTTATTTCAATTTCGATCGTCAATTTCAAAAGTAACTTTTGGTACCTGGGATACCGGTTAATTTAAAAATAATTACAAACATAGGAGTAATTGTCCTTTCATCAACATGCAATGTACCTTGCACATTGTACAACTCTTAATTTTATAATAGCACGCGAAAAGCAAACTCTAATTCCAGTTTTCCTGCATTCTTAGCATATATATTTATGTAATATAAATATATATATATATATACTATAAATATATAATATATATATATATATATATATATATATATATATTTATATATATATATATTAATACTGTGTATATATATATATATATTAATACTGTGTGTATATATATATATATATATATATATATATTAATACTGTGTATATATATATATATATATTAATACTGTATATATATATATATATTAATACTGTGTATATATATATATATATTCGATAAACTTATATATATATATATATATATATATATATACATACATATGAGAAATATAATTATACACATATAATACATATCAAAACTTATATGTAATATACTACGGACCTGCCAGTAGGCAATTCCCTAATAGATATAGAGGACTACGATATATTATATATATATATATAAAGCTGGTAAAGCTAAGGTTAACGTCAGTTTCCTCGCTCGAAAGCGATGTCAGTGACGGGCGAGCCCAGGATTTGAACCCGCATCAACTGATCCGCAGTCGAGTATCTTACCGATTTCGCCACTGGCTAGAGCCAGTGGCGAAGTCGGTAATATATATATATATATACACCTATATATATATATATATATATATATATATAAATATATATATATATATATATATATATACTAGGGTATATATATACTAAGCTACATAAGGTATGGATAAGGCATAGACTTTGTGAAGGGATTAACTTGATAATCTAAGGAGTGCTCCTATGGAGCGAGAAAGCAAACTTTGAGTATGAATATGTACCTTGAACCTGCCACTTGGCAGTGCATTGAAGAAGAGAATATATATACTGTATATATATACTGTATGTGTATAGGCCTATATTTATATATATATATATATATATATGTGATCTTTTTGCGCTATGCCCCTATCTCATATATATTCACCACACACATATATATATATATATATATATATATATATAGATGTATATATGTATATGTATATATATATATATTTCTGCAGGGGGTCAATTTTTTGACGCAGTCTATATATATATGCATATATATATATATATATATATATATATATATAATATATATCTATATATATTATAATTATATATATATATATATATAGACTGCGTCAAAAAATTGACCCCCTGCAGAAATTTTATTATAATTATGGTAACTGATGCCTCTTTATCATTAAATTTAAGTGATTATTAATGGTCCAATTCTACATATATGCTGAAAAATTAATGGAAATATATTAACCACAATTCGAGTTACGGAGCTTTTTGCGCCATGCCCCTACCTCATATATGTTCTCTAAGCAGTTTAACGCTAAATACTCCTGATTAGAGCCCAAACTTAGCACTTGATGTTTTAAATTATCCAGATTTCATATACAAGGATGAGTGGCCTCCTAATTCTCGAGATTGGAACCTATTACAATATTATGTTTCAGGTGAAATGATGAGAAATTAAAATTGTATGAACCCGAAACCCTCAGATATTTATCAATTAAAAGAAGCGATAAAGATTACCCGGAACGACGTATCCCAATCTTCAAGCAATAAGGCAATACGCTCAATTCGTCAAAGGCTGCAGTTATGCATTCAGATTCGATGTGGACATTTCGAACAGTTACTTCGTTACTAATTGTTCCAACCAAACGGCCCCTTTCAGGGCCAACAAAATAAAATAACTTAAAATATTTTCATTTGAAAAATTTTTCTTAAAGGGCATGGTATGTGCGCTAAAACGAGTTATACTTCTAGAGCATAGTCTATATATTCATTAAATTTTAAGCATAAGGGTAGAATTGGACCATGAATCTTATCTCAGCACTTAAATTTACATGATAAAGAGACATCAGATTCAAAAGTTATAGAAAATTTTCTCTAGGGGGTCAATTTTTGACGCAGTCTGTTTATATTTATATATATATATATATATATATATATATATATATATATATATATACATGTGTGTATATATATATACATATAAATATATATATATATATATATATATATATATATATATATATATACTGTATATATATATATATTATATATATATATATATATATATAGGCAATGCATTAAACACAGCGTTGTGAAGTAATGAAGTAAAAATACTTCGTTACAAGTAGCAAGTACTCAAGCGATTCTATTACTTGTGATGAAGTACTACATTTGTCTGGGTACTTTACACTTTTAATGAAGTAATTTCTGTTGTACTTTTTACTTTTAGCCGCAGAAGTTTAAAAGTCGTTTTACTTGTTGAAAACTGTATGAATATCTATTGCCAAATATTTTACTAATTAATACAATTTTAATACCAGGAGAATTAGAATTAAACTAACATACAGGTTGCGCATTATACAAATATTCCCCTAGCACAATTACGATAGCTCAACACAATATTGATATTACGCCTTGAAATTTGAAGGTTCTCTTGTGGAGGAATATAGCCACAAGCTGACGAAATTTTGTAAAAATATTTTTAAAAGAACCGGAGTTATCCTAGTTTTGCGAAAAATTGATTTTTTTCATTTAGTACGCAACGTAAAACGTTAATTAAAATCAATTCCTTTTTGAAAATGTGCTGACCACGAAAAAGGCCGTTAGATGATGACGACTCTGATTGTGTGCTATAATGTATGCTCGAAATGAACGCCTTGGACTTTATTGCCGACCAGATGTCTTTTCTTAAAGATAAAATTGCGCTGTCAAAGGACTGCTGTGGTAGGTCTATCCAGATCTCTTGAAGAACTGCCTTTAATTCCATTGTGTTTGTGGGTTTGGGCTTGAAAGCAAAATACTTTTCCAAACATGGTTCCACAATCAAAAGAATCAAGTAGGATTAAAATCTGGAGAATTAGGAGGCCAATCCTCCATGTTTGTGAAATCTGGGCTGTATTGCACAAGAAAGTATTGCGTAAGACGTGAAGTATGAGCCGGCGCGCCGTCCTGTTGAAAAATGAAATCATTTGGCTTTAACTTGTTGCAGTCTTAAATCAGTTTCGGTAGAATAGTGTTAGTGCAATACATTGTAGCGCAATATCATAGTCGTCATCATCTAACGGCCTTTTTCAGGGTCAGCACATTTTCAAAAAGGAATTGATTCTAATTGACGTTTTACGTTGCGTATTAAATGAAAAAAATCAATTTTTTCGCACAACTTGGATAACTCCGGTTCCTTTAAATTTTTTTATACAAAATTTGGTCAGCTTTTGGCTAAATTCCTCCACAATAGAACCTTACAATTTCAAGGCGAAAAATCAATAATTGGCTAAGCTATCGTAATTGTGCTAGGGGGATGTTTTTAATGCGCAGCCTGTATATTCAACAGACGTTATATCTGTTGTCTAGCTAGCACCAGTACATGTAACTGTGCTTAATAAGGTATGTGACGTAAATCAAAGCATTTGATCTTCAATGTAATTCAAACACCGGTAGGCCTACTGGCCTTTGCTGTCTAGTTAATGATCTGGGGAGGTGATATGGCGTAGCGGTTAGAGTGTTCGCCTCGCACACAAGTGGCCTGGGTTCAAGGCCGTGGTCATTCAAAAATGGTGGTTATTAGTGATGGGAATTGAACCGAACCCAAAACGAACCGAATCCTAAAATCTGGGATTTTGGCCGAACCGAACCGAATCCGAACCCATACTCTGGCCGAACCCGAGCCGAACCCGAACCCAGACTCTGGCCAAACCCGAACCGAACTCTTGAAGTTACTCTTCTCCTTTGTTAGCCTCAGGAGAAAAGAACACTTTTCTTTTCAGCTATTTTTCAAAGTCTGCATTAAGTTATTATGGAGAATGTGTGACATTATTTAAAGATAGTGAGAACAATATAAATATACATATTAGTTTTGTACTTGCATATCCTACAGTATCTAACAGCATATAATCAGATAAGGCTGGTTCCGACACAAATTTTAAAATTAATAACGGTAAATAATGTTGCACCATAGAAGTGCATTAATAATTTTAACTCTGTCGTAACTTCATAAATTCACAATTGACCTTAGATTTTAAAATTTGAGACTCTTACGTAAATTATGAAGTTTACTACTAGTTCATATGATAAAAAAGGTATATATTTTGATAATTTTTCTGTGGAAGTACACGTGTTAACCAAATCGTTCTTATTTGACATTTTCATGTTAATAAATTGCACTTTGTCTCTGAAATATTGGATCACATATTTTCCAAGACATTTCCCCTTAATTATAGACGTTCCAATTACATTGGCCTTACGAGAAAATTTATTTTTAAATTGGTGAAGCATTCTATTTTCCTGGTTATAATCAAGGCGAATTTTTCAGATAAAGTAATCAAGCTAGATATCTATTTTATGAACATTTATTTTGTTTGTCTTAAATACTTACAATATTTTAAGAAATTTCAGGAATAAATAACACTTCTCTCCGTTTTTAATTGTCATATTTTTACTCAGGTGAAAAATGTGGCAGTTATTATGACCTTTTGTATTTGTAAGCACATTTACCATAAACCATTTTAAACATGTTTATCATAACCATGATTATGTTAAACAATTGCAACATTATCAAAACCAAACCATTTCGAACTCGAATCGAACCCTTGTGAGATGGAAAGCAAGCCGAACCCGAACCGAACCCTAACCTTTGTTAGAAGGATGCCGAACCGTACCGAACTCTCAAATTGCTAACTGCTAACCGAACCGAACTTTCATTTTCAACAAACCGAACTGAACCGAACTCTCAAATTGTAAAATGCTAATCGAACCCGAACTGAACTGACCTTTCATTTTCAACGAACCAAAATGAACCGAACTCTTGAAATTCGTCTAGTTCCCATCTCTAGTAGGTATCCCGTTGGGCCCATGGAAGGTTAATCTTGTATCGGAGCTTGCTGCCGACTGTTGATATGAATAGCAAAGATATGATTAACCATGGAAAGGATTCATAATAACCTGCCAGGAACCTGTAAAGCGGTCACAAGGACCGGACACCGGCCATGACACCGCTATAGAAATTGTCGGAGGTTATTATTTATTATTATTACCTCGTAAATTGAGCTTTGAGGTGTACGAAATATTAAAATTTGTAATTGTTCAGATGATAAAGTCTATAGTGTTTTAAATAGTCAGTTCTTACATTTATTGTTGATAGTATTGCAATGAATCCTATATCTCCGAGATAATTAGACGGAGTAAAAGCTTAGCCTATAGTTTTACGCGAACAGTTTGAAATTAAGACCTGGAAAAGTATATAAAATAGGCTTATATGTAGAATAGGCCTATGAATTAAAATAAATATAATTTTTATAAGAAAACTTAAAGAAAATCTTCCAATTAAATATTCCTGAAACAATCCTAATAGGCATATATATATATATATATATATATATATATATATATATATATATATATATATACATGTATATATATATCTTTATTACACACAAGGTATTATCAAGACACATCTTGTCTGCATGTCTTCCTATACACAAGCTGAGTAGGTGTGAGATATTTAGGATTTTACTTTTTTCACAGTTGTAACATGCAACCCAGGAAATCCTAATCAGAAATAATATCTTTAATACTGTACTACAGACTTAACTAATAATTTATAACATTTAAAAATCATTGTAAATTTTTCACATTTTTCTAATATATTAATTATCAAAAACTGGAATTTATTAAAATTGTGATAAATTGCCTGTTGAAGCAAAACCATGGTGCAGAGATAGTTAAAAATCTAATTTTTTAAATAAATAGTTTTGTGCAGTTTTTATAATGATACCGACAGAATAATTACATGTACTTTTGACAGTTCTAACGGAACAAACTCCATGATTGAAAATTTATCACTTGATTTTTGTCGACATCCCGTTTTCTTCAATATTCAACAAAATTCGTAATTTTAAGCCCATGTTTACCTTGATATGATGGTTTTTCTCCTGTCAACATTTAAAGTAAAGCAGTCATATTGTTTTCTATTGCAAAATGTAGGCCTACTAAACGATATGTCACAGCTTTAAAAATAAAAATTGAATATCAATAAATGTCAGACTCTTTGCTGACAGTGACATTGTCTCTTATTAACTACCCATATTCTATTACTGGGAATAGTTTCGTGAGAGTAAATGAATGAGCTTCTTGGTCTATGGGATCAATTTTCCTCTAACTTAGCTTTCTCTACACATTGTGAAACGCATCTGTAGTAGAGCTACAGACAAAAATCGTCCATCATCCAAGTATTGTTTTAAATCTAGAAAAGAATAGTACTGTTTAAAGCTTTTACTATACACAACAGACCTAATCTAAGGTAATAATCGATCATTTGGAATCCTTATAAAGCTGGGAATGGATCTTATAGAGCATGTTCTAAAGATTTTCACCAAACGATTTTATGGTTTAAAAGATCTTTCACACCCTCAAGGACTTAATTTTCTTAGCGCCGAAACTGTGGAACGTCTGTGACTTAATATTGAATTATTGTTTTTTAACATAATATTAAAAAACGCTGTTGAACTTCCAGCCTCTGAATTCTTTATGTTTAAATATTGAGTGACTCGTAAACCTAATAACAATACTTATCTTCACGTGGCTCCAATTCTTAATTAATAACAGGGAGAATGGGAGCTTATACACCTCTAGGAGGAACATAGGACTGCTAGGAGGAACATACACCTCTAAGTTAGATGTGTATGTTTCACAACAGGTCTATTATGGCATGGAAAATATTGCCACAAATAGTTGATTCTACTTTGATTGATCTGTGTAATTCTGAACTAACTGTAATTAAAGTTTAGTGAATTTCTAAGAATTTTTGTACCAACTAGGCCTATAAGGTTCCGTATATGATAGTTTATACTGTCGCATTTTATTAAGATTGGCTTAACAATAATACTTTTATTCCAATTTCTAACATATAATAGATACTTACATAGTTTGACACTAGAAGTATTAGAAGCTTTGCTAATTTATAGAAATTACTGAATATGTGAAGTGTCAGGTTAGCGGGCAATTATTAATGTTTCACGCATAGGCGGCGGCCTATGTCAATTGGAGTTAAATATCTGTTCAACTCGTTTCTATTTTTATGTTTTCTATGCTGCGAAAATTCTTAAATTAAATAACTTACATAAAATAGATAGATGATTTAATCTCAGTTTTGTCTGTTGAAGTCTATTGAGTTTCTAGCAAATTGCTTCTTTGGTAATGTAGATGCTGATTATTAGTCGAATGACTTAACTAGACAACACTGTCTCATCCCGATGGGATGGGAGCATTAGTCGATAAACTACGAGCCTCAGTTATTAGACATCGACACCGAGTCAACCGACATGGAGACCGAGTCAATTGACATGGAGACTGAGTCAACAGCTATCGAGACTTGGTCATCAGATATTGAGACCGAGTCATCAGATGATATTGAGTCATGTTCTCAGGTCGATACTGAGTCATGTTGTCGAGACCGAGTCATCTGGTGTGAAGACAAGTCTCGAGTTATCGAGCCCAAGTCATAAGGCATTGATACGTACTCATCCGGTACTGAGAACGAGGTATAAGGTTATCGAGATCGAGTCATCAGACGATGAGACTGAGGCATTAGCTATCGAGTCCCATTCATGGTTACGCGACCTTCATGGTGTCATGGTCATGTAGTCATGGTGTCGAGACCAAGTCATCAGGTATCGAGACTTAGTCATAAGGTATCGATACTGAGTCATCAGGTATCGAGACCGAGACTGAGTCATCATCTATCGAAACCGAAACTGAGTCATCATCTATCGAGACCGAGACATATTGTATCAAAATTGAGTCATCAGGCGTTGAGAACGAGTCATCAGGCGTTGAGACCGAGTCATCAGGCGTTGAGACCGAGTCATCAGGCGTTGATACGAGTCATCAGGCGTTGATACTGAGTATATGGTTCATATTACTGGAATATGCTGTATTATGTCATCACAGTACTGCCGATCTAATCTCGCTTTAAGAAGAAACTTCGTCACTCGATTATAAATGAATGAAATGACAAATGATTAAATATTTCATCGTGATAAATTTCTTGCAAAAATATTGGTCCATTGTCAAATTTATTTTATTTTTACTATAATTTACTTGTAGGCTAAACATACCATCTTAACTTTAACTATTGATTTAATTGTTACACTGTCATCATAGGTACTACTCGACAAGCGTTGATCAATTACTAATATGAAAAGCAGACAAAAGAAAAAAATCGGAATAAAAATTGTTTAATAGTTTGTCAACATAATCGCCTCGAAGCTCAATACATTTTTCCCAGCGACGTTCACGTGCTTCTACACCGTTCAGGAAGAATGATTCATGAAGCCCCTCAAACCAGTCATCCATGGCATGTATGACATTTTCGTCGCCGTCATATGTTCTGTCCACAAAGTGAGTCCTTTACGTCAGGGTCTCTAATGTTCATTAAATTATTTTAATCCTAAAACATTGACCTCGGCCTCGAGGTCTCGCTGAATTTAATCTAAAGGTTTTAATCACAAAGTCGTGTTTAAAAATTGAAATTTAATTTATTAAATAAAACACGAATTAAATAGTACTCACAGACAGTGTACAAAGAAACGAAATTATCCAATAGTAAAGAATCCAAAATAAAATATTCGATAGCAAATTTAACACAGAGGCCTACGACTATATGCACAAATTTATTAGTAATCCAACGTTTCAATTTAAATAACGACCACAAAACTACTTTAGAAATTCTACCGAAAGAACCTTTATATTCTGCGCTAGCACCTTTTACAAAGCTATCTCTGTTCTCTTGCGTTTCCTTTACCATACTTACGGTCTCCTCCACGGTATTATCTGCTCGCAGATAATCCACTATCGTCTATAACGTCTAGACGTGAAATATCTATATCTTTCCTAATCTCTTTTCAAACACGTGTTCCCCCTTCTAAATCCTTTTCACGTTTCTTTGTAAACAAAACTCCACCTCTCGGTTTCTCATGTGACCATGCTGGCCCACCAATAAGAAGCTCTGAAACTCATACAGGTACTAAAGTGAAAAGAAAGCCTAACTAGGCTAAATTCCTACATTTCTTTTGGAAAAAATATGTTATTTTTTCACCTCTGAAGAAATTCAGCTGATCTGGCCGAATTGCAAAAGTGACCTAATTTTGCCGGTAGGGGGCTTAAGCCCTTCCCAGTCATGGCTGTTTGCGCAACTTCTCCGAGACAGAGTTCACATTTTCTACTTACACCCTCCTTTCCTCTTATAGAGTCTATAAGTCTATATAAGTCTAATATAGACCTAAAGTGTCTGAAGTGAAAAATGAGAGCTAGTGAAATGATCAAAATTTGTCGGGCCCCCTTCCATTATACAGGACTCCCAGTATACCAAATATGGGCCCTCATTTGAGCTAGTGAAACTGAATTCCCTCTCGTACCCCCCCCCCCCTCAACCACTGTTCTTACAAACATATTGACACTTAAAATTGCCATAGCAGCAATTAAAATAAAGTTTTAACATTTTTATTGCCGGCCCTAAGAGGGGCCCGGGCCTCCTACCCCCCTGCCCCCCGGACCCGCCACTGGCGGAGGTGTGAGCAGGACAGAGGACTCTGCTTATTTTATAAACAAATACTCAAATATAAAATAACACACACTAGATGTCAAATATCGTATAAAAAACTATCTAGTTGACCAATGACCACCTATCAGGGCAATGCAGAAGCAATGTTATGATGAAGCAGAACAACTTGACGCAACTTTCCTCTTCCCTTTTCCTTGAAATCTGCACGAAGTTTAATATACATTCTGTATAGTAGATAAGTGTTATTGTCTTTCCTTGCTCTAAGTAGTCAATCATCATAATATCTTCGCTGTCCAAAAATTCGGAAGCCATAGCTTTATCTCTGGAGGCATTCTTGCTATATTTGATTATGTCGGTGAATTGACGTGTTTTCACTCCTTGTACTGCAGTTTTGTCGACGGATCAAAATGGTGAGCCCATGTCTTATCCATTGTAACGTATCTGGCCTCTGACTCATTTTCATTCAATTCTGCCATCAATGACCTCTTTTAGTTGATTATTCGGTTAGAATGTGTCCTATTCAACTCTCTTTCATATTTCTTAATGTATCCGTCAACCTTCTACATGTGTCTGTACTATCTCTCTTCGGAACTTACGCATTGGTAACATTTTGATTCCATCTAATCATTTCCATTTTCTCCATATCCACATTTCCAACGTCTCTAGTTTCCTGATATCTTCCTTCCATAAGGTATATGTTTCACTTCCATATAATAGCCCGGTACATACCAATGTATTTCACTGTCTTTTTCCTTGGCATTGATCTCGCTTTTATATGCATGCGAAACATAGACATTAAGGAAGTAAGGTATCAGAAAACTAATGATATTTGAAATGTGGGTATGGAGAAAAATGGAAATTTATGCTGACTAGCTTACTGCCTCAAAAGTCAGTAAGCTAGTCAGCATAAATTTATATTTTGTGGAGGACAACTGTTCCTCATGCTTTACTGCCTACTTAATGAACTGTGCTCGTATATGATGTCTCAATTTCACTACACAAAAGCAAAGCGATACTTTTGGTATTTAGAGTACTTTAGCATACCGCTTTAGTACTTGATCTGATCAACCGCTATAGCCACAGCCACAGCTGCGACAACCAACCACTGAAAAACATCTAAACTTTGGTCTTTATTTCCCAGATTTGACGCAGTATGACCAACCGTGCTCACAGCCTGGTCATTGTTGTAAATGGCCGTGCTGGAATAATCGTTCCAGAAAAACGTTACCCAACCCATACTAGTTCCTGGTGATTCGGATTCCTTGGTAGAGATGATGACGTCCTGACGATGGCTAGCAATGGAAGAGTATGATGCGCTGAGATGACTCTTTGAAGTATCTTCCCAGGAATAACATGTAATCGAACTATCGGTAGGTACAGTCACCTCCTCGGTATATAAACTACTACTGTGAATTGCCTCTGCCAGAGGTAAATTAGATTTATTTTTCAATCTATTCGCTAAAGGATACTCTCTAGGTCTTTTCTCTACTGCAACAAGGCACCTTTGAGTTGAAGCCGTTGAATTAATCAACAACTCACACACAGAGTTGTTGAGGCAGTAGAGTAGGGTGCCTTCTAGTTCAGGCGGTGAGGTGCAGACAGGCCAATCGATGGATACATTGTTAATTAGTTGCCTTAGCCTACTGAGTTGGCAGTCGCATATCCATGGATTACCTTCCAGAAAACATTTTTCCAGGAGAGGCATCTTCTGAACAATCAACGCTTCCATATCAAATAAGCTGTTATGTCTTAAATCCAAAACTTTCAATCTCCCACCAAACGTTTCAAAGAATGTTGATGTAATTTCAGTGAGAAAATTGTTGCTCAAATCTAACACTTCTATAGAGGAATCGATTCTCTTTTCAGACGGTGACAAAGAATATACGTCAATATTTTCAAGTATGTTAGATGAGTTTATGTAATTTACGGATAGGTCTACACAATGAAGCTAGTTCCTTATTATATAAACGGCATATGGTTAAGATATAAGTAAATTATCTGATAAATCAAGATAAGTTATGGTATCTATTCCTTTAAATATAGTTGGCGGTATATATTCAAGGAAATTTGAAGCAACACTGATTTTTTTGAATCTCCCAGTTATTCTTAATTCATTCAATGACACTAAACTATTTTGTGATAAGTCCAAGTCAAAATTTTTCAAACCATAAAGTTCATTATACATATAATTGTTTATTGCTAATTTTGGAATAAATTCAATCAAATTGCTGGATAAATTTAATAAATTTGAGATAACGAAGCGGGTGAGACCGGAAGGAAATTCTCGGAGAACATTGTTTTGAAATTGAATCTTGAGTAGATTAAAATGATTTGATGGCAATGAAATACGATGCAATTTGTTTCTCGAAAGATCAATAGATTTAAGTCCTTTGAAATAACTGAGTAAATCCTCATCATTGAATTTCATATTATTACCAGCCATCAGGAGATACTGCAGAGTTCCTTCGGCGCCGCCGAAAGTGTTTCGGCTGACATTTGTTAGGAAATTGTCCGAAAGGCTGAATGTGCCCAACATAAACTTGTCGTGAAAAAATTCACGAGGAATGTCACTAATGCGATTGTAATCTAGATAAATGCTCTCTAGCTCAGTGAAATTATTAAGAGCGTGCAGTGTGATTGAAGTTAGGCTGTTATTTCTCGCTGATAATTGCGACAAGGTTTTGCAAAGTTGTGAATCAGCCAGACCGTCCTAATCAGTCAAATCATTCGAATCAATATCAAGAAAATAAAGCTTCTTCAGAACACGCAAATTCTGCTCAAAATTAAGTTTTTTTATTTTTATTTATATCTTTTAGTTGTTCATCACAACACAGGTTATACAAACAATAGGAACGTGCATGTAGACAGACAAACAAACAACAATACGAAAGAGGATACCATAAAATAGCCATAGCTCAGTTCGGCAATACCATAATTTGCAGCTATAGCAGAGATTACAAAGTCTGAAGTACAAAATTTTCCATTACGTTAGGCCTACTAATTACAGTAAAACCGTTGGTATCCATACAATTGAACATTTTCAAATCAGGAAATGGCCAGACACTGGCAAGTGAAACTCAAAATAAAATTTAAAAAGCATCTCTAAATTATTGCAAATTAAATAAGTAAGCTAAGTTCATATCTCTAAATAGCAAAAAACTAACTATTTAAACTAAACTTTAGAGTGCAAAGAAAAATAATAAAACAAGAAGAGAAAAATAGAATGAAACAAATGTAGTATATTTAACTAGTACAAGCGTTCAAGGAGAGCTATACTAGTATAAATACATAAAGGCTAAATTAATATTGATTAAATACAGTTAGATTAAATACAGTTGGCACAAGTTAATTAAATTGACCTGAATGAAATCTCTATATTAAGATGTACAGCAAATGTTATTCACAAACTATAATCCATCATGATTGCCAACTCATAATGCACGCTTTAATTAGCAGTCCTATCTTTTGGGATATCTTTATTATCTTTATATAAATTAGTAAATTCTTATAAGTAAGTAAATTGTTATTAGTATTGCTATAATATACATACATTCATAGGGAACACTTTAAATAAGTCACTATTAACGGTCTAAGCGCCATTTTCTGTAGGTGTAATGTATGCATAGAAAGTTTTGTAATTCTTTGTTAGCATCACATTATTATCATGTCATTCTAGTTAATAATTCTCTTACTCTCTCTCTCTCTCTCTCTCTCTCTCTCTCTCTCTCTCTCTCTCTGTCTCTCACACTCACTCTCTATTAGTTTACTACCTATTGGCAGGTCAATGATATATAACGGCTCACTCTTCACTGTCCACCTCTTTTCTCTTCATGTCCGCATATTAGAAAACCATTAAATAACTTAAAATTCATAATTCTATGTATACTTTTAATCTATTTCCTATGATATGTATATATACATGTATATATGTATATATCTGCATACAGGGTGAGTAAAAAAATTATAGCACCTGCAAAAAGATTGAACATCTCAGGCTACTGTTAATATTTGCAAATCAAACTTTTACAAAATACTGAAGGACTAATTTCTGATGGGGTGGCCAATTTTCAACAATTTCGGTACATAGATTGACCAATTATGAAAGTTTCAGCAGAGCAACCCCCCATTTTTTAACGTACTGTAAATAAAAATTCCATTTTATTTTATTTATATTTTAGCTCTGAAAAGGGTCGTTGTGGTGGTTCAGAAAGAACCAGTTGCATCTGCTAGCATTGCTGACCAATAGATATGCTTTTCTCCAGTTGCTTTTCAGGACTGCAGCAGCTTTCGGAAGGCTTTGACAGCCTTGTTGATTCCAGTTTAGGGCAGTCTTTCCCAAATTGATGGTAAGTAGCACTTCCTGCAGTTCTGCCTTGTTTTTAGGCTTCGACTGGTGTTTCTGAAAGGGATGCAGCATGGTTGCCAGATATGGTAATCCAGAGGATTTTGATCGGGAGAGTTTGGAGGACATTTACTCTTCATGCGGAAATCCGGGTTTCTCTCTGATCCATTCCTGTGCATGACGAGATGCATGAGCTGGAGCATATTAAAACTTTTTTTTATGAGATATTAAAACTTTTTGCAGGTGTTATCATTTTTTACTCACCCTGTATATATATATATATATATATATATATATATATAAAGATATATATTGTATATATATATATATATATATATATATATATATATATATATATATATATAAGTAGTTAATATTGAGTAACCTTTGAGTACCAGTGCCAAAGGGGGGTACAATTGAAACACCATAATTCGCTCACTTCGTTCACTCTTATAGTGTTTCAATGGTACTCCACCTTGTGCCACTTGTACTCAAAGGTATCTCAATATTAACTACTCATGTATCTACTAACACATAGTTCACAAACCCTAAATTAGTGTTTTTATAGCTTCTGGTAACAGATATCTCACTCTCATCGTTGTTGTTGTTGTTCTGAGTTCTTAGTTTACTGTGGGAGTCTATAATATATAAACAATGTCATGTTGGCCAATCACAGACTGCCACAGAAGCTTGTGTCATTCTGAGCGATAAAGTGATCAATATAGGTTCAGGTAAGCTTTTGTTATTTTGTATTTTAGGTTTTAATTCTCGCAAATTCAGCGCTACCGTGATTTTTTTACATAGAGGGGCGCTTTATAAATACTCCTTTTGTTCGATCGGGTAATCTAAATTGTGGGTGTCCTATAAGTACCCTTTTTAGGTGGTTGTCGGGCATGGCTGAGTATAGAGACCAGGCGGCCATTTTAAGTAGCGAAGACATTGAAGAATATATTAGTGATAGTGTATTGGAAGACGATGACGATGTTATTGCATCTACTTCTAAAGGAATAGTACATAATCATCATGCCAGATGGAATAACGATGCAAGCGCATTGATTGATCTAAATGCTTGGAAAACATATTATGCTGAAAATCTGGCGAAAGTGGAAGAACTTATAACAAAGGGATCGTCCAATAGAAAAATACCAAAGAAACCAAAAAGAACTGTAAACCAAATAGAAAATAATAAAAAGATTAATAACAATAAAAAACCTAAAATGGACTGGAAAAAAATGGATGATAATGAATTTAATCTCTATTTAAAACATTTTATAAAATCTAATTTTGAGACACAAACTACACCTGAAGAAATGTCTGGGGAAATATTAGACAGTGTTACCTCAATGTGTAAGTTTATAAAGGAAAAATACGACACACTAAATAAAACAATACTTAATTCATCTATAAAATTCGGAAAATATTTAATTATTTTTAAGAGTCGTTTCGAGCATATTAAGATCCTAACAAAAAATAAAGAGACATGGGAAAAGGCATTAGAAAATGGAACTGGCATGACAGCATCTAGTGCAAGGCAATACATAAGCCTAACTGAACTTGTACAAAAATACCCAGGCCTGGGAAACTTACAGATATGTTTCACAGATTTTCGAGATATGATACCAAAGATAAGGAAAATGTTCGAGGATGACAGAATTGGCTCAGAATGGCAATAATTTGATTTATTCAATTATTATTTTATTTATATTCCAAAGAAGGTTAGAGTTATTGAACTCTATAATTTAATTTAAATATTTTGAATAATTAATAAAGTGAAGTATTACGGTAACAACAAGAGAAAACCCAAAATAATACTTAAAAACAACCAAAAAGCAACAAAAAAATCGAAAAATGGGAATCTCATATGTCTACGTCCACGTCGTGATTTCTGGGAAACTGATGAATTATCAGGCAAAATGACATATAACATACAGTATTATCAGGAAGCGGATGGGGTGGGTGATTGGCACCCCCACTCTCAAGAAATGTCCGCATGTTTCCGACGACGATACTGTAACATGGCGATTAAGGGCCGCCATCTTAAAAGCCCTGCCTCAATATATATATTTAATTTTTTTTTGTTGCGAGAATTAAGCCTAAATACAGAATAACAAAAAGCTCAACGCAGGCCTGTGATGATTACTAATCACTCAGAGTGCAGACTCAAAGCGGGCGGCCTTCACGCGGCAGTCTGTGTGACTAACTTCACTGCTGTGAAGCGAAACCAACGGCCCGCTATAACTTAACTCATGCTTAGCAACCGCGATACTGAGCAGTATCACCGTTGCTAAGGATGCCTAATAAAGTTTCTCAAATAGTGATGTTGAATAAATATCTATCTCCACAAGCCCTTAGCAACCACGATACTGAGCAGTATCACCGTTGCTAAGGACTAGATGCTACTAACAATGTGGATCTATTCCATAATCTTCCGTGGATGGAGAAACGGACTTCAAACCATAAACAAGCCCTTAGTAACTGCGATACCATGCAGTATCACCGTTACTAAGGAGATTTTACAATGTCAAATATGAAGTTTTTGATAACTGACTTACATCATCGTTGAAGTACGAAACGGACTTCAAACCATAAATAAGCCCTTAGCAACCGTGATACCATGCAGTATCACCGTTACTAAGACGCAGATGCTTCTTTAGAAATGTATATCCAGATTTGTTATTATCTCACTCATTTGCTTCAAAACTTGTTTACTCTTTTGATATCTCAAGGTGTACACTAATTTAATTATATTTGTTACTTTCTGGTTGTTCATAATTCAAAGGGAGGTTGTCATTTACTATACAAGCTCCGTTAGCATTTCTTCACATAAATATATAAACATTGAATCGATAAGTAATAAATTCTTTTGAATCAATTCTCTCATAGAATTTATTATATTCTGAGATTTTAATAATTCTCTTATAAAATTTACTTCACAAATAATGGTACTATTAAATGGAGTCCTTCTGTAAGACTTGCAAAGTAACTAAATCTAGAGATTTATTTCCAAAAAGCGTAGGTGTCTCATATAAATGTAAGTCAGACAAAAAATACCTTGTGAAATTTGTGAGAAATTAATTTCCTACAGTAACATGAATAAACACATGTTTGTGCACAATCACAGTAACCCTCATACAAAAGATATTGTATGCACTTGTGGAAAAGTAATCAAGGAGTACTGTTTATCTGGGCATGTGAAAACAAAGAAACATATTTATGAGATGTCTCTATTATAGTAAAAAATAAATCATTAATTCTTTCATATATAAATAGTATAAGTAAATGGAGAGTACCATACCACAAGATTTTGAAGAGAAGAAGAGTAATAACATATGAAACTATAAAAAGACTGACACTTGCTAGATATCGTACAAATTTCAATAAAAATATAAAAAATCTATATGTAATACTGGGAAATTCTGGATACTGAATCTCACTAACAATAAAAATAAAATAAGAAAGTTAGTATCTGTTTTAAAGAAGAAACATGGTATTGAAATGTATAATAAGTATATTAAAATGTATTACTACAACTGTATTAAGTCCTTTGATGATATAAAAAAGTGTTTGATAGATATATACATGAATGAAAATAATGCTTTTAAACTTCAGATAGCGTTTGACTATGTCTGTGAAAATATACTTGATGAAGTCAGAATATTTGAACCGTCTCAACAGTTCTATTTCAATAACTATCGACTAATTAAAAATACTGAAGATTTGAACAATACCTTCTGCCATTTAACGGGAGATGAAATTATGAATAAAATTAGCTTAGATTTCCCAGATTCGTCAACTAGATTAGTTGGTATCTATGCAATGGCTGTCAAAATTATTCGATTAGATTATCCAGTTGGTGCAAATGTTCAGCTGCCAGATTACATAAAATCATCAGCATTCATAATATCTCTAGACCAAATTAAAAATAACATGTGTGCTTGGGGGTGTTTTGCAATCATTAATGGATCTAGGAGAGACAGATATATGAAGCAAGCAAAAGAGTTATTTGGAAAATTTTATGGTTTAGATGCAAAGCAAACTGAAGAAAAAATTGAGAACTATCCAGGATTTGACTATGTTAATGAATTAGATAAGTATGAGTCAAATTCAAAGTATGCAATAAATATCATATGTTATAGTGAAGATAAATCGATTAAATATATTAGAAAATCTAAATTTAACTACGACAGAGAACCTAAATATTTGAATTTATATGAAAATCATTTATCTGTAGTAACAAATTTATTCAAACTAGCAAAGAGTTTTGTGTGCGATAGATGTGGATTCAGATTTGATAAACCCTGTTTTCTTGACAGACATTCAGAGACTTGTAAAGTTGAACATACTGATTCATTTAATAGAAAATCTGATATCTGGCAGTGTAAAAGAAATGTAGTTGTTGAATTATCTGAATATTTTGAAGTAGAAGTAGATTTTAAATATGAATACCTAATGATTTTTGATTTAGAATCTCTTCTACAAAAGATTAATGAATCAAAATCAAATAAGTCAATTAGATCAGTACTGTTCTGGCATTCCAATAGTTGGATTCAATTCAGGTTTCTATGATACTTGTTTACTAATTAATGAAGGGTTCATGCCCGAAATACTAAAGCGAGATAAAAATCCCTTCATATTGAAAATTGCTAACAGATACAAGTGTATAAAGACTCCACAATTTCTCTTCTTAGATCAGATGTCATACTGTGCTGCAGGAACAACTCTAGATAAATTTATTAAGGCTTACGATGTGGGTGAGGTTAAAGGAATATTTCCATACGAGTGGTTAGATTCCTATGAAAAATTGGATTATCCAATAACAGTTCTAAAAGTAGAAGATTTTGACTCGAAACTTAAAAACACTAAATTATCTTTAGATGAATTTAATAACTTTATGGACTACTGGAAGGATATTGGATTAGTTTACATAAGAGACCTACTAAAATGGTATAACAATTTGGATGTAAGACCGATGTTGAAAGCTTGCTTAAAGCAGAAAGAGTTCTATTACACATTTAAATTAGACATGTACAAAGATGCAACATCTTTACCAGCATTAAGTGAAAATATTATGTTTCAATTTTCTATTAAAGATTTTGAAGTGTTTCTAAAAGACAAATCTGAAAATATAAATAGTGAAAATAGTGAAAATATTATGAAATATAGTAATATAATAATAGTGAAATATAAAATATAATAATATAGAAATATAAATAATAGTGAAAATATTATGTTTCAATTTTCTATTAAAGATTTTGAAGTGTTTCTAAAAGACAAATCAAAAGATGGTAGAACAGAAACTATATTTAATTCGAATATTAAAGAAAGAATTAAAGGGTACAAAGAACAAGATGTAAAAGCTAATAGACCACTAGAAAATTATATTGAAATAAATGACGTTAGAATACTGCTAATTGAAGAAAAATATTCATGTCACTACTGCTGGCAACCAGTTTCGTATAATTACAAGAACTTGTGGACTTTAGATAGAATCGACTGTTCTAAATCGCATACTAGAGATAATTGTGTAATTGCTTGTATAACTTGTAATAGACAAAGAGCTGATGACTTGTATAAGAAATTTTATAGACAAAAAGCGTTAGAACGATACGATAAAAAGTATCCCCTAATTAGAATTATTAATAACGAAAATAGTGAAGTTTTCTATAAATTTAAGAAAAATATTGTTGGTGGTGCATCAATAGTTTATCATAGATATCACGAAACAGATGAAACACAAATAACCAGAGTTCATTATGATCAACAAAATAAGGAATGGACTTACGATAAAGTTGGTAAGACGGTGAAAAAATATGTGGATTCGATGCAAATGCATTATATTTATATTGCCTAGGATTAGATATGCCCTGTGGTGAACTTAAGTGGATATCCACAGAACACATTGTACACTACAGTAATAAAGATATACAATATTTTAAAGATATATTCTACGGTTTCTTAGAAGTAGACATTAATGTTCCCGAAGACAAATACGAATATTTTAGTGAGATGTGTCCTATTTTTAAGAATATGGAATATGACGAATCAGTCTGTGGTGAATTCACAAAGAATCTAGTCATGAACATAAAAAGAAAATTCACAAAGTCGAAGAAATTGATAGGAACTTTACAAGCAACTCAAATCTTACTCTCATCTGATACGTTAAAATGGCTATTAGAACACGGTTGTAGAGTAACTAAATTATATGGAGTAATTCCAGCAATACCTAGAAAGATATTTAAAGGATTCGCGGATTGGGTAAGTGATGAAAGAAGTAAGGGGGATGTGGATACAAAATATGCTATTATAGCAGATTCTGCAAAGATTTCAGGCAATAGTTCCATTGGTAGGACGATAATGAATAAGAATAAACATAAAAAGACTCAGTTCTGCGACGAAAAGAAATTCAATAAATATAAATGTAAACCTACATTTTATGATGCAACAGAATATAATGGAGTATATGAAGTGATTCAGAAAAAGAAAACAATAAAACAGAATATACCCATCCAAATAGGCTGTACAGTTTATGATTATTCAAAGCTCAGGATGCTAAAATTTTGTTATGATTGCATCGATAAATATTTAGATAGATCAGATTTTCAGTATATGGAAATGGATACAGATAGCGCATACATGGCACTAACAGATAAGTTTGAAAACTTAATAAAACCGGAATTAAGAGATGCATTTGAACGAGATAAAGTTAATTGGTTTCCTGGAACAGATACTGTCGAACACAAAATATATGATAAAAGAGAGCCAGGATTATTTAAAATAGAATGTGAAGGAGACGGAATGATTGCATTATGTAGTAAATCCTACTATGTATTTGGAGTTAAAGGCGATAAGGGTAAAGCTGAAGAGGATAAGTGTAGTGCTAAAGGAGTACAGCAAAGTAATAGTAAAAATATAGAGATATTAAACAAGAAAACATACTTAAGTTGTTTACAAAGTCGGAAGCAGGTGAGCGCTGTCAACAGAGGATTTAGATTTACGAAAAAATGTATTAAGACCTATGTACAGAGTAAAATTGGACTTACCCCGATTTATACAAAGGGGGTTTTATTTCAAGATGGTATACATATTAGACCTCTAATAATTTAATTACCAACAGCTATCCAATGACATTGATCTCCAGGTCCTTCTACAAAATATTGAAAACTATCTTTTGTTAGGGAAAACTTTGCATTAAAGAAAAAATTCTTTCAAACAATTAATTACTAAATAAATGAGTGGATCAACTCTAACAGGTGATTTAATTAGAAGAGTTAAAAAGTATGACACAGAGGAAGAGAGAAACGAAGCAAAGTTAAAAGCTTATAAAAAAATATGCTGCTAAAAAGTATTACTGTGAAATATGTGATAAAACCTTGACACTATACAATTACTCAGATCATATTAAAACAAAACTACATTTGAAAAATTTTCTTTCATATATAGAATCCTCTAATAAATGAAAGGAACAATGAATCGACTACAAGATATGGCTTTGAGAAAGGTGCTAGATACAACTTTAGAAAAATTAAAGGGTATGGGACCTTCTGAGAAAAAATCATTTTTAAAATCACCAGTTTTAAAATGTTTGGAAGCTACACTCTGCAGAGGAATTAAGTTTAGTAACATTACTGATGATACTTACGTATTGATCGATATTTTGTGCTCTGAATTATCAATGATGAAGGCTATTAAGTTTTTTGGAGATGATGATTATGATGATGATGATTTTAAAATAATTGAAAATATACTGCTTGAAGGAATAGATTTTAATAGACTTTCTGAGGGTACTTTAGTTCTTATTGCTCATGTGCCTTTTACGGACTACATATTTGCTAAAGTAAGAAATACAAAAAAGTTAATATGTGAAAAGTGTGGTATAGTCATATGTGGATGTTATAAGAGATGCTCTTTGCTATGTATATACTGTGGTGGTGACAGTGGTGGTGACTGTGATGATGATGACTTTTAACAACTAGGTTATGATATACTAATCATTAATAGTTATTTAGTGACATTGATTATTATTCTTTATTATTATTATTATTATTATTCATTATAATATTATTATTTTATTATTATTATGATATTATTATGATAGATGATTTAAGATAACTTTTAACAGCAGGTAAAGATATACTAATCACCAATAGCCACCCAATGACATTGATCTCCAGGTTTATAATGACCTTCTACAAAATATTGAAAACTATCTTTTGTAATATTACACGGGTTAATATGCAGAGCCCAATCCTGACCATATCGAGCTGATCTCACTAACTGACAAATGACAACTGGAGGGGTTGAGAATTTATTAAGAGTAAATCCTGATCCACCACTAAATCTTGAACCAAGTATATTTTGCTTTCCAAACTCTACTTTCATTTAATAGGTAAATATTTAATTGAAATATTTTTAAGTGGAGTTTATACAGATAAATGGAAGCGAAGTATTACTGGATATCTAAGAAGAGTAAGAAGCATTCAGATATATTTCCGGAGTCATTCCGATGCTTAATAATCGGACAATCGGGTTCCGGGAAAACGGCTTTACTTATGCGGATGCTACTTCAGGAAGATATGTTAGATTACAATAAACTATATGTATTCGGAAGATCCCTTCATCAACCAGAATATCAAATACTAAAAGCTGGCTTTGATAATAAATTAGCAAAGTCTGATATAACAGAAATCCTAATGCATAATTCTATAATTAATGAACGCGATGAAAAGCCGGAAGTTATAGCGGCAGGACTTGCTCAAGAATTAGAGGATGAGGAGAAAGGTGATATATCCTGTGAATATTATGAAGATCCAAATGATATTCCTGATCCTAAAGAGTTTGATAAACAGGACAAGAATCTAATAATATTTGACGATATTATGACAGATAAGAATCAATCGGCACCTGGTGCATTCTTTACTAGAAGTAGGCATAACAATATCGATTGCATATACATTTCTCAAAATTATTATCATTTACCTAGACACACTATTAGATCAAATTCTAATTTCCTAATTTTATTCAATCTAGATCCCGGGGACACCGATAATCTATACAGGGATTCTGGAGCAAGCGTTGATTTCAAAGATATTAATAAATTTAGACAGTTGTGTGAACAAGCATGGTCTAAGAAATATGGATATTTAGTTATTGATAAATCTAAATCAAATCTCAATGAAAAATATAGATTTCAATTAGAACTTGAACAACCCGTACAGTTAGTTGAAAATATAATATCACAACCTATAGATAGAATACGTAGAGCTACAAAAACGTGTACATCTTGCAATCTAAAAATGTTAAGCTCTAGTCATGCTAAACATGTTAAATCGAAGCGTCATAAAAAAGCTTTCATATAGTCTTTCCGTTAATAAATGGAAGCACAACTTCTGAAGCTTGCTGATCTAACTATTGATCATTCCTATTATGTAATTGGATACAAACCGATAAATACTAAATTTGGAGATACTTATATTATCAGATGTACACACATCCTTAACAATGAAGAATTTGAAATGTTCGCAACTAAATTAATAGCTGCATACATTTCTGAATATTCCCCGAAAGATAAATTCTCATTCACTGTTAGAAAAAATTCTAAATACACATACGCTCAGATTTCTGGATATAATCCAAGTTCATCATATATTCGATTAAATTAACAATGGGAATTTTTTACTTTACTAAATGGAAATATATTGTCCAAAATGTAAAAGTAAAACTTCAACTTTAAACTTAATTGAATCTGTAACTAAAAATAATAAACCAATGCTTAAAGGAAAATGTGAAATTTGTGGATCTAAAAAGAATAGATTTGTATCCAAATCTACAACTGGAGGGGATATAGTTTCATCTGTAATTTCTAAAATACCTGTTGAATTTCATTTAAGAACCCTGAAGGGTAAAAAATATTCATTCTGTGGTCCCAATACAAAGCTAGAGGAAAGATTAAATTCTGATGACACACCAAAAGAATGGTCAAAGCCTATAAATAAAGTTGATGAAGTTTGTTTAAAACATGATTTAGCTTATAGAGATTCTGATTTAGGAAAGGGAACTAGGCGTGAAGCAGATAAGAAGATGTTACAAGAACTTGATAACCTTAAAGATTTGAATTTTAATGAAAAATTAGGTAAAGCAGTTATTAAGCCAATTATAGCTGCAAAATATAAATTAGGTTTAGGAATATTAAAAAAAAACAAAATCGAAGAAGCTAAAGAATTACACAAACCCATAATAAAGAAATTTAAACGAAGAAAAGTTATAGTGTATAATATAGATGATATATGGTCAGCAGATTTAGTTGATATGAGACAATACGCAAAGCAAAATAAAGGATTTAATTACATTCTCACTGTAATAGATGTATTCTCTAAATTTGGTTGGGCAATACCGATAAAAGTTAAGACAGGTAAACAAATGATTGAATTATTTCAACAATTATTTAAAGAAAGAAAACCTAAAAAATTATGGACTGATGCAGGAAAGGAATTTATCAATAAAGAATTTAAGAAATTCCTAACTGATAATGAAATAGAATTATATCAAACGTTCAATGAAGGTAAAGCTGTTGTTATTGAAAGATTTAATAGAACTATTAAAGAAAAGATGTGGAGATATTTTACTGAAATAGGAAGTAATAAATATTTAGATGCTTTACCTAAACTGATTCATGAATATAATAATACAATTCATTCTATAATCAAAATGACTCCATCTGAAGGATCAAAGTTGGAAAATGAACACAAAATTAATTACATACCACAACCTACTAAAGAGAAACCAAAATTTAAAATAGGTGATAGAGTTAGAATTTATAAATATAAAAAATTATTTTCAAAAGGTAACGAAACAAATTGGACTGAAGAAATATTCACTGTATCTAAAATTATCAATACATCTCCTATAACATATAAAATAAAAGATTTAAACGGTGAAGATATTATCGGATCTTTCTACAAACAAGAATTGAATTTATCATCATTTTAAAAATGCAGTTAATAAATGAGTTCATTAGTAAGGTTCAAAGAAGAGTTGATGAATGGAGAAAATCAAGAATTGCTCAAGAAAGTATCAACTCAGAATAGAAAATTAAAGAAAAGATTTGATGATGAAGTTATTGCTAAACAAAATGTACAAACAGAGCTAAAAGAAATCTACAAACCTATTACAGATACGCAACAGTTAACTATCAGTAAGCAGATTACAAGAACGGATGATTTGTTTCAACAATTGTTAACAGATTTACAAGGTAAACATGATAGATCATCACGTTTACTTGCAGATATTATTAGAGGTTTAGTGAGATGTAAGGAAGAAACTAGACAACAAGGTTTAGATATTATCAGCTCAATAGCAAAACAACCATTATTAGCAGAATTAATTAGCAAATTAAATAACTATCCAGAATTAGTAAAGAAAATTATGCATCCTGATGGTATACAGAATCTTAATGAACAAGACAGAAAAACACTAGAACCTTTAAATCATCTCAATGACGATGATCTAAGAACACTCGTACAATATTATGGGATACAGGAAAAAATTAAAACCTCAGAACATAAAGAAGAAGATGTACAATTACCTACTTACACAGATTCTGTATTTCAGGAAAGTCCAAGTGATAAGAAAATGTACAAAGAAGTAATGGTTAGTTTAATGAAAAGAAATCCTGGAATAAATAATAAGGGTAAACATGGAATCCTAACTGTTTCAACTATCTTTTATTACGAAGAAAATGATCCTGATAGTGTAAAATTTGGTAACTACAATGTTCTATTGAAAGATAACAAAATTAAAATTGCAGACAAAGAATATATTCTTACACAAGGTTTAGAGTTATTGTTGAATAGAGTTAATCCCAATTTAGATGAAAGAATATTAGATATAGATTTAAATAATTATTTAACAATATGCATTGATTCGGGATTAGATTACAGGCAACATCAAACAATAGGTAAAAAGTTACACAGCGTGCTTAAAAAACTAAATAGATTGAATGAATTGGATAAAGATGTTCAAGTGATTGGTAATGGACTAAATACAATAATTCTATCAGATAATGTAGATACCTTAAAAGAAAGATTAAATCTATTGATTGGGGAATATTCTGCAGGAAATAAAAGTATGTTTAATGAAATTAATGCTATTTTAGATATTTTATTCAATAAAGGAATAATAACTAAGAAACAATTTAGGGATATTGTAAGTAAAATTAATTAGTAATAAATGGAACAGAAAATAATTAATTTACTTGAACCCATTTCAGCTTACTTTCAGAAAAGGCATATATCTAAAAATATACTCGTATCATACAATAATTCATCTGAACTTTGTACCACTAAATTTACTAATCCTATTATTCTTAATGATTATGATCTTGAAATTGCACTTGTAAATTTAGAGACATGGTACAGTTTTGCAAATATTACACTAGCAAATAATAATTTTAAGTATTCAGTAGATGGTGGAAATACTTGGAAATTAATAACAATAGAAATTGGAACGTATCAAATTGAAGCAATAAATGATGAGATTCAAAGGTTGATGAAACTTAATGGAGATTGGGATTCTGTTAGTAATGCTTATTACATAACTTTATCACCTAATACTTCAACTATGAAATCGAATATCGATATTACAAATTCAGAATATAAAGTTGATTTTACAATACCAAATTCACTAAGAAGTATATTAGGTTTTGATTCTTATATTTTATCAAAGGGTCATAATGTATCTCAAAATATTGTTAACATTATTGAGTTCAACAGTATATTTGTTAATTGCGATTGTATAACTGAATCGTTTGTTAATGGAATGTCATCTCCAGTTATATATTCATTTGGTCCCAAAGTATCACCAGGTTTTAGAATTGTAGAATCTCCAGTTAATCTTGTTTATTTACCATTGAATAGAAAAACACTGAGTGAATTTAGTATTTGGATAACAGATCAAGATGGAAGACCTATAGATTTTAGAGGAGAGAATATTACATGTAGATTTCATATTAGAAGCGTAAAATAAGGTTATTACTCAGGATGTACAAAATTAAGCGAAAATATATATATATAATTTTAAATTAATGATTAATAAATGGGTCTCAAGCTAAAGAGGAGAGAAAGTAGAAAAGTAATATGTGGAAAGGGTTATTGTCATTGTAGAAATAGAGAATATGTAAGTGGTAAAGGTTTTGTAGATATTTTAAAAGTTTTATCTTTACCTAAAGACATTGGTATTAACTCTCCAACAGAAGCAATAACAAATACTGTAAAGTTTGCTGATTCAACAAAAGCAATTGTTCAAGAGATAAGGAATAAAAGAAAACCTGAGTTACAAATTATTGTTGATAGAATTAATCAATTTAAAATTGGAACTGGATTTGCTTACGTTTAGTTTTTTCATTAATAAATGGAGAAAGTAAAGGAGTCTTATTTGGAGCTTGAAAAATTTTTTAATTATGATGAATCTGTAGAAAAGTTTCAATATAGAGTTTATGATCCATCTCAAGGAACTGCACTTAATGCAAATGGACAAGAAATTAGAATTCAAATTTTAAGTGAAGATATCTGGTCATTACCTTGTAAGAGTTTTCTTTACATTGAAGGACAATTACAAGATTCTACTACTAATCAACCTTACGCTGCAAATAGTTTAGTAGCATTACAAAATAATGCTATGATGTATCTATTTAGCGAAGCAAGATATCATATAGGAGATCATGAAGTTGAGAGATTTCAATATCCAGGTCATACTACAACAATAGATGCATTATTAACTAAAAGTAATAGTTTCAATGGAATGGATCAATGTTGGAGCTTAGATTCTGGTAATGGAACACCTCAAACTTTGAGTGAAATTGTGAATTTAGTAGCAGGAGATATTCCAGGAAATACTGCTGCTAATATATTAACAGCTTTACAAACAACTGTTACGAGATTAACAGATGGAATGATCAATCAAAATAAGGGATTTGAAGAAAGAAGAAATTATACATCTGGATCATTTGCATTCAAAATTCCTTTAGAATTTATATTTAATTTCTGTAAACAATATAGAAAGATTATTTATGGATGTAAGCATTTTATTGCTTTTCCTAGACAAACTGATACTCGGGCAATAATATGAAATGGTGGAGTTGTAAACGCTGGTAAGGTAAACTTAACTAAAATACAGTGGCATATTCCTGTAGTTACAGTAAGTTTAGAAGAAAAAGGAATTTTAAATGATTACATTAAGGAAAAGGAATCGTTTCCATTATGTTTTATGAACAAGAAATCTGAGAACACTATAGTTCCCCAAGCTACTGAATTTGCTTGGAGATTATCTATAGCTTCAGGTATCGAAAAACCTAGATATATAGTTGTAGGGTTTCAATCTCCGGCAGCTAATCAAGCAGAAACTAATTATGCTATATTCAATGCTAATGTGCAAGTAATTAATGCTTATGTTGAATTGAATAGTGAAAGATATACTAGCAATGATTATATAACTAATTATGACAGTAATCAGTATGCTCAATTTTATAATTCGTTTAAAGAATTTAAGAAAAGTTATTCTGAAGATGAAGAAGAGAATGATTGTATATCGCATCAAGCTTTTAAAAAGTTGTTTAGGTTATACGCATTTGATGTATCAAAACAGTCTGAGAGACTTAAAAATACTGTTGTAGATATCAGAGTAACTTTTAAGTTTAGCGCAAATGCTCCCGCAAATACTACAGCTTATGCAGTTGTATATCATGATAGAATTTGGTCGATAGAATCAGATGGTAGTAAACAATATATCAGATATTAAATTTTTATCTAAATAAATGACTTATTATCAAACAAGGTTTACCTTGACTAAAAGCCAGATAGAGAAAATTGCTATTGCGATTAAAGGCAATACAGAAGTTACTTTGAGATTAAGTAAAACAGATATGAACCAACATGGATATAATTTACCATTAACTGCAACTCAAATAAATAAATTGCATGATGGTAATGTTCATGCTTTAAAGTTTTCTTCAGCACAATTAAAATTTATAAGTAATAAAATAAAGAAAGGAGGGCTTTTACCTTTAGCAGTATTAATTCCTATTATTGCTGCTGCTTTGGGAGGAGTAAGTACAGTTGCAGGAACTGTTGCATCAAGAGTTCAACAAAGTCAAGCTGATAAAGAAACTGCAAGACATAATAGAGCGCTTGAGGATCAATTAAAGACAGGAAAAGGTAGATCAAAGGGAAAAGGGTTAAGATTATAACCACTAAATGGATAGTATTCCTGATAGGGCTCTTAGTAATATTGAAATTGAGAATTATTCAAAAATGTTAAAAATTAAAAGTTTTAGGAGTTGCTATATGAGAGATGAATTGAAGAATTTAAAATCTTGTAAAGTTGAGTGTGGAATATTAAAATTAAATTTATCTAGTGAAAGTGGTAGTCATTGGACTTGTTGGTTTAAAATTAATAATGAAAAATATTACTTTAACAGTTTTGGTTTACCCCCACCAAAAGAAGTAATTGAATATTTAGGATCATCTATTTTATACTCTACATTTCAATTGCAAGGATTGATGGATCAGAATTGCGGTAAATGGTGTCTGATTGTACTAAAACGTTTAAGTGAAGGATTCGATTATAAAGATTTAATTTTATCTTTAGTTAAATAGAATGACGAATAACGTAAAACAATTTTTGAGTGATAAGCTAGAAGATTGTGAAGCTAAAATCAAAAATTTGAAAAGAAAGAGAAAAATAGTTCAAGTAGCATATGGTATAACAATAGTTACATCATTAACTGTTTCAACAGTAACAACTACAATATCTAGAGTATTTGCATTGCCATTACTTCCTACAGTAATCATTACTACATTATCAGCTGTTGGAGCCTTATCAACAGCTATATCAACTAAATTTAATCTCAAAAGTAGGAAAGCAGAACTAAATAATATAATATCTAGGTTAGATAGATTGAAACAACAAATGAATTATGTGATGAAGTGTAACGGAGATTTAACAGAAAAGGAATCAAATGATATTATAAAAGAATTTTTATAGTAATAAATGAACACTGTAGATCTATTTGGTAGACAATCTAAAAAGCTAGAATCTAATTTAAAACTATTATCATATGGAAGACTTAGTTCTGTAAACGATTCACTATCGATAAAGGTAGATCCTAATATCAATAATATACTAAGCTTATCTGCTAATGGATTAATGGGTAAATTAAAAGATGGTGAATTAGATATGAATAATAATAAAATTGTAAATGTTAAAAGCCCTGTAAATAATCAAGATTGTGCAAATAAAAATTATGTACATAAAACCAGTGTCGAACATGCTTCAAATTTAAATAAATTAGAGAAACAGTTGTTAGGTAAATTGGATAGAAATAGTGAGATAAACATGAATAATAAAAAAATTATTAATGTTAAAAACCCTGTAGATAATCTAGATTGTGCAACTAAAGAATACGTAGATAAAAACCGTGTTAAACATTCACATTTAATTAACTTAGATAATAAGTGGCTAAATTATTTAGATAACAAATTAGACAGAAATGGGGGTGATCTATTTGGTGTATTGAATATGAATAATAATAAACTTGCAAATGTAAAAAATCCTGTATATAATCAAGATTGTGCAACCAAAATATATGTAGATGAAAAAATATCTCAATCAGGAGAACTTGATATGAAAATTTATTTACAAATTTCAACGAACAAGCCTGAGATAAGTATAGAAAATTTAGTGAAAATTGCAAATGCTGTATCTGTTGTAATAGAGAGGGAACCAGATCTTCAGAAGTATACATCCTATTTTAATAAAATGCGTAAAATTGTTGTCACTTTATCAGCTGAGGAAGGAAAGAACATTTTTAATGATTTTTTATATATTCGTGACTTGGAAGTGTTAATAATAAAAATTATTGAAGAACTATCGAATGATGTGTTCATAGAATTGAAACAAAATTTAATGAGAGGAGATTTAGTTTTGACACCACAGCCGGGGACTGTGCGTAGAAGATATAGAAGATTTATAAATCAAATTGTAGCTAATAGAATGAGAAATTCAAATATGAAAGAGCTGATAATTCAAAAGAATATATTACTTATCGATTTAGGATTTATATACTTAAGTGAAACATTATTGACTGAGGTTGTATAAGAGTCTCACTGGGTGAAACCGGAGTTAAACTTTATTCTTATTTAGGTTAACTTATTTGCTATGTGTTAGTAGATACATGAGTAGTTAATATTGAGTAACCTTTGAGTACAAGTGGCACAAGGTGGAGTACCATTGAAACACCTTAAGAGCGAACGAAGTGAGCGAATTATGGTGTTTCAATTGTACCCCCCTTTGGCACTGGTACTCAAAGGTTACTCAATATTAACTACTTATATACAGGTATATATATATATATATATATATATATATCTTTATTTATTTATTTATATATACATGCAGTAGGATTGCACAAGCAAAAGCGTCCTTTGGTAGTAGAAAATAACTATTAATTAGAAGTCTAAAGAAAGACACAAAGATACAGATAGTGAAAACTTTGATTTGGACCACGGTATTGTATGGATGTGAAAAATGGACCTTAAGGAAGGAAGATATTAGGAAACTGGAGTCATTGGGAATGTGGATTTGGAGAAGAATGGAGAGGATTAGCTGGATTCAAAAGGTTACAAATGAGGAAGTCCTGGAGAGAGTTGACACAGATAGACATTTGATAGATGTATTAAGAAATAGGAAGAAGAGATAGATAGGACACATTCTATGCCGGGTAGGTCTAATAAAATAGGTCATAGAAGGTAAAATGAAAAGAAAAAGAGGTAGGAACCGGCCGAAATTAGGTATATGGTAGATGATTTAAAGACCCACTCATATGTGGAAATGAAGAGCATGGCGAAAGACAGAGAAGAGTGAAGGCGTTATGTACCATGGACCTTTCAGTAGGTAGTGCACTGAAATATATGTATATATACTGTATATATATATATATATATATATATATATATATTTATATATGTATATAATATGTAATATATTATACAGGGTGAGTAAAAAAAAGATAACTCCTGCAAAAAGTTTTAATATCTCAGGTTATTGTTAATATTTGCAAAGCAAATTTTATCAATTACTAAAGAACTAATTGTTGATGGGGTGGTCAATTTTCATCCATATTAATCTATGGTTTGGCCAGATATACAAGTTTCAGCAGAAAAATCTCCCATTTTGACCTAAAAGTGGCGTTTGCTACAACGGTATGGGCAAATTACACTTCATTGGAGAGAAGGAAAAGATGAGCCCTCATTATTACGTCAATACTTTACTTTCCAAGCTGTTTGATGATTTCTTTGCTCTTCTACCAAATGGTTTCATCTTCCAGAAGTATGATGCTCCGACTCATGCATCTCGCCATGCACATGAATGGATCAGCGAGAGAAATCCGCATTTCATCATGAAGAGTGAATGGCCTCCAAACTCTCCCGATCAAAATCCTCTGGATTACAATGACTGGGGAACCTTGATGCATCTCTATGAGAAACACCAGTCGAAGACAAAAAACAAGGCAGAACTGCAGGAAGTGCCACCTACCAACAATTATCCAACCAGTTCTAATGTATGCATGTGAAATCTGGGGAAACACAAATAAAATAAAGCACCAATTAAACTGCTCTCAATAAAGATGCCTCAAAAGAATAAGAAATATCCACTATTGGGACCCCTTAAAAAAGGTGAAAAAGTACTCGAAAGGAGTGAACCAAGAAAATTAAATGAAATATTTTCAGAGAGAAAGTTGAGGTTTTTAGGTCATTTACTGAGCATGTCTGAGGATAGATACGCAAAGACTGCAGTTAACTGAAAACAAACTAAAGGAAAAAGGAAACGAGGAAGACCTAGAAGTACTTGGCTAAACAGGATCAGCAAGGATTTGAGAACATTAAATATTTCATGGCAAGATGCTGTGAAAATTGCTGATGATAGAAACAAATGGAGGAATGCTGCCGCCCTATGTTCTGTACAGAACGCAAGGAACTGAAGATCTTCCATTATGAATCCCAGTTAAACCAGGATCGGGAAGCGAATAGACTGTCTCAAATCCTCCCTGTCCTACATCATATCATCAGGCAATCCCCTATTTGAGAACTTTTCAATCATTAGAAGTTTTGTAGGAAGTTTTGGAGCGAAGGCGCGCACCAACCGAATGCCCTTTCTAACCTCGGTATGAATATCAATGATTTAGTCGTCTTCTACGACCCGTGCAGTCACCGGTTAGTCAATTCTTCAAACAACACGTACACAACACGATGAAAATATGTCTATGTGTCTGTCATTAGTGTTTTTGTTAAAAGTTATTTCCTCTTACCGTAGGCCACTTTTGCTTGTGCAATCCTACTGTATATTTCAGTTTCACATTTCCCATCATCGGTTATTGTATGCTTCACCTTCTTAAGGGTCACTCTCTTCACTTTGTTATTAATACTAATCTTCATGCAATATTTTAATGCCGTTTCATCTACAGTAGACTAGCCATTATTTTCCGCAGTCCAGTCTCGCTGATCGCTATCTATCTATCTATCTGTCTGTGTGTCTGTCCGTTCGTCCGTCCACCCGTCCGTCCCGTTCCGTCCGTCCGTCCTTCCATCCATCCATCAATCCATCCATCCATCCATCAACCCCACCCACCTACCCCCACCCACCCACCTACCCCCACCCACCCACCTACCCCCACCCACCCACCTACCCCCACCCACCCACCTACCCCCACCCACCCACCTACCCCCACCCACCCCCCTACCCACCACCCACCTACCCACCCACCCACCTACCCCCACCCCACCTACCCCCACCCCCCACCTACCCCCACCCACCCACCTACCCCCACCCCCACCTACCCCCCTCCACCTCACCCCCACCCACCCACCCACCCACCACCCCCACCCACCCCCCACCCACCCACCCACCCCCCACCCCACCCACCCACCCACCCACCTACCCACCCCCCCCTACCCACCCACCCACCTACCCATTACCCCCCCACCCACCTACCCCACCCACCCACCTACCACCACCCACCGACCCACTACCCACCCACCCACCCACCTACCCCACCACCTACCCACCCACCGCCCCTACCCACCCACCCCCCACCACCCACCCACCCACCTACCCACCCACCCACCTACCCACCCACCCACCTACCCACCCACCCACCTACCCACCCACCCACCTACCCACCCACCTACCCACCATCCATCCATCCATCCATCCATCCATCCATCTATCCATCTATCCATCTGACCATCTATCTATCCATCTATCTATCTATCTATCTATCTATCTATCTATCTATCTATCTATCTATCTATCTATCTATGTAATAGTAATAAGAATAAATGTTTAACGTCCGTTTCCTCATCCAGGTATGATGTCATGGAAGTCCCCAACAGCTCACATCACTACAGATCAATTCACCCAGACCAATCTGCAAAAGAAATGTGCTGAGGAGGAGTAAGATCCTAAACGAAAGCCAATCCGGTGATCAAAAATAGTCAGGGTAGATTGATAATGTCTACGGTGGGAAAATAAATAGCGATCTATCTATCTATCTATGTTAAAGTTCGTTTCCTCACTCGAAAGTGATGTCAGTGACGGGCGAGCCAAGGATTTTAAAACTTCACATCCTGATCCGCGGTCGAATATCTTACCAACATCGCCATTGGCTTCGGCCAGAGGACATGGCAATAACACGTACATCCAATATGATCATCAAGCACTAAATCTTTTACATATCTATATATACAGACTGCGTCAAAGAAACCTGACCCCCTACAGCAAATGCTCGATAACTTTGGTATCTGAGGTCATTTTTCAATGTAACTTTAAGCTCTTATTCGTGATCCAATTCTACGCATATGCTGAAAATTTAATTGAAATAGTTGCCCTATAAGTCGAGTTACACTCTTTTTGGCGCACTTACCCTGCCTTTTTATACTAAATTTCTCAAATGAAAATATTTTAATTACTTTATTTTGTTCGCCCTGAAAAGGACCGCTTGGTTGGAACAATTATTGACAAAGTAACTGTTCGAAATGTCCACCTGAGAGCAAATTAGTTCCTCAACAGCATCAATATTACCAGAAATTCTGGCACAAATGGGGCTGCCCCTGCCCGCCTTTCTGTCAGTTGTTGACCCTTTCTCCACAATCTTCCGACAAATACTCTTAATAGTTGACAAGGACCGTCCTTTCAGCAGGTAGATTTGCTTTATTCTTTTCACCCGTAACCTTGCTCATGTAGTGTTTGTATGCGTAACTTATCGTCGTACGTAGCTTTTCCCATGTAAAAAGCACATATTTTGAAAGTCAACAGTGGATATACTTCTACGCGTCGCGTGAAATAATAAGTATTTCTTCATCATTAAATTTTCAGCATATGTGTAGAATTGGATCACAAATAATCGTTTAAATTTGCATGATAAAGAGACAGCAAATACCAAAGTTATGTGAAATTTTCTGTAGGAGGTCAGTTTTTTTTGACACAGTCGGTAAAGTTGTCATCAAATCATACAAAATCACAGGCATTTGTCTGCCTCTAACTCTTTTCTCTTTGATTTTTACACCAATGAAATTTCTCAGCAACCCTTCCCGTTACAACTTGTGCCATCTGCCTAACTCATAGGTCATATATTGGCTGTTCTTCTTTACCACCTTCTAATGGACCTCTTCAATTGTAATTTTGTTGAGTCCAAGTAATCTGTTCATTCTTTCTCTATAACCAAATTTCCAATGCCTCTAGTTGATTTATATCCTCATTTCTTAATACCATGTTTCACATCCGTACAGAAGAGTTGACCTCACCAACGTTTTTAAAATCTTTACCTTTTTGTTTTTCCCAATACATTAAGTAAGGAGTTATTTTCTCCTTCCAATTATCTATTTTGCCTGTGTCAATCTACATTTAATTTCCGTTTCACACTTCCCTACACCAGTAATGTTAAGATATACGAAGCATTCTACCTGTTATAATAATAATACCCTCTGACAATTTATATAGCGGTATCATGGCATTGGCCGGTGTCTGGTCTTCGAGACTGCTTTACACCTTTCAGGCAGGTTAATATTAATCCTTTCCTTTTTTAATGATATCTTTGCCATTGATAGCGACAATCTGAAGCAAGCTCCAATACAACATTAACCTTTCATGGGCCCAAGGGGATATCAATCGTTACTGGCCTGGGCTTTGAACAAAGACCACCTGTATACTCGGCGAACACTCCAATCGCTACGCCATATCCCCTCCCACTTATAATCACATATCATTCAATGATATACATCCCTGTGAATCAAATACTTTCTGGTTATCTTCTTTTTTCTTTAAAGTTACCTTCGTGCAATACCTTAATACCGTGCTATTGAGATTATCTTTGATCCTTTGGAATTCTACTTCATTGCCAGCAAACATACCTTGATCATCCGCAGATATCACGTGTTTCAAAATTTACCTCTAAAAAGCTCAAATCTGGTAAAGCTATTGTTAACGTCAGTTTCCTCGCTCGAAAGCCATGTCCGTAACGGGCGAGCCCAAGATTTGAACCCTGCACACGCTGATCCGCGGTCGAGTATCTTACCGACATCGCCACTGGCTCCAGCCAATGGCGATCTAACAACCATTTATTCATCAGCACCTTCCGGCACCTCAATCATAACCGACTCGACATATAGTTTGAAAAGTAGTGATGAAATTCAACATCCTTTTCTTTTCTCCAGTGCTATTTCACCCGCTATAGAGAAATCTAGCTGATTTATAACTTTTTCCTTTATGATTCAAGTAAAATAAATTAGTTCCCAATAATTTATGGGTAAGCAGGATTTTTTTCTCAGGGAATGACGTCTCTGCCCTGTAAATTTTAGTCTAAGCTGAGGAAGGCATAGCGGGCCCACCTCATCATAAGCAGAATCCCCAAGAACCGTATATCAAAAAGGAATGTCATAGATGATTTAAAGATCCACTCGTATGAAAAGGAAAACATAAAATAGAGATGAGGGGAGGCGCTATATTCCATGGATCTGCCTGCATGCAATACACTATAAGATAACTTCATTAACTTCATATCGGTATGAATATTGTATTGAACTTCCTCGTTTATAACTCAATTGTGTTAAATTAATATTTATCCATATTTTTCCATAACCAATTTTCAAACTTCGCCAGATTTTCCAGATATCATATTTCATTTACGTCCATGCTTTAAATACGCATAGAGATGTGTCTTTCACAGTAAGATATTCATAATATTAAGCTGTTTAGATTATTCTTTGTGTAATTTCCTAGGATTCCTTTATTCTTTCTGAAATGCTTCTTGTCTCTCTTACTGTGAAATTCAAGTCTGTATTTCTTTAAACTCAGATATCTTTAATCAAGGTTCCATAACAATGTGTCAGTATTTTGTGGAGATCCTAGCAGTTTCTATGGTGTATCCATACTTTAATGCGATATTATATGATATTTATTGAATATGAGGTTTTAATATTTATAATCTTTACATCCTTCACATTATAATAAGCTTCTTTGGCAATAGTCTTCAGGATGTACCTCAAAACCGGGGCTGTCATGCCACTCCTAATCCTAAGCATTACTATTTCACTTTCAGCATGCATGTTTTAATCAGGTGCAAATCTCACATCTCTTTCAGGAATTTACCTTTAATATCACAAATGTCAGGTGGTGTTCTACCTCAACAAGGCTAACCTCACCCGAAACAGACGCTAAATCCTAAAATGTCCTACTTCAATGGATTTAGCAGCTGACCTCGTAATTAAACTACACTAATCTAAAGACCCCGACCTTTCACGGATTTACTAACAGACCACGGTATTTAATATTTAATTATTTTAATTTAAACTAAAACGCGAATTTAGTACAGATCAAGGAAATAAAGAAAAATCCAAATAGATAACATCAACGAAAAGTTAAGTAAGTTTAAATCGACTGTCCTTATGATGAATCCAAAATATTCACATACACGTTTAACTAGGAACACTAAAACGCCTTTACTTGATATAAAATCAACGAAAATACAATACCTAGCTCTATCTAATTAACGCGTCAAAACATAAATTCCACTATGGAAATGCTAACTGATTATTTCCTCAATAACTGCGTTAGTTTGCTACAATCGTACTTCGGGAACTCCTTCCTTTGATCAACTATTAATCGACTCTTGGATATCATCTAAGGATTATCCAACACTGTTCTATAACAGTCTAATACTTTCGATCCTTCTAATCCTCTATCCAAACTAACACGTGGAATCTCCTCTACAACTTCTTCTCGTGACCTTCACCTTCCTCTTCTCTCAACAAGAGCCCATTAGCTCCGCCCACTCTCGTGACGTCATAAGCTTAACTAACTTCTAAACTCCCTAATAATAAAAATACTAAAATCAGTCAAAATAATATTAGATAACTTTCCATATATATAAATAATATAAGTAATCTGACTATACAAAATATCAGGGCATAATTCCCTGACAATCAACCCATTCATCAATACCATTCTTCACCTCAATCGTTAGCGCTCGATATGAGGTTGAAAATTAGAGGAGCAATGGAACATAGTTGTCTTACCCAACCCTATTTCGTTTACGACCATTTGGGATCGGATTGGGAGCGTAACGGTTTGAGTGCTCACCACGGCTACAAGTGGCCTGGGTTCAAAGCCCAGGTCAGTCAAGTAGTGATGGATATCCCCTAGGGCCCGTGGAAGGTTAATCTTGTATCGGAGCTTGTTGCCGATTGTCGCTTTAAATAGCAAAGATATGAGTAACCATGGGAAGGATTAATATTAACCTACCAGGAACCTCTCAAGAGGTCTCAAAGCGCGGACACCGGCCATGACACCTCTTTAGAAATTGTGTGAGGTTATTATTATTATTAACACTATTATTATTAACTGGTGGTGAATTTTGACTACTACGTTCTGATTCATGTAGATATTTAAAACTAATATGCTATCTCTCCAGTTACCTCCCATCTTTTTCATGATCTATAATATAGCATCAAGTCTACGTGTTCAAAATCAACAAAATGTATGAAGATGTCATGTCTACGTTGTCTGCTAAAAAAGCTGGTAATACTAATGTTAACGACAGTTTCCTCACTCGAAAGCGATATCAGTGACGGGAGAGCCCAAGATTTGAACCCCGCACGTATTGATCCGCGGTCGAATATCTTAACGACATCACCATTGGCTCTAGCTGTTGAGATAAAATTTCTAATATAAGTTCCAGGTAAGTTCACATAACTCGCACTACGCCTTTTTCTTTTGTATCACATCCCTCTCGAAAAGCAAACTCATGCCTTATTTGATTTTGCTTGAACCTGGTCATATTGAATGGAATCACTTAATACTGTTAATAAGATTTTAGAAGAATTTAATATCAAGCTCTCAGTTCTATAGCCGGAATGCTGCAAGGCTTTATTTAATTTATAGAAAGTTCTCACAATTAAAATTGTGATTGCTTCAGACTGTTTAAACATACTTTATTAATAAAGCTTGACTAGAGTCAGAGACTTTCTCTCATTTATACGGCAACAAAATATTTTATTATTCGCAGTGAGTAGTTTTTTAATCTCTCTGAATACACAAATCATACGTTAGCATTTATATCCTTGTATATAAAAAGACTATTTGTCTGAATAGTTCGCTACCTCTATTCCAAAGTTAGCATTGCTGATGGTCAGTCTATTGGAGTCCTTTACACTTTCTCTGACAAATCTGGTTATCATTTCAGATCAACTTGATGCTTTTTACTTTGGTATATAAAGTTTAAAGGTCCACTTGTTTGTGGACTTGAGAGGAAAACGAAGGAGAGAGAATAACGGAGACGTTATAGTTCTATACCATGGACCTGCAGAAGTTAGTATATTAGAGGGAGATCATAACAATATTGAGGAATTTGACTTGTTAAGGTTCTCTATCATTACCAACAACTTTTTTACTGCACAAAATAGTTACTACAAAGGTTTAAGTATGAATTCGGAAGGTGATATTTCTAACAACTGGGACTGTATTGATATTTAAAGCAAATATTAAATTCAGGATATGTACTCAATGTGTTTAGAAATGTGTCAATAGTTTTAGAAATCATTGTCAAATGACACTGCCTTAGCTTAATAATATATATGAGTAGGCCTACCTTATAAAATATAAATGTACCAATAAAGTGATGACTAATATATTTATTTCAACTTTGACCATTTTTCGTGTGTGTATTCCAAGTTTATGTTAATTTTTTGAAGGTTATGTGCATTTGTTTGACCCTGTATGTTTCTGCTACAATATATTTGGTGGTATAATGATTATATTATATTTAATAACTGTAACTAACATCTCCCTCCGACGAATTCCGTTCCATCTCATATCTGTAACACTCTCCGTTTAACTTTCTCCCTATCTCCTTCTCTCCTTCTCTCTTTCTCTTCCTCTCTCTCTCTTTCTTTCTCTCTCTCTCTCTCTCTTTCTCTCTCTTTCTCTCTTTGTTTCTTTCACTTTCTGTGGAAGTATTTTATTTATTTAAAAATATTCTGTTTGGGAGAAAAGCTAATCTCAATAAAACAGTATTATTTAACTATTGAGACAACCTAGAAGCAATACCTTGAGTGACTCGTTCTTTAGTCGATTAGCGGCGATGTACAAGCCTACCAAGCTGCTCTGAAGAGCTTCAAATACTTGCAGAGCTGGAGCAAGCATAGATAATAAGTTTCCACTAAGATATAAAATAGATAATCTTTTAATAGAAGCCAATGGAATTAAATCATCATCTTCTAAATTATTGTTGCTCAAATCCAAATAAAATAAACCAGTCAATCCGGATAAAGCTGTCATATCAATGGAATATATTTGATTATAACTTAAGCTAAGGTTTCTCAGCGTTAGAAGACCTACTAGAGCCTGCGCAGGAAGACTTTCAATACGATTTCTGTTAAGATCGAAAAGTTCAAGAGAAGTAATATTATGCAATGCCACAGATGCTGATTCGTTTAGTTTGTTCCCATTTAGATAGAGTTTCTGAAGATTTATTATAGTATTGCTGGTCAATGGGATATAAGTCAACCGATTCATCGATAGGTCGACTTTCATAAAAGACTTTATATAGGCAAATGTATCAGATGCTATCTCCTCTATGTGGTTATTGCTTACAATTAAATTTACTAGCAAATCAAGCCCAGTGAGTATTTCCTTTCTAAGGTTCTTCAGTTTATTATTTGACAGATCCAGTTCTGCCATATATTGAGTTGCAGGGGTTTGAAATAAATTGTCCGGCAAATCGAGGAGATTGTTATTCGATAAGTTAATTTGCGAGATCCTATAAAGCAGTTTAGTTGAAAAAGTCTGTTCAAATGTTAGTAGATACAGAAATTTAAACCTAAGAGTCAAAGTTTTCAGTCCGATTCAGCATGTCAAGTTCTTAGTTCTTAATATGTGAATATTTAACGTCTATTCTTACAACAGATTGTAATATCGTATACCATGCGCTTAATGTAGGGCTTCTTCTGACATAATGTTATCTTTATAAATTATAATGAATTCAATACTACAATAGAAGGCCTTTTTTAATATTAATTTCACTAACCGCATGGTGATGATATGCAGACTCTATGCATATATAGACTGGGGCATAAAATAATCCCCTAGCGAAATCTTAATAGCATTAATAAAACAAAAAAATATTTTAACGAAATTTTCAGAGCTTCTAGACGAGGAGGTTCTGCATAGCCTACATCATGTAAATTTTGTGAAAAATATTCAGTACTAACAAAATTGCAGCGGTTCTACGTAAAAGTGCAAAATTGGCTTAAATTTTAACTAGTCTAAATTTAAAAAGTAACGGAATTTTTTTAATTTAGGAATATTTTTACCAGAAGAAAGAATTATAATATTTTGTTAGTTAGAGCATTTTAAATTTAATTGTATGCTTCCAGCTTTTCAGTTCAGATGCAATACAACATCAGAAATCGTCTGCCAAAGCAGACACTGCCTAGGCCGCTGCAGCACTGAGAAAACAGTAAGCAAATTAACGTGACAAAATAATAAGTTTGGCCTGGCCGTAAGAGACAATCAATGGAGCTATTCATGCACTTCGAAAAGACCGCAGGCATGTGTTCAAGACGAGGGTGGTCATTTTGAGTATCTACTGAATAAATGTCGCGATCCAAAAGTATGCGGCTCTTTTCATGTCGTTAATTACTTAAAAAGGAACGACTGACTCTTCCAAAAACCTTGTTAAAATTCTTTTTAGCACTGTCTCGTAAACACGCTGATATGTTGGTACCACTAAAATATTTCACTAAATTTGCAGAATATAGTAGAAATTCCTCCTCCAAAAGTTATGGCAATTTATTACAAATATTTTGAGTTTTCTCAAAGTTATTGAGATTTCGCTTGTGGTTTACTTTGTTTGCCCCAGTATGTTCATGTAATTAGAGACAAAAATAAAACTCAATTGAAAACCTTGCAAAAAAAAAAAAAACTTCATACTCAAATGTCAAATATGCTCAGTAGTTAGCATGTACAGTATAGACCCTTCTCATAACTTGTTGATAATATACATGTATAGGTACATGAACATTTACATGTATAGGCTTACATAAATTCATACACTTCTACAACATGCGTGCAATGACATATGTAATAATATATGATCATTAAAAGCTTCTGATAAATATAAGTATTCATTTATTTGAAATATAATTTCCAATTTTTTCTACATATAGTATTTAATTTGGTATTTAGAATTACACAAATTAAATTATACTTTAATTGCAAATAATAGTAGTCCTAAATATCAATTGCATCCTGCTATCTCACTAATATAATTGGTCTTGAATATTTTATTTCGAAAAATATATCTATGGTACTCATATATAGGCTATATACGTATAGGCCTATTATATATATATATATATATAATATTATACTGTATATATATATATATATAGAGAGAGAGAGAGAGAGAGAGAGAGAAATTATTGCTAAAATATTGAGAGCTTAAGATATTATTTTATTATTCCTATGATATATGTTAAAAAAATACACTATTATAAGCATAATTCTAACTTTTCCAATATCTGGAGGATAATGTAGTAGCATTATATACCATATAATAGGTGAGGAATGGCCTGCATACCTAGAAATTTTAGTAGAACTTCAGAAGGAACTGAAGTGCCAAAAATATATAATACTATATTCGAATTGCAATAACAAATGTCATAGATACATTCCATGATCAGATAACAGATTTGAAACTGACGAGTGAAAAGCCAAATACATGTAGTTTAGTTTATTCAATCCAATGAATTTATTTCCCTTAGCTTCGGGTAATCTTATCAAATATCCTATCCAACTTAACCTTTTTTTCCTATAATTTCACTTCAAGGAGTTTCTTTAGTCCTTTCAAATATTTCTTCATCTTTGATTATGTATGGATAGTATATATTAAATAGATTTCTCATCAAGTTTCTAATGGAAGTGTATGGAAGTGTACAGTACAGGTATTTGGCCAGACGACTTTACCAAGTCAGTGATGATTCCAATTCCCAAAAAAGCCAATGCTGTGGAGTGTTCGGATTACAAAACAATCAGCTTAATACCTCATGCATCGAAGATCTTATTAAAGATAGTAAATAATCGCATTCAGTCAAAAGCAGAGATGATACTAAGCAAGACACAATTTGATTTTAGGATAGGATGCGGCACAAGAGAAGCAATAGGAGTAATGCGGGTTCTTTGCGAAAGAAGCTTAGAATATGGTAATGACGTTTTTGTATGCTTTGTAGACTACGAGAAGGCATTTGACAGGATTGATTGGACAACGATGAAGAATATCTTAAAAAGAATAGGAATTGACTGGAGAGATACAAGACTAATTTTGAACTTGTACATGAATCAAAGAGCAGTAATCAAAATCCAACAGAATACTCAGAAGAAGGTGAAATAGGACGTGTAGAAAGACAAGGTTGTAGCATTTCGCCGCTGCTGTTTAACATTTACGCTGAGGCAATAATGGAGGAAGCCATGGAAGACTTGGAAGAAGGAATAAAAGTAGGAGGGAATTTGTTACAAGATGTACGATTTGCAGATGACCAAGGAATGGTAGCGGGCAGCGAGATTGAATTGCAGAAGATAATGGATAGGCTGATTGATACGGCCCTAAGACATGGCATGAAGATAAATATATAAAAGAACAAGGTTATGAGAGTGTCCAATAATAAACGTGAAGTTAATATCACAATAAATGGTACGAAATTGGAACAGGTAAGGAGTTTCAAATATTTGGGTCATACTATAACCGATGATGGCAAATGTGCGACAGAAATATGCAGTAGGATTTATAATACTTTGATGTTTTTCTCTATTATTATTATATTACTAATATTTGTTTTCTATCTTAATGTGTCTCTGTATTTAATTCAACTATTAATAAAATATACATATTGAATTCTTTAATTCATATTTTCCAATTAATTTAATAATATAACGAACACAGAAATGACACATACAATAATACGATAATAATGTAAGGTCCAAAAACAATATTTAGTTACCCTGGCCTCTACTCAGCCAACGCTACCTAGTACTCTACATTTAACATGTGTAGGCCGCTGAGAAATTATAATTAGAGACTAGAGCAAATCAATATTAATTTAAGGATTAAGGAAATAAAAAGGTAAAGCTTTCAAGTAGACCTTAATAAGGAACTACGCTGTCCTCTACAGTATATTACTAATGACGATATAACCTGCACTAAAACTTTGTAAACCACTGTTCGCAGAAATATTAATATTTCAACCATCAAGCACTCTACAATCCTTCACTAAATAACCATCAAAAGTATTCAATTTATCTTCCAATTCTCCATTGGATATATCAGAGATCACAGAAGGCTCTGACACTTCATCATCCCCTAAGCGACGTATCAAACTATTTCTAACTCTTAAAAACACGTGCTTCTCTTGCACACAACACGGCACCACGTCATCAACAGCAAGACGAAGCCCAAACCGGAAGTCTCGTTAATACGTCACTAAAGAAATTGACGTAAACAAGACTTTTTGTCAACACCTTAAACATAGAACAACAACAACACTAGTAGGCCTATAACTAATGCGACACAACAGTTTGCACAAGCAAAAGCGGCCTTTGGTAGCAGAAAAGAACTATTAACAAAAAGTGTAGAGAAAGAAACAAAGATAAAGATAGTGAAAACTTTGGTTTGGACCACGCTATTGTATGGATGTGAAACATAGACCTTAAGAAAGGAAGATATTAGGAAACTGGAGACATTTTAAATGTGGATTTGGAGAAGAATGGAGAAGATTAGCTGGACTCAAAAGGTTACAAATGAGGAAGTCCTGGAGAGAGTTGGCACACCGATGGCATTTTTCAGGTTGGCCAGATCTAAGAGCTTTTGGGAATTGTTATGTAAATTTAAGAATGCTCGCTGACGTAAAGATATTAGACGTTCAAAAGGCGTATGTATTCTTGCCATCTCATAGATGTCAGTCAGTGGTGTATTCATTCCTACATCACGATTGAATATGAGGGCTCTCCTCTAGGCCAGCACGAGGTGCTTCACGGCTTTCATGCCCCAGTCAGTTAACGCCGTGGCTCCTTGTTCAAAAACTGGCCTGAAGACTTGCTTATTGACACGCACATGAATTTTCCTCTTGGCATCCCAGCCTTTTCTTCTGAGCATCATCGGTAGGCAGGTGCTCTGATCGGCGATGGTTACCTGGTTTTAGCAGTGCGTAGTAAATTGAGTAGTTTTCCCTAAGTTGTTACAGACTTTGGTAGCTTGAGACTGTTTTGATAGATTCAGATTCTAATATAATATTTAATGTTTAATAGAGTATATCATGCTAAAGTATCTCTATACTTTACAATAGTTAGAGGAAAAGCAAGCAAATACAATAAAATGCAATCAGTAAAAATCACAAAAATATCAAAAACCAAAATGTAAAATATCTTAAATATTGCAATCTGAGAAATTTAAGAGTGAGCAGAATATAAATGGAATTATCTAGCAAAAAGATGTGTCTTAAGACTCTTTTTAAAGCTATCAGGTTTATCAGAATGTTTTATAAATTATGGAAGTTCATTCCACAATTTGGGACCTGCTACAGGAAACGACTTGTCACCATAAGAAACTATACGGCATTTAAGAACAGCGAGTTTACCTGACTCTACAGATCGTAAGTTTTTCCTTACCCAACAAGAACTTAATGGTATACAATAGTCAGAAACATAAGACGGGGCTGAGTTAGTCAGGCATTTGAACGTGGTAGGGCAGGATTTTAATTCGATCCGTTCTGGAATTTTAGACCAATGAAGTTTCTGTAGCAAAGGTGTAGCCAAATCAGAGCGCCTCGCACGAAGAACTAATCTTGCAGCTGCATTCTGAATTCTTTGCAGTCTATCAATTACCGATTTATTGCAACATAAGAACAGACTATTAAAATAATCCAGCCTTGAGGAAAGAAAGGCATGAATAAGAATTTATGTGGAAGAATCAGACAAACATGGTCTAATACTCCATAACTGGCGGATTTGAAAGATTTGAAAGAAACACGAAGAATATAATTTCTTAGAATGCTGCTCAAAGTTCAGGTTAGAGTCTAAGACAACACCAAGATTACCAACAGTGTTCACAACAGGTACATTTGCTTCACCCAATGCAATCGAAGTTATATTAATTTCATTGAGTTAGCGCTGAGAGCCAAATATAATTATTTCTGTTTTAGAAGCATTAAGAACCAGTTTGTTATTAAACATCCAAGACTGACGATCAGTAAAACACCTTTTTATCTTAACAATAGCAGAATCAACTTCATGTGAATTAAAATACAAGTAATTCTGAGTATCATCCGCATACATGTGACCATTTAGACCATTTCTCTCAATGATGTCAAGTACATCAGCAGTATATAGCACAAATAAAATGGTGCCATGAACAGATCATTGTGGTACACCACATGCCAAAGATGAAACATTAGAAACCCCACCTCCAGAAAAAACAACCTGAGTACGATCAAGTAAATAAGAACGGAACCAATCAAGAGCCGTGTTAGATATACCAAAGGATTTATTTAATCTAGCTAGCAATATGCCATGGTCTACAGTATCAAAAGCAGCGCTGAGACCAAGCATCATAAGAAGAGTGAGCTGACCCCTATCAACTGCCATTGATATGTCTGAAGTCACTTTAAGAAGTGCAGACTCAGTGGAGAAGATAGCATTTAGTCTTCCATGGCTTCCTCCATCATTGCCTTAGAAATACTACGAGATGGAATGTTAATAGAGGATTTATCAGAAAAACTAGAGCGCACGGTTACAATTTTATTAGAAAAGTAATCAGATATGACTTGGGCTTTCAAAGTTAAGGAGCCAGATGACAATTCATTCCTTTGAAGGATGGAAGATACAACAACAGTCTTATACGTTGTACTATTTTACTTTATCATTATGTGCATTTTTAGTTGGAGTCAGTGCATATAGTATTGAGTTGTAGTAAAGATCTATTCTATCTCTCTCTCTTTCTCTCTTTCTCTCTATCTCTCTCTCTCTCTCTCTTTCTCTCTCTCGCTCGCTCTCTCTCTCTCTCTCAGTACGGTGGACGTAGAAAGACCTATACAATATTCTTATTTATTAATTAATCGCTTATATTTTGATGACTTTTATTGATTTTATTTCACTGGCATGGAGATATGGATATCTAGGTTGATTGACTGATGATAATCTTGTTTCATAGGCTAATGCTTTTTCCGGTCTCAGAGTGAGAACTCTCTCCATGGAATCTCTTATGATTCGCTCCGTCAGTGAGGACGCATTTTCAGGACAGGCTTCTGGTATTGAAAGATTAAATCTTCAGGCCAATCATATCAATCATCTGCCTCCTAAAGTATTTAGGGGAATGTCGTCCTTGAAATATCTTACTTTATACAGCAATAATCTGAAAAGTTTACCCGCTGAATTGTTACTGGACACCAGGCTTTTAGAATTTCTAGAATTGAGCTCTAACGAGTTAACCACACTAACACCGTGTTTCTTTAGCAACACCCCTCTCTTAAATGATCTACGACTTAACAAAAATCGTATTAGCTTCCTGCATTCACGCATATTTTCTGGACTTTGGCTTTTGAAATATCTTAAATTAGAAGAAAACCAGATATCAAGCGTCGATGTAAATATCTTCACTGACTTGATTAATCTTAAATCTCTGGAGATTCAACAGAATGAGATTAGTGTTCTACCGGCGATAATATTTCAGAATCTAACGAAATTAAGGTCAATTGATTTTTCTGAAAATTAAATTGAAAAGGTGGAAAGGGAACTGTTTAGAAACTGCAAAAATGTGGAGGCGATAATACTATGGGTAAGAGTTCATGAGTATTATATCATCATCTTCTTCTTCCCTTGAATCCCAGTTAAATTAGCGTCTGGATACAAATATTCTGTCTCAAACTCTCCCTATCCAACATCATGTCATCAGTCATTCCATATTTTAGACTTTTCCATTCGTTTAAATTTATATCTATATTTATATCAATTCAGATATAAATTATTCTTAAACATATTTTGAAACTTATAGTGTTAATTTTTGCCTTAACTATAATGATTGTGCCATATGAATTATTTTGTAATAATACTAATCAATACTCAATATATCAGTGTCAATCTGTTAATCAGTCAATTAATCAAATTGAGCAATCAATCAATAAATCTAATTTTCAGACAATCAAGCTAGTAATCACAATTGAATCAAACAGAAATTCGATCTAGTAATCAATCGACCTAATGGGTTAACCGATAGAGAAACTTTGATCAAAGCTTTAATATATGCCTTTGGTGAAAAACTTCATAATTTTACCTCAAGTATTATGATTGAACTGATTAAATTCTCACAGAGAAATAAGAATTCGATTAATTTTAATTTAATGATATAAATGGAATAAATATTTGGGTCATACTCTAACCAATGACTGGAAATATGAGAATGAATGATGCAGTAGGATTACTCAAGCAAAAGTGGCCTTCAGTAATAGGAAAGAACTTTTAACAAAAAGTCTATAGAAAGACACATAGAAATAAAGATAGTGAAAACCTTAGTTTGGACCTAGTTATTATATGGATGTGAAATATGGACCTTAAGAAAGGAAAATCTTTGAAAACTCGAGCATTGGAAATGTGGATTTGGAGAAGAATGGAGAGAATTAGATGAACTCAAAAATGTCAGAAATGAGGAAGTTCTATAGAGAGTTGTTACAAATAGCTGATAAATATATTAAGAAATAGAAAGAAGAGTTGGATTGGACACATTCTTAGGGAAAAAGTATATTAAAAGATGTCATATAAGGTAGAAGTGAAGAAAAAAGAGGCAGAGAAGGCCGAGATTAAGTATATTAGCTGATCTAAAGACCCACTCATATGAGGACATGAAGAGAATAATAACAACAGCAAAAGAAAGGCGGAAGATATACATGTAGAAGAGTGGATGCATTATATACCATGGACCTGCCCATAGACAGTGCACTAAGAGCGAGATAAATGGAATTACCAAGTTTATGTGCATGATTGGATTAAATCTGCTTGCCAGTCTGTCAGTAAATGAGAGTCTGCTTAATAACTGATTACTAGAAATACTACAGCTTAAATTCAAATATCCCAAAAAGGAAAAGAAATATGAAATTTAAATTTCAAATTCAAAATATTTAAACCAAATTTAACCCTTAAATATATAACATGTACCTTGGGGGAACACTAAGGAGACAGCGTGAGAGAGATATCAAGCCTAGGATATGCTTATTACATATTGGCTACATGGAGTACAAGAATTTTATTATTACTAATCATTCACTTTTAAAAATACCGAAACTCAGTGTAAGATATGAAATATTTGGAGTTTATGGCAACTTTTCAAATTAATATTTCAATAGGACAACTACATGGATCTCCTTCCCCCTGACTTGTTTTGGGAATGTGATGGAAGTCTTCTCAAGTCTATCGATTTATCATTCAATCAGATCTCTGAATTACCAGATGGTCTTTTGCAGGGACTCACAAATCTCTATGAGATTCGACTTCATCATAACGCCTTAACAACTATCAATAAAAATGCTTTTAAAGGTTCGCGGTCGCTTGGTTTTCTCGATTTATCATATAACAGAATAGAATCCCTGGGGTCGGAAATGTTGTCATTACCACAACTGGGTTATCTCATTCTGGACTATAATATGATCAGATTTCTTCATCCGAACGCACTCTCTGCTCTGCTAATGCTCAGTGAACTTAATCTGATGGGAAACAAAATTGAGATTCTGCCTGCTGGAATGCTAGTTAATATGAAAACTTTAGAGTATATACGTTTGCAAGAGAACCTGATCAGATCTATTTCTGGAGGAACGTTTGTTAACCTGATATATCTGGCCTCTAACATATTTCTATCAAACAACAGAATTGAATCAATTGAGGTTGGGGCATTTAACAATATCTCTGGGTTGATATTTTTAGAATTAGGAGGAAATATGCTCAGGAGAATTGACGTTAAGGTTTGACTTATCTCTTTCACTCTGACTCTTTTCCATCTTTTTCAATCTATCTCAGTTTTGACATTTTTCTTCCTAGAGGTAATTCCAAGATTATTATACTCTGTTGATATGCACATTAACTCAAAATACAAGCCTTAAACGATTTGAAGTAGAAAATCAGAGCTTATGACCAATTTTCTTCAGCCTTTCTCATTTCTTCTTACTTTCGATCACTCTGTAACATTTTAATTTGCTCTTACCAAAGCAGATTCAACACTAATATTTATATTAAGCCCTACATATTATTTAGCAACAGCAGAAAGCATTAGTTTTCTTAACCCATTCGTGGCCAAATTCTTTTTTGAAATTTTTTCATTATTTTCTAATAAAATCGGTCCTGTAGTCATAAAAATACACTTATTAATGCTACTTTGACTTATATTTTTGATCAATTGAAAGAAAAAGTTTTATTCCAATATTGGAACATGGCTCTTTGAATGCAGCAATTATAACTCAATGCAAATAGTAACAAATCCAAATATATATCGTTATGTAGCTAAGCGTAAATTTTCAAACTTAAGTTTAATAAAAGTTTCTTACATAATATTATCTCCTTAGTAAATAGGCAAATCTACTGGTATCTAGCTGGTTTGAAATGAACTGTGAAATGTCTTGTAGCAGTCAACTGGATGCATGTTGACGTGACACACACCACAACCAAATGTGTTGTTCTTCTTACAGATTCGGCAAATGGTTCTGCTTCAAATTCACCGGAAAACGAAAGACATCTGAATTAGTTCTCACGGCGTCAGGTACCCTGTGCACTACCACCGCCACGGCTGACTGGGATGGTCTGCCATTACTTCCTTTTTATGCATAGAGAAGTAAATATGTGGCTACAATGTCACGAATAAATCCCAGAAAATCTAATGACTTGATCTGGTGTGACTCCAATGCTTCGTTAAGTAGTGCTGAATTGGAGGTCTCATGAACACCTAAGCGTTGCAAAATCCAAGCATTGGAAATGGTTGGCGACTGAAAGTACTATTAGCGTCATTCAGTCTCGCATAAGCTTCAGACTTTTGTTTCAGTTTTTCAAAGCCTACAGCTCATCATTGAAGAATATTTCAAATGGTTTGACATGTGATTTATTTCTAGATGCTACTAGAGTATTTTGCCAATAGTTAGTGATTCTGTTTTGTTCTCTCTAACAGACGAAAAAAATTTATTCTTTGGTAACTTTGTAATGGTTATATCACCTTTCTTCCACTTAAAAATCGGATATGAATTCTTCCTACACTTTGCTCCTGCAGCAACTCCCTCGACCAACGATACAACAAAATCATCCACCTCATATATTTTTTCTTCCGTCGTTTCACTGCTGACCCCTGTAAGTTGAGCTTCGGCAGGCCTGCGCAAGATATTAGGGGCAAAATGATCAACTAGCTCGAACTCAGTTTCTTCCTCGTCGGACCTTTCGAAGTCCTTTCCGAATCGGATGGTGGTGTACGTACACATGTGTAGCAGTAAAGGTTCGAGAAGCTAGATAATTTAACAACATATTTAAGTTAGAGGCACTAACAGTCCCTTTTGAGCCATAAAATTTACTAACATTCATTTTTCCAAAACACAAAACATATAGCATCATTATAAAACATGAAGCATCATTACATTCATGTACATCTACAGCGCCATGTTCCAAAAATGGAACATTTACCTAAATCCGGATAAGATCGAAATAGTATCGAATTCAAAGAACGAATGACTTACAATACTTAGTTGACAAATATTTCTATCATAAATTCAAATTTAATTAATTTTAAACTGCACGAAACTAATATTTACAAATTACCAAAATTTTTAATTGGGATTTTTCAAAATATTTCAATAAAATTGTCTGCGTTTGTAAACATTAAGAACTGAAACAAGCGTGCGTTAATATGTCAGTTTATTCTATTGGCAACCTGCTACCTGAAATTTGGACATTTCTAAGGTATTTACATATATTTTTAATTAAAATAAAAAATGTTACAATATTGGAATCTGGCCACGAATGGATTAAATATTGATATATTTTAATTTCGTTTTAAATATGCGGTTGCAGTACTTTTCATTATTATTTACACAGTCTGTTTAGGAATATTTAGCATTACATCGATTGCCTGTTTAGAAATATTAGCATAATGTGATTGATTCTTCCTCAATTCACAAAATGAACCAAACGATATTGTGGCATTAATTTATTTTTAAATTTGTATGGCTAATTTGATTGATTGCTAATTCGTATAATTTTTCTGAACTTGTGGTAAAGAATCTACTTCGCATAGAGGAGACTCGGGTTAGGTGTTACAATTTTAACTATTTTCGGCCTACAGCCTTTATTATCGAAGTTAGATAAATTAAATTATGCAGAAGTAGGCCTATGCTCAGACATAATCCGATTGGATGTATAACAACATTTAATAACAAGCGTCGGTGGTGTGAATAGAATATTCATTTGCAACGGGCAACTTAAAATTTAAAAGTATCAAATAACAGCAAACAATAATAAACAGTGTATTCAGTTACTATCCTTATCATAAATAGGACAGACTTAGTGGTCATTTAATGTCTAGCCACGCTCTCCGAACACCTTTCTGACTAAGCTCTTTACTTTCTTCTCCAAATTAGAACTTGGCGTGCATGCGGAAAATTATGTCCAAAAGTTTGACGATTTTAATTTCTATAAATATATAAATATTTTCTGAATCAAATAACCCCGTACTGTAACATTCAACCAGGATGATTTTGTAACATCCAACCCGGAAGCCGAATTAAAGTTAAACACTCAATAACATATAGACTGCTCACCAGATGGCATTGCTTTAAAGTGCAAATAATAGATAAATGGTTTTGAAATATATAGTAAAGTTTTAAAAATATAATGTGTATTGCTCGAGTGTGAGCACAAATTATAATCAGCAGCGCTAAATTTACTCACGAGTGGTAAAATTAAACTTTTTATTGAAACAAATTATCTTTCAACGACATCGCACAAAAACACATCAGTAGTTTGAAGTCATGTAAGCATTTATCCACAGTAAATATTGTCACATTTAGCTTGTGCCAATTTTAAGATATTTCATTTGTAACAAACAATCTCTGTAACGTGCAGCCCAGGTCTCCACTAAATTGTAAATCAGTGTGCAAAACGTTTCGTAAGTTTGCAATTGCTTGTTTGCATTTTTCCAAACGGTCTAATATTTACATTATATTCTGATTTAGAAGCATTCTTAAAATTTCGTTAGAAATTCTAAAACTATATTTAACTTATTTACTATTTTAAGACTGCCAAAAATATGAATTGCCGAATTTGATTGCGGGGTTTTGTCGTAGGTAATAGAGTCCATAAAGAGTACATCAAATTTAGATATTATCTTGAACGGTAACGTGATAGAAGTGTTGGGTGCTGATTTCAAGAATTCACTGGATTTTGGTAGACTGTCTTTGAGTAATAATGGACTTAAATTAATTGAAGAAAATTCTTTTAGATCAACTAAACGGTATGCACTTATTAAATCACTTAAATACTTTATATTGTGTACAATTATATATTCTTATTGCGTACTCTATTATTCTGGCAAATTATTGTTCCATTGTTAGCATACATGTATAAATTTACTACTACGCTAGGATGTGACTGTATAAAATAGAACACCAAAAGGTTGATTATGTTAATGTATTGAATGCACATCTGCCACAGCTTTAAAAAAATAATATGTAGAAGAGGGACCTGTGACAACCGAAAAAGCTTGAAGTTTACTCTGTTCCTAAAACGTGGAATGTTGAATTTTGATAAAACTGGAATGTTTAGTGTGCATTTACATATGTCAACGATATTACTATCAATACTGGCACCAGAAATACTTACACCTATTCAGTTGGTTGAATGTAAATGAGGGCGTCGGTGAGTCTTAACGTGCCGATCTTCAAAGAGCGGCACGTTAAGACTCACCGACGCCCTCATTGCAATTACATGTATATTTCTGGATGATTTTAATAGCCATGTTGATGATAGTTCTAATGTACATGCTATCAATTTCTTAAACATTCTGTCATCATATGGTTTTTGTCACTGTGTTAAAACAGACTCATGTATGTGGACACTGTCTTGATGGTATCTATGTATTAGATAGTTTTCAAGCTAATAATGTTGTAGTGCATTCTCCTGGCTGCATATCTGATCACAGCCTGATATCCTTTAATTTGCCGACTGTAAAATCTACTGTGCTACCTATTGTTAATCGACAGGTTCGAAACTGGAAACATTTTGATTTGGATACGTTTGCTACTGATTTGTTAAATAGCTGAACTCTGCTCTGAAATGACCCTTAGTTCCTCAGATGTCAATCATCTAGTTGATCTCTGTGCTAACTAATCTACTGAACAAACATGAACCTCTGATCACAATAACTGTGTCAGAGAGTGTTAAAAATGCTACGTGGTTTGACGCTGAATGTCGAAGTACCAGAGCAGAAGTTCGGCGATTAGAGCACAGCAAGGACTGACGCTGAGAAATCTGAGAGATTATCTCAATGGTCAGCTACTTATAAGCTATTGCAGCGCCTGTACAATGAGAAGGAATCGGTATAACGGCAATTACAAATTAATGAAAATGCGCATGATTCATAAAAACTATGGAAGGTTATATCTTCCATCCTTCAAATTAATGAATTGTCATCTGGCTCCTTAACTTTGAATGCCCAAGTCATGTCTGATTACTTTTCTAATAAAATTGTAACCTTGCTCTCTCGTTTTTCTGATAAATCCCCTGTTAACTTTCCATCTCGTAGTATTTCTAAGGCAATGATGGAGGAAGCCATGGAAGACTTGGAAGAAGGAATGAAAGTAGGAGGGAATTTGTTACAAGATGTACGATTTGCAGATGACAAAGAAATGGTAGCGGGCAGCGAGATGGGATTGCAGAAGATAATGGATAAGCTGAATGATACAGCCCTAAGATATGGCATGAAGATTAATATCAAAAAACCAAGGCTATGAGAGTGTCCAATAATAAAGGTGAAGTTAGTATCACAATAAATGGTACGAAATTGGAACAGGTAAGGAGTTTCAAATATTTGGGTCATACTATAACCGATGATGGGAAATGTGAGACAGAAATATGCAGTAGGATTGCATAAGCAAAAGCGGCCTTTGGTAGTAGAAAAGAACTATTAACAAAAAGTCTAAATAAAGACATAAAGATAAAGATAGTGAAAACTTTGGTTTCGACCACGCAATTATATGGATGTGAGACATGGACCTTAAGAAAGGAAGATATCAGGAAACTGGAGGCATTGAAAATGTGGATTTGGAGAAGAATGGAGAGGATTAGCTGGACTCTGAGAAAGTTAAATGCTGGGTGCTGTAGAGATGAAAGACAGTGACACCTAACCCATTCAGATTTTTGGAAAACTATTTCTAATATGCATCATAAGATTTATCGTGCTGTTGTTGCTAATGCTATGAAACAGTACTTCTCTTCTTTGATCAGTTATGGTGCGAAGAGCTAGACGTTATAGAAATCTGTTAATGATCTTTTACATAGATCTCTTTCTCCTTCTCTTTCTTCTAATCATGTTAAAGTCACTGCCTGAACAATTTCCCAGTTACTTTACAGATGAAATCAGCGATCTTAGAATATCTTTCACTCCAGCTCCTAATTGCACTCCTCACACTCCTATATCTCTTTCTCTTCAGTGCATTGCCGAATGGCAGGTTCAAGGCACAAAGTCATACTCAAACTCTGCTTTCTCTTTCCATGAAGCTTAGAGATCAACAATTCAATCCATTTACAAAATCTATGCCTTTTCCATACCTTATATAGCCTCTAGCTTGGGAAATAGAAGGATTCTGAGGGCGGTTTCGCGTTGTCTTCTTTAGTTTGATGGATTAATTACGATTTAATCCTGGGAGAAAATATTTCATGATGAGGTGGGTCCCATCTTGCCATCCGCAGCTCCTGCCTTAGTCGCCTCTTACGTACACGCAGCAGACTGTATGTGTTGCCTTATTCTGCAGTGATCTAACCACACTCGAGCACAACACCGGGGACCTCACACTCCAGATGAGACTAATTCCAATGATGAGCTTTCTAATTTCGCTCCAGTCTCTACTGAAGAAATTACTAAATTAATTTTAGACTCTACAGCCAAACATTGTTACTTAGGCCCTATCCCAACCTCTCTTCTAAAGACGTGTATTCTTATACTTTCCCTGTATTGACAATGATTGTTTATCTCTCTCTCTCTCTCTCTCTCTCTCTCTTTCTCTCTCTCTCTCTCTCTCTATCTCTCTCTCTGTACTGGCATATTTCCGGGGACTTTAAAACTTGCAGTTATTACTCCATTGATTATAAAACTCACACTGGATTTAACATTGCGACTACGGATGAATCATTTTCGAATTACATACCTATATCATGGTATTATTATATTATATTAAGTTGACTTTATTACGCAACTAAAACAGGAATGAACAGACTGATCTGCATGGATATGTTTATGAAACCTTCTAATACTCAGTCAAATTTACGGTTTCGTGAAAAATAGACTATTGAATGCTACTATTAGTAAATTAGAAATGATAATCAATAGCTCTATTATTTATTGAAGCAATTAAGAGCCACTTAGGTCTAAAGAATAGCACGCATTGGTTTCTATCATGAACGCGTCTGACATTAATCTGCATTCTTAATTCTAATTGTATTGCTTTATTTTATATTAGTGAGGTTCCAATTAACTTTGTCGATATCAAGAAATGACATTCAGAGGTAAAATCCCCTGAAGAATATGAATGAGTGTAAATTCTAAGATGAGAAAAGACCACTTCTTAATATCGTTCTAGGCCTATTACTTTTAGTTTTAAAACACTATAGTATTATGGTTGGTACATATTTGTTTCTTTCTTATAGTTACCCACATGACATATCACATGTGCTATATAGTTTCTATTCTTGATTTCTGTATTTGTAATTTTCTTTATTTCCTCCATTCCTCTCCAAGCTTATTAATGATCGTTGCCTTTTGTTAACGTAGGGGAGAGCGAGGGGAAAGTTGATGAGAAGGTAGGTTGATACAAGTGGAGTAAAAATACAAGTTTTAATTTCTTTCCAATAGGAGGCCGTCTACGTGTAGTCCCAGTAGTGCTACTTGTTCACACATTTCCGTCAGAAAATGATATAAGAGGTTTAGCTAATAATAGAAAATATTGTTTTTATTCATACATCTAAAATAATCAGGGATGTTTTCATAAGCTTGTATCATCAATACGTTAAGCAAAATTATTACTATTTTTATATTAAAGTAAGCCTAGTTATAAAGTGTATGTACTATGATGTTGCCGTTAATCTACTAATAAACGCCAATTTGCTATTAAATTTTTTGTCACACGAGTGTGGATGGGGCTAGTTGATACATCGTGCGTGGGGCTAGTTGATGCATGTATCAACATGCCACTTTTTTGTAGAAAAAAAAGAAAAAAGTGGATAAAGTTATTGAGTGTTAAATGTGAACACATTACGCTTGCACAAATAAAAATCAGCACTTCATTTGTCCAAATTGAAACTTTTTTGATGATATATAGATATAGAATTTTAAAAAAAATCACGATAACAAATTCTTTTGTGGTAACACTTAGACATACGGTATAAGAAAAGAACCATACATTTTAGCAGTTTTCTCTAACTACTGACTTTTCAGAATAGTATACATTATATAGTATAGTATACATTTTATAGTTTTAGGTATCACTATCTTGCGACAATTCAATCAACTACTGGTGTGCGTATCAACCTGCCCCTCGTCAGTATCAACTATGATACTATGATAACTATGATAAATACCCCACTATGGGGCAGGATGATACAATTTGGGTTATAGTATTTGAAGTCAATTTACTGCTAGTTGTTTATTTGTATCAGAACGGTTATGCATTGAGTGTATCACCGAAATATGTTTCTAAAATAATGTATACATTGATTGTTCATGACCTGATATATTATTGTAATATTAGCAAAAAGTTAAAATTGTGGAAAATCAAGAACGTACAATCGGGTCAAAAATTGTTAATTTCTTTGGTGGTCGCTTTTTGCTACCTCGATATGTCGATTTCATTTCACTTTCCGATCGTCAATCTCAAAAATAATTTTTGGTCTTTGGGATACCGGTTAAGCAATAAATAATTACATAAAAGTAATTGTCTTTCATCAACATACAATAATCTTAGCATGTTTTACAACTCTTAATTTCATAAAATCATGCGAAGTGCATACTCAAATTCCAATTATCCTGCATTCATAGCTAGTTAATAATTCTCTGATGAAATTAGTCCGTCCGTGAAGGGTTTTGATGCTGCTTTGAAAACAGTTTTTCAAAGCATTTACGAAGTCCCATATATATATATATATATATACAGTATATGTATATACTTATATATATATATATTTGTATTATATATATATATATATATATATATATATATATATATGTATATATATATATATATATATACTGTATATATATTTATATTGTACACACACACACACACACACACACATATATATACATATATACATATATACATATATATATATATACATGTATAATTGTATATATATATAAATATATATATATATATATATATATATGTTATATTAAAAAAAAATATATATATGTATCTATATCTATATGTATATATATTATATATATATATATATATATATATATATATATATATATATATATATAGATAGATAGATAGATAGATAGATAGATGGTGTTGTGAAGTTACAAAGTAAAAATACTTCGTTAAAAGTATAAAGTACTCAAGCGATTATTTTACTTGTAATGAAATACTACTTTTGTCTGAATGCTTTTTATTTGTAACGAGATAATTTTTGTAGTACTTTCTACTTTTATCTTTAGCCGCTGAAGTGAAAAAGTCGCATAATTTGTTGATAACTGCATGAATAACTATAGCCAAATATTTTACTAACTAGTACAATTTTAATACTAGAACATTAAGAATTAAAGTAACATAAATTCAACCGACATCATATCTGTAGTTTAACTAGCGCCAGTGACTGAGCTTAATCAGGTAAATGACATAAATAAAAGCCTTTGATCTTCAGGGTAAATGACACACCGGTAGGCCAACAGGTCTTTGTTGACTACATGTAGTTACGGTTCTGGATAGGGATATGGCGCAACGGTTAGAGTGTTCGCCTCGATTTTAAGTGGCCTGGGTTCAAAGCCGGGGTCAGTCAAGAAGTGATGGATATCCTATTGGGCCCTTGGAATGTTAATCTTGCATCGGAGCTTGCTGCCGATTGGCGATATCAATTTTAAAGATATGATTAAAAATGAAAACTATTCAAAATAACCAGCCAGGAACCTGTAAAGCGGTCACGAAGACCGGACACCGGCTATGACACCGCTATGAAAATTCTCGGAGGTTACTATTTATTATTAATATCTCGTAAATTTGGAATTGTGATTTAGCTCAATATTAAAATTTGTGATTGCTCAGATGATAACATCTATAGTGTTTTATGTAGTTCTATGAATGATTGTGGAAAATAGGCCTATACCTGTGAATCCTGTAGTCTACTTTCTCCGAAATTGTTAGACGATGTAAAATCTTATAGTTAAACGTAAACAATTTGCAAATATCATCTGGAAAATTTTCTAAAATAGAAATTCTGTATTATAATAAATTTTGTAAAATTTATATTTAATATGAAGTATATATAAAATTTAATTCATATTCTACATATAGAATATGAATTTCTAAAAATATAATTTTTGTATCAAACTTAATGAAAGTCTTCCAATTATATATTCCTGAAACAATCCTAATAGGCATCTCTCTCTCTCTCTCTCTCTCACTCTCTTTATCTCTCTTTGTAATTTATCACACGCAAGACATTATCGCTATCCGTTTTTCCCGTGTAAATTCCCCATGTTGCGTCAGGGTCGTTTGAAGAATTTGTCGAGCCGGTGACTGCACGTGTCGTAGAAGGCGACTAACGCACCAAGATCCATACCAACGTCAGAAAGGGCATTCTGTTGGAGAGCGCCTAGGCTCCAGTAATTGCCAGAAAACTTAAACGAATGAATAAATTTCCAAAGTATCAGTGCACGGCGTACTGAGTCCCGGACCACAAGGTTAGGGGATTCGCGCCCGGTAGGGTGGGGAAGACCTGAAGGGCACCCAGATCGACATTATGCGAAATCCCTCGTCAGGCAAAATATCAGGTTCGCAGCACTAAATGTAGGATCAATGACGGGAAAGGGTAGAGAAGTTGCGGCCACGTTGAAGAGGAGAAGGATGGATGTGTGCAGTGTACAGGAGACCAGGTGGAAAGAGGCTAGTTTAATGCTTATAGGTGACGGATATAAGCTGTGTTATGTAGGAGAAAGTAGCGGTAGGAAAGGAGTTGGACTAATACTGAATGAGGGGATGTCGATGGGGGTGGTTGAGGTTAAAAGGAAAAGCAGTAGGTTGATGTTAATAAAACTGGTGTTTGAGGGTGAGAGATTAAATGTGTTAAGTGTTTATGCTCCCCAAGTTGATTGTGTGTGGAGGGGAAGAGAAACAAAGGTTTTGGGAGGAGCTTGACGAATTATTGAGTGAGTGTGGTGTGGAGGAACAGAAGAATTAAGAGAGAACTATAAGGAGTTGAAGAAGAAGGCAAAGAGAGTGGTGGCAGTGTTAAGGGCCAGAAAATATGATGATTTTTATCATAGATTAGATAGCAAAGCTGGCGAAAAGGATATTTATCAAGTAGCTAGGCAAAGGGAGAAGCAAAGACGGGATGTGGGCAGTGTGAAATGTATAAAGGGAAATAATGGGAAAGTATTAACAGAAGATAGAGAGATTGTTGAACGTTGGGAGAGCATTTTTGTGATTTGCTAAATGAGGTGGTTAGTGAAGACCTTGAAAATGATATAGTAGCGAAGGATTTTAGGATTTGGAAGTACAGAATGTTACAGTTGAAGAGGTTGAGAGGGCATTAAAGAAAATGCATAAAGGTAAAGCTGTGGGGTTGGATGGAATTCCGGTGGAAGTGTATACGATTGTAGGTTTGGGAGCGGTGGAGTTGTTGAGGTGCTTGTTTGACAGGATGTTATAGGGATACAGGATGCCAGAAGAGTGGAGGTTGAGTTGTTTAGTGCCGGTATTTAAGGGTCAAGGGGGCATCCAAGAATGTAAGAATTATAGAGGTATTAAGCTGTTGAGCCATACTATGAAGCTATGGGAGAGAGTAGAGTAGAGTAGGTTGAGAGGTTCAACAATCACTAAGGGCAACTAGTTTGGGTTTATGCCTGGAAGGTCGCCAACAGAGCCGATCCTTAAGTTGAGGCAATTGATGGAGAAGAAAAGGAGTGAAAGGAAGAACATACAGATGGTATTTGTGGATCTAGAAAAGGCAAATGATAGGGTTCAGAGAGAACTGGTGTGGGAAGGTTTGAAGAAGTGGAAAGTGAACAGGAGGTATGTTGAGTTAATCAAAGATATGTACAGCAGGGTGAAGACTAGTGTGAGAGTGGACAATCTGAGAGGTTTGATGTGAAGATCGGGGTACATCAAGGATCAGCCCTAAGTCCATACTTGTTTATATTGATTATGGACGAGTTGCTTCAGGGAATTATTAAGGAGGCCCATGGTGCATGCTATTTGCAGATGATCTGGTGATAGTCGGAGAAACTGTGGAGAAAGTAAGCGAGATGTTGGAAAACGCGAGAGAGGCAATGGAAAGTAAAGGGCTGAGGATGAATAAGGAAAAAACGGAGCATTTAGAGAGTAGATGGAAGGGTGAGATGATAAACGGAGATAATAAGTCAGGGTGTGGAGCTAAAGACGGTAACAGATTTTAAGTATTTGGGATCTGTAATTGAGTATGATGGGGAGTTGGAAAAGGAGGTTACTAGTAGGATTCACTCTGGATGGGCAAAGTGGAGGGCTGCTAGTGGAGTGTTGTGTGGTAGGAGAATCCCACTAAGACAGAAAGTCAAATTTTATAGTTCTGTGGTAAGGCCAGTAATGACGTATGGTTCGGAATGGTGGGCACTAAAAAGGGAACATTTGCAGTGTTTGCATGTGGCAGAAATGAGAATGTTGCGTCTTATGTGTGGAAGAACTAGGAAGGACAAAATGGTAAATGAATATGTGAGGATGAATTTGAATGTTGATGGATTAGGGGATAGGTTGGCTCAGTCGAAGTTGAGATGGTATTGGCATATTGTGAGAAAGGCAGACGAGGATGTAGTAAAGAGATTTTGGAGGGAAGAACTGGATGTTAAGCTTGAGAGATATAGACCACAATTGACTTGAGATGCGGTAATTAAGATGGACATGAAAAATAGGGGATTGACTGATGATATGGTGTAGGACAGGGAGGACTGGAGAAAGTCTATTGGTATCCCGACCCTGGTTAAACTGGGATTTTAGGGAAGATAATGATGATGCTGATGATGATGAAGACATTATCGCTCTATAGATCGAGATGCATCGTGCCTGTGTGTCTGTCTATACACATACAGAGTCGGTTTTAGGTATTTAGGATTCTAGTTTTTTCACAGCTCTTACGTGTTCGTACAACCCCTGAAATCCTAAACAGAAATATTGCTTGTAATATTGCACCTGGGACTTAACTAATAATTTACATCATTTAAAAGATCATTGTAAAATTTTCACATTTTCTTATATAATAATTATCAAAACCTGGAAGTTATTAAAATTTAGATATATTGCCTATTGAAGCAAAACCATGGTGCACAGATAGTTAAAAATCTAATTTTTAATGAGCCAGTTTTGTTCAGTATTTTTATAAGGATACCGACAGAATAACTACATGTACTTTTGTGCAGTTCAACGAAACAAACTCAATAAATGAAAATGTATGACTTGATTTTTGTCGACTTCCCGTTTTCTTCAATATTCAACAAAATTCGTAATTTTAAAAAGCCTTTGATATATTCATCTTGATATGATGGTTTTTCTCCTGTTAACATTTGAAGTAAAGCAGATCGTTTCTTTTTGCAAAATGTAGGACTACTGAACGATATCTCAAATCGTTGAAAATAAGAATTTAATATCAATAAATGTCAGGCCCTTTGCTGACATTGACGCGTCTCTTATAGACCACCTATATTCTCTTAATGGGGAGAGTTTTGTGAGAGTAAATGAGCGTCTAGGTCTAGGAGATCTATTTTCATCTAACTTATCTCTCTCCAATGATGAGAAAAAAATCTGTAATAGAGCTACAGACAAAAATCATTTCATCATCCTAGTATTGTTTTATATCTAGAATAGAATCGTACTGTTTTAAGCTTTTACTATGCACAAGAGACCCAATCTAGGGTAATTAATTTTCGATCATTTGGAATCCTTACAAAGCTGGGAATCGATCTCATAGAGCAAGTTGTAAAGCTTTCACCAAACGATTTTATGGTTTAAAAGATCTTTCACACCCTCAGAGGCTTAATGTTCTTAGCGCGGAAACTGTGGAACATCTGTGACTTTATATTGAATTATTGTTTTTATAACAGATATTAATAATCTGTGTTTTTATATAACTATTATTATAATATTTGTCTTTAATATTAAGGTAACGCTGTATTTAATCTACCAGTTAATTCAATACAAACGCTAACTTCTTTAATTCATATTTTCTAATTAATTTAATAATATATATCGAACACAGAAATGACAAATACAAAAATACGATAATAGTACAAAGTCCGAAAACAATATCAAGTCGCTCTGGTCTCTACTCATCCAACCCTACCAAGTACTCTACATTGAACAAGTGTAGGCCGCTGAGAAACAATTATCTAGAGACCAGTGCAAATTAACATTAATTTAAGGATTTAGGTAATAAAAAGATTAAACCTTCAAGTAGACCTTAACAAGGAACTACGCTGCCCTCAACAGCTGATTACAAATTACTATATAGCCTGCACTAGCCCATTGAAAACCACTGTTCGTAGGAATATTAATATTTCAACATTCAGGCACTCTAAAAACCTCTACAAAATCACGATCAAAAGTATTCAACTTATCTTCCAGTTTCACATTGGATATCTCGGAGATCACAGAAGGCTCTGATGCTTCATCATCCCTCTAATCGACATATAAAGCTATTTAAATCTCCTAAAAACACGTGCTTCTCCTGCACACAACAAGTCACCACGTCATCAACAATAAGAACGTTTCACCGGAAGTGAAGTTAACACGTCATTAAAGAAATTGCGTAAACAAGATATTTGTCATCATCTTAAACTTAGAGAAACAACAACAATAGTGAAAATATTGCACCATAATATTACTGCATTCTATAATAATTGCACTCTAACACAGAATATTAAAAAACGTTGTTGAACTTCCAGCCTCTGAATTCATTATGATTAAATATTGAGTGACTCGCAGAACTAATAACAATGCTTATCTTCACGTGGCTCCCATTCTTAACAACAGGGAGAGGTGTATATTTCACAACAGCTCTATTAGTGTATTGAAAATATTGCCAAAATTCAGAGTTAGTTGATTCTACTTTGATTGATCTGTGCATTCTGAACTAACTGTAATTAAAATTTAGGGAATTTCTAAGAATTTGTGTACCAAGTAGTCCTATTAGGTTCCGTATATGATAGTTTATACTGTCGCATTTTATTAAGATTGGTTTAACAATAATACGTTTATTCCAATTTCTAACATATAATAGATACTTAAATAGTTTGACACTAGAAGTATTAGAAGCTTTGCTAATTTATCGAAATTACTGAACATGTAAAGTGTCAGGTTAGCGGGCAATTATTTATGTTTCTCACGTAGGCGGCGGCCTATGTCTATTTGAGTTAAATATCTGTTCAACTCGTTTCAACTTGTTAGTTCTCTAGGATGTTAAAATTCTTAAATAAAATAACTTAAATAAATAAGCTATTTGATTTAATCTCAGTTTTGTCTCTTGAAGTCTATTGAGTTTCAAGCAAATTACTTATTTGATATTGTAGCTGCTGATCATTAGTCGAATGACTTAACTAGACAACACTGTCTCATCCCGATCGAAGGGGAGCATTAGTCGATAAACGACGAGCCTCAGTTATTAGACATCGAGACCGAGTCAACCGACGTGGAGACCGAGTCAATTGACATAGGGACCGAGTCAGCAGCTATCGAGACCTGGTCATCATCTACTATGACCGAGTCATCAAGTGTCGATACTGAGTCATGTTGTCGAGACCGAGTCATCTGGTGTGAAGACGAGTCAACAAAAGTCGAACCCAAGTCATAAGTTATTGATACTTAATCATCCGGTACTGAGAACGAGGTATCAGGTTGTCGAGAGCGAGTCATCAGACGATGAGACTGAGGCATTAGCTATCGAGTCCCATTCATGGTTGCGCGACCGTCATGGTTTCATGGTCATGTAGTCAAGGTGTCGAGACTGAGTCATCTGATATCGAGACCGAGTCATCAGATATCGAAACTGAGTCATCAGGTATCAAGACCGAGACTGAGTCATGATCTATCTAGACCGAGACATATTGTATCGAAACTGAGTCTTCGAGCGTTGAGACCGAGTCATCGGGCGCTGAGACCGAGTCATCAGGCGTTGATACTGAGTATATGGTTCATATTATTGGAATATGCTATATTATGTCATCAAAGTACTGCCGACCTAATCTCGCTTTAAGAAGAAACTTCGTCACTCAATAATAAATGAATGAAATGACAAATAATTAAACATTTCATCGTGAGAAATTTCTTTCATAAATATAGGTCCATAGTCAAATATATTTTATTTGACTATAATATAGGCTAAACGTACCATATTAACTTTAATTATTGATTTAATGGTTATAATGCCATTCAATTACACTGCTATCATAGACACTACTCGACAAGAGTTGATCAATTAGTAATGAGAAAAGCAGACAAAACCAAAAATACGAATAAAAATTGTTGAAATGTAAGTCAAAACAATCTCCTCGAAGCTGAATACATTTTTCCCAGCGAAGCTCACGGGGGTTCTACAGCGTTCAGGAAGAATGAATCATGAAGCCCCTCAACAAGTCATCTATGGCATGTATGACTTTTTCGTCGCCCTCATATTTTCTGTCAACTAAGTGATTCTTTTAGAAATAGAAGCAGATGGAAGTCAGATGGGACAAATCTAGCAAATATAAGTGGCCGTTGTTGCAGCGATACGAAGCCGCACTAATCAATGGCAGCCTTTGAAACAGCGGAGGTGTGAGCAGGACAGAGAACTCAGCTTATATTCAAAAATAAATACTCAAATGTGAATTAAAACACACTAGACGTCAAATATCTTATAAAAATTATCTAGTGGATCAATGACTACCCATCCGGACAATGTACGAGCAATGTTATGAAGAAGCAGAACATCTTGACGCACATTTTCATTTCCCTTTTCCTTGATAACTGCACGATGTTTATTATAAACTCTGTATAGTAGATACGTGTTATTGAATGTCTCAATAGCGCAATGGATAACATCATGAACTTTTAAATGACAGATCCTGAGGTGAATTGAACCCCCGTGGGTTCGAGTCCCAGCCACGCTGATCTGAGAATAAAATCTCGGACATTCACTGGAATGATTAAACGGAAATGGACAAAACTGCCTAACAGATTGAACTTGTGGTGTTAAGAAGTGATAGATAGCGACATAGTTGATCATTTCACTATAATGCGTGTTTACGTGTTACTGTCTTTCCTTGCTCTAAGTAGTGAAACCACAAGAATATCTTCGCTGTCGCAAAATTCGGATGCCATAGCTTTATCCGCTGACGCACTCTTGCTGTATTTGATTATGTGACGTGTGACGTGTTTTCACTCCTTACACTGCCGTTTTGTCTACGAATCAAAATGCCATGGTAACGTATCTGGCCTCTGACTCATTTTCATTCAATTCTGCCATCTATGACCTCTAGTAGCAGATTATTCGGTTAGAATGTGTCCTATTCAACTATCCTTCATATTTCTTAATGCATCCATCAACCTTCTACATGTAAATGCACTATCTTTCTTCAGAACTTCCTTATTTGTAAGATTTTGAGTCCAACAAATCTTTTCCATTAATCTCCGTATCCACACTTCCACTGCCTCTTGATTCCTGATATCTTTCTTCCATAAGGTCCATATTTCACTTTCATATAATATCGTGGAATGCACATGTTCCAAGGCTTTTCACTGTCTTTATTCCTGGCAAGGATTACGCTAATATATGCATGCGATACATGGATCTTAAGGAAGGAAGGTGTCAGAAAACTAGGGGCATTTGAAATGTGAATATGAAAAAAACTGGACAGGATTAGCTGTCCTCAAAGGGAAATAAGCTAGTCAGCAAAAATTATTATTTTGCGGAGGAAAACCGTTCCTGGTGTGTTTCTGCCTACTTATTGATCAATCCTCGTATATGTTGTTTCAGTTTCACTACACTATAGCATAGCGAAACGTAAGATATTTAGAGTACTTTAGCAGACCTATATCTGATCAACGGCTATAGCCACAGCCACAGCTGCGACAAGCAACCACCACAAAGCAACTAAAGTTTGGACTTTATTTCCAAGATTTGACGCAGTATGACCAACCGTGCTCACAACCTGGTCATGCTTGTGAATGGTCGTGCTGGAATAGTCCTTCCAGTAAAACGTGACCCAACCCATACTAGTTCCTAGTGATTCGGAATCCTTGGTAGAGATGGTGACGTCCTGATGATGGGTAGTAATGAAAAAGTCTGATGTGCTGAGATCACTTCCTGAAGTAACTTCCCAGGGATAACATGTAATTGAACTATCGGTAGGTACAGTCACCTCCTCAGTAGAAAAACTAATGGCGTTAATTGACACTGACAGAGTTAGCTCGGATTTATTTTTCAATCTATTCGCTAAAGGATACTCTCTAGGTTTACTTTCTACTGCAACGAGGCACCTCTCATTTAAAGTTGTTGAATTAATCAACACCTCGCACATAGAGTTGTTGAAGCAGTAGAGTAGGGAGCCGGCTAGTTCAGGCGGTGAGGAGCAGACAGGCCAATCGTTTGATACTTTGCTAACCAGTTGTCTTATCCAACTCAGATTGCAGTCGCATATCCATGGATTACCTTCCAGAAAACATTTTTCTAGGAGAGGCATCTTCTGAACAGCCAACTTTTCCATATCAAATAACTTGTTATGTCTTAAATCCAAAATTTTCTAACTACCACCAAACGTTTCAAAGAAGGTTGATGTAATTTCAGTGAGGAAATTGTTGCTCAAATCCAACATTTCTATAGACGAATCGGTTTTCATTTCAGAGGGTGACAAAGAATATTCGACAATATTTGCAGTTATGTTAGACGAATTTATATAGTTTACGGAAAGGTCGACACGATTCAGCGAATGCCTTATCATATAAACGGCATATGGTATACTTATAAGTAAATTATTTGATAAATCAAGATAAGTTTTGGTATCGATTCCTTTAAACATATTTGGCTGTATATACACCAGGACATTTGAAGCAACACTGAATTTATTGAATCTCCCAGTCAATCTTAATTCACTCAATGACACTATACTATTTTGTGATAAGTCCAAGTCAAAATTTGGCAATCCATTAAGTTCATTATTCATATAATTGTTTATTGTTAATTTTGGAATAAACTCGATCCAATTGCTGGATAAGTTTAATAAATTTGAGTTAACGAAGCGGGTGAGACCGGAAGGAAATTCACTGAGAACATTATTTTGAAGTTGAACCTCGACTAGATTAAACAGATTTAATGGCAATGAAATACGATGCAATTTGTTTCTCGAAAGATCGATAGTTACAATTTGTTTGAAATAACTGAGGAAATCCGCATCATCTATTTTTATATTATTACCAGCCAACTGTAGATTCCGTAGATTTCCTTCGGCACCGCCGAAAGTGTTTCGGTTGATATTTGCAAGGAAATTGTCCGAAATGCTGAAGTCTTTCAACATAAACTTGTCGTGAAAAAAATCACTTGGAATGCCACTAATGCGATTATAATCTAGATATATGCTATATAGCTCTGTGAAATTATTAAGAGCGTGCAGCGTGATTGAAATTAGGCTGTTATTTCTCGCTGATATCGTAGACATGGTTTCGCAAAGTTGTGAATCAGCGATACCGTCCAAATCACTCAAACCGTTCGAATCAATGTTAAGAAAAGTAAGTTTCTTTAAAACACGCAAATTCTGCTCAAAATTAAGTTAATAAATTGACATGAATGAAATCTCTCTATATTGAAAAACAGCAAATGTTACCCATACACTATAATCCTCATGATTACTAACTCATACCACAAGTTTTAATGATCAGTTCTGTACGCAGGATATCTTCATTATGTTTATATTATTTATTAAATTGTTATAAGTAATGCTATAGTATGGATATATATTTATAGGGAACATTTTAATTAAGTCATAATTAAACGTCAATGTGTCATTTTCAATAGTCCTAATGTTTACATACGTGTACAGATTTTTCTAATTCTTTGTTGGCATCATATTACTCTAGTGTCATTCTAGTTTATTATTCTCTCTCTCTCTCTCTTTCTTTCTTTCATTCTCTCTCTCTCTCTCTCTCTCTCTCTCTCTCTCTCTCTCAGGGCACTACCTATTGACAGGTCCATGGTATATAACGACTCACTCTTCACTATCCTCCGCTTTTATCTTCATGTCCGCATATTAGTAGACCATTAAATAATCTAACATTCATAATCTCGGTATGCATCAGAATCTATTTTGTCTATGATATGTATATATCATAGACAATATATATATATATATATATATATATATATATATTTTACAGGGAATGTTTCAAATCAGGGAATTTGTACATTACCTGAAAATTGCAGGTGATTTTTTAGTTACCTGATTCACTCAGTTAATTTAAATATTCACTTAAAAAGCAAGGGAATTTAAAAATTCAGTACATTTTCAAACTTTTTTTGACAAATTCCCCGACGCAATTATTTATTAAAGCAATCTGTTTACGACGTTCGATAATCATACACAAACTCAGCTTGTAGGCGAACAATAAATACACCATTTGAAAAAGTGTAGTTAACACTTGAAATTAGTTTGCCAAAAATTTTTTTAAAATTTCTATAACATTACGTATAGATGTAATTGTAAGAACTTCCAGTTTTATACCTAAACACATATTGAAGAGGTTCTGTCTAAACGTAGAAGTTAAACGCATAGAAGAGTTTCTGTAACGGTTGTTACAAGTTCGGCTAGCATGACATCGGCTATATCATTTTATTTTCGCTTTGTAACATTTACAATGGTTACTCTTGCATCTATATTTGCCTCCAAAATTACATTTCAAGAACCCTTGTCTAGCGCACTTCGATTCCAATTTAACTGCTGTTCTTAAGGCCACCTACCATATCTGACTAACATCGCTATCAGTCACAAGCTTATGAGCACAAAGATCGAATTGCTTTCTAGAGTATTTGCCCTTTAACACTCCTGCGCCACGGCTATGCAACGGATGTCATAACTCATGTCATTCACTTCCCTGTCAATATTTGCACTTATTCATTAAGTTACGATGATCACCTCTTTAATCTTTATTTTGACTTTAAGATTATTAAAGTCGTATGGTTTAAGTTCTATGTTTAACCAGAACCTCTTCTATTTGCGTTTCTTTATAAAACTCGCAGTTATCAACAATTATAAGTATAATTAATATTATACAAAATACAAACTATGTTGGCAAATTATTTTCAAGTGTTAACAGAACTTTCTTTTAAATCGTGTACTTAGTGTTCACCTACTGGATGCATTTGTGTACGACTCTCGAGCGTCGTAAACAGATTTCTTCATTAAATAATTGCGTCAGGGAATTTGTCAAAAAATCATTGACAAATTTAGGAAATTTGTAAATTCCCTGGCTTATTTTAGATAAATTAAAAATTCACTGAGAGAATCAGGTAATTTACAAATGACCTTAAATTTTCAGGGAATTTACAAATTCCCTGATTTGACACATTCACGATAACATATATATAATGTATATATATATATATATCTATATATATATATATATATATATATATATATATTCATGTATATATATATATTATATATACATGTATATATATACATGTATATACATGAATATATATATATATATATATACCGTATATATATATATATATTAATATATATATATATATATTTATACAGTATATATATATATATATATATATATATATATATATAAATATATATATTCGATAACCTTATATATATATATATATATACATATTAGAAATATAATTATACACATATATTATATACTACGGACCTGCCAGTAGGCAATTCCCTAATAGATATAGAGGACTACGATATATATATATATATATATATATATATATATATATATATATATATATATATATATATTGTTCGGAAATAACGATGTGTGTTACTGTAATAGACTAAATCTTTATCAAAAACAACATACATATATCAATGTAAATCGTTCGAGTCTACATACAGACATTGCAAGCACACAACACATAACAAACACTACAAAAACACAAAGCTCACAGATGGACCAGTCCTCCAAGACATGAGAACCGATCTTCATAGAACTGTCAATCTTCAACAGACAGTAGTCTGAGACGTGTAGATCTCTGGAGGAGTTGAGGGAGACCGGAGATCTCGTGGAGTCTGTCTCTGAAGTTTTATTCTTTCCAGGCTCTTGGACATTTATAATGGTACGTTTGCTTTAGTATTAAAATCTAATTGTACAGTGTAGATGACGAGTCCAATATTGAAGAAGTATTTTGAAGCTATGTTATTAAAAGGTTGATCTGTTATTTTCTTGTCACAAATTTCTTCAGAGTTTTTCACATCTTCAATGAGATTTAAGTTTCAGCAACGATATTTCGTCTATCCATTGATGATTTTCTGGGGCGATTTAAGCAAGTGATTTGTGGGGAAAAAAGCACAGTATTTTGAGATTTTATGGCATGTTTGTATGTCTAGATCTCTGTCGACTAATTGATTTAGAGTAAGTCGTGTTTTTTGCCTTTACTTATAATTTGTTAAAAGATCGGAAACATATGTGACTTATTTATTTATACATTTATTTATTTATTACATCAAACATTTAAAACAGGTAAAGCAGATAGAAAGCGAAATATGGAAACGTTTGTGTGAACGGAGGATACAGGCTATAAAAGCGCTTACATATTCGGAATTTAGTTCATTAAAAGTAGAAAATAAATATAAAAAGATTAATTAATAGGATTAAAGTATCCTACGTACAAGTGTGAAGGTAGTCACAAACATAGAGCTAAAATAAATACACTAAATCAGTATACAAGCAATATAAACATAAGCAAGCAGTATACAAGCAAATGGAAATAAATACAATTATAAGCAATACTTCAAGGATTTACGTATATCAGATTGACATAGGCCCTTCTTAAAGGACGGAAGAAAGCTAGCATTAATAATACTATGAGGAAGGTTATTCAAATTATTAACACATCTATTTTTAAAATAATAGCGTTCTGCGTTTTATCTAAAGGTATATATGCAGCACCATTGTTTCTCGTTTTACCAGATTTAAAAGTAAAATAAATACTACTCGGCAAATCAATGAACTTATTAATAATTTTATAATTTGTATATAGGTCAGATATTAGTCTTTGTAGTACAAGTGACTCATCATTAAGTATCTCAAATCTATCAGAATAGCATAGGTCACTCAATCCAAAAAGACGTTTGGTAAAATTCTTCTGAATTGATTCAATAAGATCAATATCCGATTTACGAAAAGGAGACCATACATTGGAACAGCATTCGATTGTAGGACGAACAAAGACACTAAATGCATTAAAGAGTAATGTTTTATCTTTTGATTTAAAGCAATTCAAAACAATGGAAGATTTTTTCCTGGCTACGTTACACATAATTTTGATGTGAGTGGAGAAAGAGAGGTCTTGCGTAAAAGTCAACCCCAAGTCAGTGATATCATAGACCCTGGTCAAGTTGATAGAATTGAGCTTGTAATTAAATTCTATAAACGTCTCCTTACTAAGGCAAAATGACAATACTTGGCGCTTGTTCACTTCTAGGTTCAACTGCCATCTCGTTGACCATCATTGAATGGAATTAAGTGATTTTTGGAGAGCAACACAATCAGAATGCGACTTAATATCAACAAGAATATAGCATCATGGACAAAAAGGAACAAGGCATCGAGTTCAGGACAGCAGAGATGCAAATCATTGATGTACACCAGGAAAAGTATTGGACCCAAAACACGATCCTGAGGCACGCCACTGAGAACAGGAGACCAGTTAGAGTAGGAATTGTTTATTCTAACCGCTTGGAATCTGTCATTTAAAAAAGAAGAAAACCAAGATAGAAGTTTGCCGTTTATGCCATATTTATGCAATTGAAATAATTGCTTAGAATGTATAATACAGTCGAAAGCTTTTGAGTAATCAAGGTAAACAGGTCAATCAAGGTAAGAGTCAACCTGATGGATGTGTTTGACCTACGCTTTGCTGGCGTTGTTTGTTTGCTTCTTTGTTAGTTCTTGGTTGGCTTGTATGTATGACTGATTATTAAGTTTTTTACTCGCCTAAGTGTGGGTAGTATAGTGGAATGACAGCAGGCTTGTGTTTCATTCACTATTATTACTGGTTATTTTCTTATCCAATATCTCGTTGTTCTTTGACTAGTTTAATCCACTCTTATTTAACTTTTCTATTATACAGTTCATTAATGACATTTAATCCTCGTATCTTTCTTCATTTGAATATCGATTACATGCGTCATAGGCATGTATTTGTTTGTGGATTCAAATCCAGTCGAGTGCGCATGCTCCCGCCTTCTTCTTGTAGGATACTACTATATATAAACGGCTTCCTACTTATTCCAGTTCTCACTCTTTGTATCCTCACTCTATGCACCTTCTCTCTCTCTCTCTCTCTCTCTCTCTCTATATATATATATATATATATATATATATATATATATATATATATATATATATATGTTCTTTAGTAACTTAACTTGACATAATTATACTGATTAAGGAAGTCACAAAGACTTGTAACACCAGTTTGTACCGTAATTTCATATCTCTATACATAGAGATCGTAAAGGAAAAGAAAATACACAAACCTTGATAAGCTGATAGGCTTCAACAGATGAACATAAGAAAAAATAAATAAATAAAATAAACACTCGCCAACATACCATACACACACTTAACTATCTCACATAGTCTATAAAATAAACCACAGGTATACAACTGTACACAAATACACATACATACATGTACCCATGCATGCACACATACATGTAAATGCAAAAACACCCACACACACATTTGCACATACATACATAAATACATACATACAATCAAATATTACATGTATATACATACACAGACATACATACCCCCTTTCCATCTATATACAGATATACAAATAAATAAACACATATACACATACATATACATACATACACATATACGCACATATATACATACATACACAGACATACATACATATACATATATACATACACGTACGTACACATACACACATATACACATATATATACACCTATATATATACACATACACATATACATATATACATGCACAAACATATATACGCACTTACACATATATCTACATATATCCACATAGAATACACCCACCTGCACACACACACATCGACCTTACAGACATAAATATGCAAGCATGCATATAACCACATACCAGGCACACCAACGACCTTCAAACGATAGTCTTACATTACAATACATATAAGCTTACATGCATAACGCACATAGACATACACACATGTGCACACACATGCACATACATACACATACATACACATACAAGCCTTACCCACACTCATAAATACCCAGGAAGCAAATACCCTACGCGTTGTGCAATCAATCAGCCTTGCTACACAAAGCAAAAAAACAATTTATCAATTCAATATATTTCCTTCAATACTTATCTAGCCTATTCTTAAAAGCATTCACTGACTCTGCCTCAACTACATACTGAGGTAACTCGTTCCATATATTGACAACTCTTTGACTGAACAAAAATTCTTTTAATCTCTAATCTGGATCTAACCTTTATTATTTTGAGTCTATGCTCTCTAGTTCAAGCAGAATTAGATAATTTGAAAAATTCTCCACATTCAATATTGACAAAACCTTGAATTATTTTAAACATTTGAATTAAATCCCCTTTGGTATATCTACCTTCTAAAACAATTAGACCTAATATATCTAACCTAGAGTCATAGGTTTGACCTCTACATTCAGCAATCATTCTAGTTGCTCTCCTTAGAACTATTTCCATACATTCTACATCCTTCCTTAAAAAAGGTCTCCATGCTTGTACGCAGTATTATAATTTAGGTCTTACTAATGCTTTATATAATTTAACTATTACGACTTTGTATAGTTCTCCTAAAGACCTAAAGTGCGATTAGCACAATTTACTGCTGATTTACACTGCTCTGAAAATGTTAGAGTATTATCAATAATGACACCTAGATCTTTTTGTTTACTAGATGATTTTAATTCTGCGTTACCAAGCTTACATTGATTACAACTATTTTGTGACCTACATGCATAACTGTACATTAATCAACATTGAAGCTCATCTGCTAGGTAGTTGCCCAATTATGCAAACTGTCTAAATCTCTTTGAAGTGTTAACATATCCTCTAGACTACCTATATTTTTACATAATTTGGTATCATCAGCAAACTTACTTATTTTGGATTATGCTGTAGTCTAAGTCATTAATGTAAACCAAAATTAAAATTGGACCCAACAATGAACCCTGTGGAACCCCACTAGTGACATTGCGCTAAGCCAAGGCATGATTTGAAATGCAAACTTTTTGTCTTCTGGAGGTTAGCCAACTTCTAATCCAATTCAGGACAGAGCCAGTAACTCCATGAGCTTCAAGTTTACACAACAATCTTTCGTATGCACTTTAACAAAAGCCTTTGCAAAATCTAAATAGACAGTGTCTACTGGATTTTCGTTATCAACATGCAGTGTGACGGATTCCATAAAGCTCAAGATGTTACTTAGACAAGATCTATTTCTGGTAAATCCATGTTGACTATTTCTTCTTAATCCATAACTATTGGAATGATTAACTAAACAATCCTTAATAATGCTCTCAAACACCTTACCTATGATACTAGTCAAACTAACTGGTCTATAGTTCTCAGGTTTGTCTCTTCTACCTTTCTTGAACAAGGGAGACACCCTGGCCCCTTTCTAGTCTTCAGGTACAATCCCAGTTTCGAGCGAAAATTGAAAAATTTAGTAAGAGAACCTACTAATTGATGTCTCAGCTCAAATAGTAACTTAGGATGAAGATCATCTGAACCTGGACTTTTATTACAGTTAAATTCACTAAGTTTCTTTAAAACTATTTCCTTGTCGATGACTAATTCACTTAAACATTCTGATTCAAGGCCTGAAAATATTCTATCTGCTATTGGAATATTATCTAGATTGTCTACTGTAAAAACACTGCTAAAGTAGTCATTGAACATGTTTGCTGTGAGCTCATCATCAGTGATAATGATACCAGCACTCCATCAGCATCTCGCAATGGACCTACTTTAACTTTATTCCTGTCTTTATTTCTGACATAAACAAAGAAACTTTTATTATCATTTTTTAAATTATTAGCTAATTTAATCTCAAACTGTTTCCTTGCCTCAAGGAAAATGTTTGAGTTCTTAGAATAGTAGTTCTTAGATAGTAGCTTAGTTATGTCCTTAGTTAGCAACTGAGTTTTAGTAAGTCTTTCCATAGGGTTGTGTAAGTCTAGTTTTATACTTGAACATGAAAGAAAACCAATCTCGATTTAGCAAAGTCGGTAAACATATGAGAAATTTCTTAGCGACGAGCTGCATTCTCTAAGTCGTGTAGATATTAACTGTTTCACATTTAAAAACGTGAAAATCAGTTAGCCGAGTGGTGTAAGGTGTTGACAGGACACTATGAGCAAACACTCGCGGGTTCCATTCCTGCTCGCATATGGTTTAAAGTTTATTTTTTATGACACGTGCAGATAATAGTTTGTCTAGTCTTCAGTTTCCCGGACACATCACTAATAATGAAACAATCAGGGTAGAACACTAAAATGTAAAGTAAGCTTTAAACTCTGTGCTTTAATTATATGTCATTTTTATTATATTATATGTAAAATATGCCATATAGAAACAATAGATAAATAGTATAGCTATATAAATAATGAAAAATAAAGCTATATAATTAATCTAAATAATTATTCGTAATTTAAATCATATAAAGAATAAACTGTTAACCATACGCGAGCAGGAATTGTACCCGCAAGTGTTTGCTCATAGTGTCCTTCAACGACTTAAGACACTCGGCCAACTGGCTTTCACGTTCTTAAATGTAAAACAGTTAATATCATCAAGACTAAGGACGCAGCTCGTCGCAAAGAAATTTCTCATATCTATGCCGACATTGGATAACCGACATTGGTTTTCTTATGAATATTTGTAATATAATATGAAATATTTTTAAAGGTCTCGAGTTCTTAAAGTATAGAACAGATAGAAGTAACCTAACAACTCTAGCTTCCCGCCTTAGCAGGGACACCCAGCACTTAATTGTGTAACATATAAGGCCTTTGCATCAATTTAGTATTATTCCCTCTTTACATTTGAATGTATATATATATATATATATATATATATATATATATATATATAAATTTCTATATACAGGTATATAGGTCTACCTACATACACTGTAAATAAGTGTATGTATGTAGGCCTATATATACACAATAATAATAATAATAATTATTATTATTAGTATTATTATTATTCTATACTATGCATATCTACAGAAATTATTCAAATTAAAAATGCAGCCATCAGTACTGATGAATTGTCTAAGGTGATTAAATATGAATTATAAAGTGCTAAGCAAGCATAACAACATAACACAAACAAATAATCCGTCTGAAATATTCAGTTTCGTAAGAAATAAATGGTTATAAAGTCAGAGTTTTAGTATAAGTCAACGACGAAAACAATTTTGTCTCATGTTTGGAACGGAATGTTGAGCTAATTTGGGTAGAAGAAAGGGTCTCTGCTGTAAACATGTAATGGACCAGGAATATCTATAAACAATACAAATGCTGACTGTGATATGATTTCGACAATATTTAGTTCTAAAAAGTAATTATGTAAATGCTAGAAAGAGTATTAGATAGTAATAAACATAACAAAATTCCAAAAAATCTACTGACTTAAAAAGAGAATTAAGTAATCTGCTCTTTCAAATGATTCAACTTAATCATATAGCACTTCTTATGCATACCAACATTAAAATACGAACAAGTAAAATATTTCCTTCTCACAAGTTAATTGTATTGGTCTTTTCAAAACGGCAAGACCAGGACAATTTTTGCAAGACCAAGACCAATAGGGTGTCCCGCAAGTCCATGACCAAGATCAAGACAGTAATATTCTGTCTTGAGACTGTTTTAATGTAAGACACGTCTTGGTCACGTCGCATCACAGATTATTTGGGAAAGAAAAGTCTAAGAAAAAAACATCGTTGCTCAATTATAAATAACTATTAAAACCAGTGATTACACAGTATATCTCATCGTGATTTTTCCTACATAAGTTATGCTATTACGAATATAAAAATCGGGGTGCATAATGAGTTTCTTTGCAATCTCTCTTACTTTTAAAACAATTTTGGCTGAATATTTTATCTTAATAGTGATTTAATTTTTACATTGCTGTTCAATTGCAGTGCTATCGTGAAAACTAATCTACATATATACGATGTTGCAGTTGCACTGTACTACAACATAGCGATACTTTAGTTATTTAGAGAACTGCAGCAGGACCTACAGTACATCTGATCAACCATTATCGCGACAACCACTTGTACGACAACCAACCACCATAAAACAACTAAAGGTTGCTCTTGATTTCCCAGATTTGACGTAGTGTGACCACTCGTGCTCACAGCCTGATCATGGTCTTGAGATGTCGTATTTGAATAGTTGGTCCAGTAAAACGTGACCAAATCGATGTTAGTGCTTGACGATTTGGGTTCCTTGGAAAGATCAGTGAGATCACGGAGATGGTTATAGCTGGAAGTGCCTGTTAGGACAAGATATATACCTGAAGTAACTTCCCGTGAATTACATGTAATCGAACTCTCGGTGGGCAGAGTCACATTCTCAGTTGAAAAACCACTAGTAAGATTTGACACTGTCAGATGCAATTCGGATCTACTTTTCCGTATATTCGCTAATGCATAATCTCTAGGTCTGTCTTCTACTGCAACGGAGCACCTTTCAGCTAAATTGGTTGAAATCTTTGAATCATCGCAAACAGAGTTATTGAAGCAGTAGAGTAGGGATCCTGCTAGTTCAGGCGGTGAGGTGCAGACAGGCCAATCGATTGATACATTGCTAATCAGTTGCTTTATCCGACTCAGATTGCAGTTGCATATCCACGGATTTCCTTCCAGAAGAATTTCATCCAGTAAAGGCATCCCACGAATGGCGGTCTCGTTCAGAGTGAACAAGCTGTTGCGTCTTAAATTCAGATCTTTCAATCTCCCACCAAACGTTTCAAAGAAGGTTGACGTAATTTCAGTGAGGAGGTTGTTACTTAAATTCATTATTTCTATCGAAGAATGTGTACCGTTTTGTGAACGTGTCAAACAATATTCGACAACATTTTCCAGTATGCTAGTTGTATTAATAGAGTTTACGGACAAGTCGACAATACGTAATATGTTAGAAATCTTATAAACAGCATATGGTATATTCGAAAGTAAATTATCTGATAAATCAAGATAAGATATTTTATCGATTCCTTTAAATATCTTTGACGGTATATATGCAAGGATATTTGAAGCCATACTGACTTGATTGAATATTCCAGTTACCCTTATTTCATCAATAGACACTAATCTATTTTGTGATAAGTCCAATACACACTCGGATATGCCAATAAATTTATTATAATTGTAATTGTTTATTTTTATTCTTGGAATAAATTCAATTAAATTGTTCGATAAATTTAATAAATTGCTATCGAAGCGGGTCAGACAGGACGGAAATTCCCGGAGAACATTGTTTTGAAGTTGAATCTCGTTTATAACAAAAAGATTAGATGGCAATGAAATACGATGCAATTTGTTTCTCGAAAGATCGATAGTTAACGCAAGGTTTTTGAAATAACTTAGTAAATCCTCATCTTCAATTTTCATATTATTACCAGCCAAGTTGAGAATCGTCAGAGTTTTCTCGGCACCGCCGAATGTATTTCTGTCGATATTTGTTAGGAGATTATCCGAAAGGCTCAATGTGTCCAGCACTAACTTGTCTGTGAAAAATTCATGTGGAATGTTGCGAATTTGATTGTAATCTAGATAAATTCTCACTAGCTCAGTGAAGTTATTTAGAGCGTGAAACGCGATGGAAGTTAAGCTGTTATTTCTCGCTGATATCATCCACACGGTTTCGCAAAGTAGTGAATCAGTGAGACCGTCCAAATCACTCAACCCGTTCGAATCAATGTTAAGCATATATAGATTCCTCAGAACACGCAAATTCTGCTCAAAATAAAGTAATAATGACATGCATGTAATTTATACATTAAGAGGTACGGTGAACGTTATTATCGTCCATTGCCAATATTCCTCATGATGACTAACTAACACCTCAAGTCATACTTATTAGTCCTTTCTTTTGCGATTTCATTGTTATCATTATATAATTTAATCAATTGCAATATGCGATGCTACCTTAATCATATATTTAAAGGGAACAATTTAAATAATTCACAATATACAGCCAATGCGCCATCTATTATAGGCCTAATGAATACACACAGAGTTTCTATTTCTTTTTAGCATCACAGTATTTCTCTGTCGGTTTAGGCATTTATTTTAAGTTATTTGTTTTAATACATACAGCTGATTCCGTTAATAATTTTTGGTATGGAAACTGCTCCCGTTTTTTGCTATATTTGGATGTTATACACATGTAGGCCTATATTTTGATGATGACTATTATCATTATTTTTCGCTACAAATTTGAAACCCCATGCATTTGAGGAGCAATTACATTCAAATAATAGTAGCAACATCAATTTTTTATTTTATATTAAAAAAGTTCCCCCACCTTTTACTTTTTCTTCTTCACACATATACCCCATTTTGAGTATCGGTTTCAATTTAACACAGAACTTTATATGACGTTCGAGACTGCTTTTAATCGCAGTCACTGGTAATTTCTCAGTTATTTTATGTCACCAACGTTAATGGAGAATGGAAAAGCACGGAGGATAAAGAGCTCTACCAGAGGCAACTTAAGAGTGGAAGAAAAATTTGCTATTCAACGGTCAAACAAGCCCCTTTGAATTCAATTCATCCCAGAAAACGAATCCGACTATCAACAACTCAACCTCAAGCCAGCTCTTCTCAATCGCAACCCACACAAAAACATAGCACTGTCTCATCAATCTGCTGATTCATAAACCTCTGATTCTTCACCTGGGTCGTCAGCCTCTATTCCACGTCATCTTTGCTTAAGTGCAAATCGAAGAACCAAAGAGCAAGCACTAGAACGGCGGATCTACTTGTACTGAAATGCAATATTTCTACACATAAAGCACATGACGTTCTGGCAATCATTGCTGAACAGGGTCATGATGTTCCGGTTCCAAGTCAGACGGGTGTCTGGAGACAAGTAATCTCTGAAGGAAAGAAAATGAAAAACCAATTAATTCAAAAACAAGACAAAGATCCCTATTGTCTACAGTTTGATGGTAAGAGATTGTGAGGGCAATAGTATCAGGTAGTGCAGCTAAACATATCACAACTGAAATCAAACTCGGTATTCTTAAATGGGACAGTGGTTCCGCTGCAGCCATTCACAAGGAACTGCATCAGCTACTTGATGAATATGATGCTTAGGAAAATATTCTCATGATCATCTGCTACACGAGAGCATTAAATACTTTTCGTTTTTACGGGATTGCAAAGCTCATAAAGGATGATGTCCTGAGCAAGGGCTTTCAGAAGCCACTGTGTATTGGCTGTCAGCATCATGTACATGACTTCCTTCTGAAGCATGTCATTGATTTTCTTATTCATGAACCCACGAGCAAACCAGAACCGAACTATTCCTTCATTGACAAATTAACAGAAAACTAGGATTCTCTTCAGGCTGATTACCACCTCGTTGCGACCGATGATGTTAACACAGACGAGAACCCTGGATCTCGAGATGATTTCAAGTTCTTACATAAACTTTGACAGGCATATCGTCGTCACAAAACAACTTCAAATTGGCCTCGAATCAGCTGGCAGAAACTCCCGAATTTATACCAGGCAAGATGGAATTTGCGTGCGAAATATGCTGTGATAGCATTATTTCTTATACAAGTGTGGCGTAACATTCTCGCTCCAGCGCACGACTTCATCTGCTAAGAATGGCTAAATACTTTGTTCCATTCACTTCTAATCTACAATAAAGCGTACTTCAATGAACTGTTTACCTTACTCACAAAGATAAAGCGCAAGAAGGCAATTAAGTGTTTATAGTCAATTGAGTCGGTCGAGGAGTCATTAATTGCCATTCCCAGATCAAACCGAAGTGCTGAACGTGCTGTAAAACTGAAGGAGGAACTGCATGAAAAATCGGAAAAAAAATTAATTTTTGAATCTAAACTTCATAGGAAAAAATAATTTGTAAACATTTTCTGTACATTTTTTACAGAATACTAACCGTTCTGCATCTTATTTGTTAAAAAAGTTGCTTACTTAATACTATTGGGCTACTCTTTTGAATACAGAATAAACATCATGTCCTTTTCGTGAAAAAGACAATTACTTCTAAGGAGGGGGGGAACTTTTTACAAAAAATCAAAAACTACTACTTATATTCTTAAATTACTCATAAAGGTTCCTGGATTGCTAGTTGTTTCAAATAAAAAAAAATTTTGTCATCACCCTAACATATCTATACTTATATGTATACATGCACGTATATATAGGCCCTATATAGGATATATATATATATATATATATATATATATATATATATATATTATATACTATATATATATACTATATATATATATATATATATATATATATTATATACTATATATATATATACTATATATTTTTATATATATATATATATATATATATATATATATATATATATTGAGTTTTTCCTAAAGTTATTGAGATTTCGCTAGGGGATTTTTTTTGACCCAGTCTGTATATATATATATATATATATATATATATATATATACAGACTGGGTCATAAAAATCCCCTAGCGAAATCTCAATATTTTTTTTGACCCAGTCTGTATATATATATATATATATATATATATATATATATATATACACCGACTGGGTCAAAAGAAATCCCCTAGCGAAATCTCAATAACTTCAAGAAAACTCAAGATATCTTTACGAAATTTACGAAACTTCTAGGGGAGGAATTTCTGCGTTTATTCTCCAAATTTGATGAAAATCAATTGATCGGGAAAGAAATTACGGCGTTTCTACGAAAAAAGTGCAAAATTAGTTTTATAACAAGGCTTTTTTTACCAAAAGTCTTAGTAACTTGGACAAAACTCAAAACAAATTTAACAAAATTTTCGGAGCTTCCAGAGGAGAAATTTTTACATATATCCTGCAAATTTACTGAAAATATATTCATAAATAACAAAAGTACAGCGTATCTTCGAAAAAAATGTTAAAATCATTTTTAACAAGGCTTATTTAAACAAAAGTACCGGATATTTTCTTCAAAATTTAGGAATAATTTTAACTGAAGAGCGAATTTTAAGTATCTTTTATTGGAGTAGCTAACCAGGTAGTGCAGGCTTAAACCCCACCACTTAAGTAAACGGCCTTTTTCGGGGTCGTTATTTTCTTTAAAAGGAACGCTTGACATTTTGAAAAGCCTTGTTAAAATTGATTTTAGCACTTTTCTAGTAGAAATGCTGTATTCTCGTAACCAATGAATAACCAAATATTTTCATCAAATTTGCAGGATGTACGCAGAAATTCCTGCCCTAAACGCTCCGTAGATTTTGTAGAGATATTTTGAGTTTTCTTAAAGTTATTGAGATTTCTCTAGCGGATTATTTTTTTGCCCCAGTCTGTATGTATGTATATATATATATATATATATATATATATATATATATATATATATATATACTCTTGCATAATATAGATATATACTAAAAGCATATAAATATCATCTTAGTGCACTGCCTACTGGCAGGTCCACGGTGTATAACGCCTCCACAATTCTCTGTCTGCCGCCTTCCTCTTCATTTTCACATATGAGCGGGTCTTTCAATCATCTAACATAGCTTATCTCGGCCTTACCCTGACTTCTTTTTCCTCCCATTCTACTTTCTATGACCTCTATTAATAGACCTTCCCCGCTTAGATTGTGTCCTATAAAACTTTTATTCCTATTTCTAAATACATTTATCAACTGTCTATCGATGCCAACTCTCTTCAGATTTTCTAAATTAGTAACCTTTTGAGTCGAGCTAATCTTCTCCATTCTACTCCAAATGCACATTTCTAACGAAACTAATTTCCTAATATCTTCCTTCTTTAAGTTCCTTGTTTCACGTCCATACAATAGCATGGTCCAAACCAAAGTTTTCAAAATTTTTATCTTTGTGTCTTTCTTTAGACTTTTGTTAAAAGTTCTTTTCTATTACCAAAGGCCGCTCTTGCTTGTGCAATCCTACTGCATTTCTTCGTCTCATATTTTCCGTCATCAGTTATAGTATGACCAAACTATATAAAATACCTTACCTGTCGCAATTTAATACCATACCATATATACGCGTGTACATGTATATATATACATATACGTATATATATATATATATATATATATATATATATATATATATACAGAGGGCGTCAAAAAATGACCCATACAGAAAATGAATTATAAATTTTGTATCTGATGTCTATTTATCATGTAAATTTAAGGGATTATTAGTGGTCCAATTCTACACATATTCTGCAAAGTTGATAGAAATATATGCTCTAATGCACATACTCTACATTTTAATACCAATTTTTCACATGAAAATATTTTTACTTATTATATTTTGTGGGCCCTGAAAAGGGCCGTTGGGTTGGAACAAATATTAAAGAAGTAACTGTTCGAAATGTCCACCTTGAATCTGAATGCATGACTGAGCGTATTGCCTTCTTGATTGAAAATTGGGCAGCTCGTTTCAGATAATTTCTCTCTCTCTGCAATCTTCCTATAAATACATTTAATACTCTTACAAGGACCATCCTTTCAGCGGATAGGCTTGCTATATTCTTTTCACCCTTTAACCTTGCTCATGGAGTTTTAGTATCTGCAATTTATCGTCGTACATAACTTTTCCAATTGTTGCTGTCAAGTACACAGATTGAAAGTCAACAGTGGATATGAATCTACGCGTCGCGTGACCTACTTAAGTATGTCTTCGACAGCCATAAAAGGGCTAGAGCTGTGGGCTCTGTCTAGCCCAACTGCGAGGCCTTTTCTAGCCTTGCCTCTAGCCCAATAAAATTCTGAGCTAGACGTACAGTGCCTGCTGTAATTGCAGCTGCGGCCTTGGTGTTACTCAAACCAAAACAATGAATCAATGTAAGGCTCTTATCAGGTGTATTAAGTGACAAACTGCTTAGAGAATCGATAATACGTAGGGGCATGGCGCGAAACGATCTGTAACTCGAATTGTTATGCATATATTTCCATGAAATTTGCAGCTTATATGTAGAGTTGGGCTATGAATAAACGCTTAAATTTACATGATAAAGAGACATCAGATACAAAAGTTCTAGAAAATGTTCTGCAGAGTGTCAGTTTGTTTTACGCAGTCTGTATATACATGTATAATCTGTATTTGTCACTTGGGCATCCGAAACACACACAGAACAGAACAATCATAATGTGCAAAAAATAAATAAATTAAAAATAAAGAAATACAATGGACAGTATTTCGCAAAGTATACAATAAGCATATAAATATCATCAATATTGAAACCGTACAGGTTACATTTTACAAATTTATGCAACAATAATTCTGGGCATGGTAGGGCTATTTTTCTTACAAAATTGATGAAAGGTGAGGTTTATTTTATAACTGTAATTATTTTTAAGATGCAGAAAGTAGTTGCAGTGAGCTGCCAGCTTGTCTACGTCGCCCATTGATAGACTTGTACATATTAACCGTAGCATATTATTTACATACCTATTCAGATACGATAACAAAGGCATTACCGTTAATGCATATTTGTGCAAAATTAATTATTCCCAGTATTCTAGGCTGGGTCATCCATTTGGTTGGCAGTGATTTGCATGTCGCTTGGAAGTAGACGATAAGTTAAATCAGCTACAGCAGGAGACCAAAAGCTTCGTGAAGCCTTAATATCAAACAATTCACACTCGGATCAGGATATCCCCATCTGTAATGCCCAGCACCGACGTTTGCGCCCCAGTTTCTAGCCAACGACATATCCGTCAGCAGACTCAGTTTGATGCACACAACTCGGGCTGTGGCATCCATCTGTTGCCCTCTGATGCGATATCCAAATCGGAAGTAGTATCAATGTTTGTCGGTACAATTGCAAAGATCAGCAGACGGAAAAAGAACGTCATATTTACAGGGCTACCTGAAGACGCTGGCTGTAGTGATTTAAAACTGGTTTCCTCGTTCGCCCAAAATCATCTTACTGCATCATTCAATATTGCGGGGTATCTATGCTCATACTAGGTCGAGCATAATATGGAAGAGTCAGAAAGCTCCTGGTACGTCTTGTATCTGAACAAGATGCCACCTTCCGCGTTTCTACTGGAATCAAGAAGAGAAAGGAAGACAGGACTTACGCTCAGCTTAACGTGTTCATCAACCCGGACTTGACTGAACAACAAGCCAAGTCCGAACATAAAAACCACCTCAACAAGCGTCGTGAGGCACCAGGAGCTCACTTAAGCCGTAGTCAGGCTCAAGCAGGAAGTACTGCAGGATTGCTACTTCTTCAGGATTGACGGCCCCCAGTCACCCTACGTCGGTGGGTAACACTATGAATCATGTTTCTGTCTCCACTACGGATTACCCACCGCAAACATTCATACAATAGTACCAGGAGGAACACATCGTTTCCTTAGTACAATCAGAATGTCAGTCAGTTCTCAACTTCAGCCTGGAATATCACACGCAACAAACCGCATACTAATGATTCTGATAAACCCAAGCAGCCAGTCAGATGTCTTTCCCGAATTACTCTAATACGAAATTAAATCCTATTGCTGTTGAATTCAACCTTCATGCTGCTGTGAATATTAGTCATCCTGTTTCTTGCCGGTCTTCTGATATTGGACACAATTCAACTCACGTACGTATGACTGCCCAATGACGATAGCGATTTTATGAATACTAAAAATGTGCAATTAGATTTTATCAGATCAAATTCACATATAGATTCGTTTAGCTATTGATGGCGATTTTTGCATATTCAGAATAGACTGAGATAACAAATGGGGTGGTGGTGTGTGCATAATCTGTAGAAATAATGTTTATGCTATTTATAAACGTATTGATCTACCTGCTCGCAATATTAATCTGGAGTTAGTGGCAATAGAGGATTTGTACGATAAGGCTGTGAAACGAGTTCAAGAGGATTTTAAAATAGAAGAAGAGAATATCATAGAAGACGATAAAAGGGACCCCAATTTAATGAAGGAGGAAATTTATTCTGCAATTAACAGTATGAAGAAGGGAAAGGCAGCCGGAATAGATGAAGTCCCAGCAGAATTCTTGAAAATGTTGGAAGGAGAAACACTCAAAAAGTTAATGGAAGTATGTATGGAAGTGTACAGTACAGGTATTTGGCCAGACGACTTTACCAACTCAAAGGAGGCGGGGGCAGGCCGAGATTAGGTATGTTAGATGATTTAAAAACCCACTCATATGTGGGAATGAAGAGGAAGGCGGAAGACAGAGAAGAGTGGAGGCGTTATGTACCATGGACCTGCCAGTAGGCAGTGCACTAAGAGAGAGAGTGGCAATAGATATAGGGCCCTAATGTATGTTTACAATAATGGAGTGAGACTCATTTTAGTCAATTAACCACCGGGTAAATTGAATAACCACTGCATGTATCAGCTATTAATATCGGCTTTAATGTATCACAGTAGTACACTTTTAATTTGTATAGCCGGCGACTTTAATCTTCCTCTTATGGACTGGGTAAATAACTTTTCTCCTAATACTAAAGTTTATATTTACTTTCTTGTTGCATTGTTGTACATGTATACACTATGTAAGATTCGTGTATGGGTTACTACACCTGAAACAAAGCAATAAAGAAAAAATAAATAAATAAAAATTTCTAAGTTATTTTATATGCAACTCCTTTCTTCAAATCGTAAATTTCCCAACTCGTGATGGAAATTTACTCGATATCATCCTCACTGATAATCCACAGCAAGTCAGTAATATTCGATCATGAGCTTCAAAAGTTTCAAGCGATCATTTGACCATTTTATTTGAAATTACTCTTTATACTAGTATGTATGTCGATGTTCTTAGTGAATCTACATCTGTGGACTTTTCCTTTAGTAATAATCTTACTAATTTTAAATATGAAAAAGCGGATTGAGCTTCCATTAATGCTTCGTTAATTTCAATTGAATGGCTTGATATTTTTAATGATTGTATATCTGTCGACCAGTGTTGGTCAATACTGCATTATATTTTGCATGATATTTTATCTTCCGTATCCATCCCTAAAAATATATTAGTAAAATGGAAAATCGAATTGGAGCATGTAGTGGAAAACCTAAACAAAGAGTTCTTATTATGAAAGCTAGAAAATTATTAAATAAGACATGTCTGCTTGGCGTTTTTACTGAAATTATCGCTCAAATGAAACTAGAGAAACTCGTAACAGAGCTGTCTCCATTTTAAAGAAAATTATATTTCAAGAAGACGTTAGCTAGTAAATTAGATTGATTGAATGCGGCTCCTCTCGTTTATTCTTTTCTCATATTAAACGTAAGACATCAAGGAGAGATGCTATCCCACATCTTATTCAACAAGACTCTGACAACCAATCCTATATTGAATAAGAAAAAGCATTGTTGCTAAACGACTATTTCTGTTCATTATTCACTAAAGTTGATAGCATTCTTCCAAAATTTTCTGTATCAGAATAGTTTGAATGTATGATTTTAGTTTAATTAAATTTTAATTAAATTTAATTTTAATTTTAATATTTCAATATTTAATATTAAGTAATTTTTAATAGCATAATTGTATTTAAAATCTAACTTCCGTAGCTATATCTATACCAAAAGATTTGTCAGGCCTGGGTGTGAAGTGTAAAGCGATTTATCTTTTTTTCACATATAAAAGATAGTTGCAATAAAGCAAGTAAAAGGGCTTCAAAAATGTTGCATTGTTTTAAGTCCAAAAGTCATGTGTTATTATTTAATTTTCGAATATTTCTCAAAATTTATGGTCTCCATACAGAAAATTTGATATTGTCCTCATAGAATAAATTCAGAAAATACTCACTAAACGTCTAAGTGGTATAGTAGCATTGCAATAGATTATTCGGATAGATTAAAAGTTTTGGCTTCCGAATCGTTAGAGTAACGAAGGTTTAAATCTGACTTGTGCTTTTATTATAAAATTATCACTAGGTTGGTCTATCTACCTGTAGATAAGTTTTTCGTTTTTAAAAAGTTGGGGCAAATAATGGTTCAAGTTTATACATGTATCAATTTCGTGATAATGCTGAAAGATATCATTTCAAAAACCGTTGCATTGCTTGTTGACTTCTCTACCCTCAAATGTTGTAAATGCGTCTTCCCCTGAACTCTTTTAAAATGTGTATGGAAGGTTATAATGTATGCAAGTACATAAAGAGTTAAAATATTGCTATATATCATTCTTATATCTCTTTTTATCATAGATTCTAACTTTTAATTGTCAACAGTATTCTAGTTCATTTATCTTTTCAATTGTAAAGTTTTATATGTAAATTAAGTGCAGGACCTAAAGTAGTATATTTAATTGTCATTGTGTGTAGATATATATGCTTGCATATTGTTGATTGTCTTAGTAATTATACTACATGTTGCGCTAAAATGTATCTTGATACATACCTAATCTTGGCCAATTCAGACCATCCATAAACCCTATTCAATCCTACTTAAATACTAGCATGCATCCGTTGATCACCCTCAAATCTTACGTCTTTCACCAATGTACATTCAACAATTATTCGTTCCTCGTTATTTAACTTCGGACGATTGCTTTAACCATTACCACCTCGCCACATTGGTGAAACAGTTGTGTCGAAGTACAGCATCCTTTGCTTATCATCCATTCTAGATATTTCATCCTCCTCAGAGAACACCAGCGTAATTGGTACCATTCCTTTATGATTCCAGTACAAATTTAAAATAGTGTTAATATTATCACTTCATTAACTACATATCTGCATAAATATTCTGTAAAATATTTTTCTTTTATAACTTTATTATGCCAGTGAATATTTATCTATATTTCTCCATAACCACTTTGCAGAATTCCCCGGTTTCCTGATATCTTCTATACTTAATGTCACAGTTTTAAATCCGTATACAGACGTGTCGTCCACATCAGGGTATTCATAATCTTAATCTGTTTATGTTATTCTTTGTACGATTTCCTAGGATTCTATTACTCTTTTCTTTCCTTCCGAAAGATATCTTTTCTCTTTTGCATTTCGTAATTATTTTACTCAATGTTTCATCATGCATTCGTAAGATTGTGTCCAAATATGTGGAGATCATATCAGTTGTAATAGTGTATCCATAATTGAACGCGATATTTTACGATATTCATTTAAACTGATATTTACATATTCATCATCCTTAGGCCATTCACGTGATATTAACCTTTTTGGCAATAGTCTTCATAACATAGCTCAAAACAGCATCTGTCATGTAACCCCTAATACAATGCAATCTTATTTCATTTCCAGCAAGCATATTTTGATCAAGCATGTTTTGATGTGCAAGCCTAATATCTCTTTCAGAAATTTTTCTATAATAACTACTCATTCATCAGTACCAGTCTTCACCTTATTCGTCAGCGCCTTGGTATGGCGGTTGAGATGCATAAGAGCAATGGAAAATCCTTGTTTTATACCGCTCTGTTACATCTTTCCCCATTGAATTTTGACTACTGCATTGTGTCTCATGAAAAAAATATTAGTTAATCGTCTATCTTTTCAGTCAACTGCAATCTTTCTCACTATCTTTAATATTACACCAAGTCTTAAGTACCGTGGTGAAGCTTTTTTCATAATCTAAAAAATATATGAAGATATCATTCCTATTTTAGCAGCTAAATCCACATAGGCCTGAAACTCTCATTGTGACTTTTATTTCTGTATCTCATCCCTATCGAAAAATCAGTGCCTTATTTGATTGTGTTTTAAAAGGGTCAGCTTGAATGTGATCACTTAATACTCGTAAAAGTTAGACGAATATGTTATTAAGCTCTCAGTACAATAGTCCGAATGCTACAAAACATTATTTGATTTGTTATTCTTTCTCAAAATTAAAGGTGTTATAACTTCTAACTTCTTAAACACATTTCACTAATGAAGCCTGAGCAGTGTTAGAGACTTTTATCATATCTATAAAGTTACAAACGATACCAACATATCAATCGATAATACATTAAATAACCATTTACCAAAATCTCTCTCTTCCGAATCCTTTTCAAGCTCATATCTCTCAATCCCTAGCTCCGTCTAACGCGCACACACACTCTCTTTCTCTCTCTCTCACGCTCTGTAGCCTATCTTTACCTATCTGTATTGCATTTATTTACAAAATATTTCGATCGTGAGAAAAAGAAATCTCATTAGACAGTATTATTTAACTGTCGAGTCAACCCAGAAGCAATACCTTGAGTGACTCGTTCTTTAGTCGATTAGCGGCGATGTACAAGTATTGCAAGCTGTGCTGAAGAGTTAGAAACACTTGCAAAGTTGGCTCAAGCATAGTTAAGAGATTTCCACTGAGATATAAAAAAGACAATCTTTTAAGAGAAGTCAACGGAATTAGATCGACGTCTTCTAAATTGTTGTTGCTCAAATCCAAATAAAATAAACCAGTCAATCCAGAAAAAGCCGCCACATCAATGGAATTTATTAGATTGTAACTTAAGCTAAGGTTTTTCAGGTTTGGAAGACCCTTTAGCGCCTGCGCAGGTAGATTTTCAATACTATTGTTTGTCAAGATTGAGAATTTCAAGTGAACTGATATTATGCAATGCCACAAATGAAGATTCATTTAGTTTGTTCCCATTGAGATAGAGCTCATGAAGATTTATTACATTACTGCTGGTCAACGGGATGTAAGTCAAGCGATTCATCGATAGATCGACTCTTACAAAAGACTTTATATAGGCAAATGCTTCAGATGTTGTCTCCTCTAGGTCGTTATTGCTTACCAATAAATATAATAGTAAATCAAGTCCATTGAGTATTGCCTTTCTAAGGTTTCTCAATTTATTATTTGACAGATCCAGTTCTGTCATATATTTAGTTGCAGGGGTTTGAAACAAGTTGTCAGGCAAGTCGATAAGATTGTTATTCGATAAGTTAATTTTCGACATCCTGTGAAACATACTATTTGATAAAGTGAATTGATATACAATTAGATTCATACAAATAAACTTATGGGTCTAAATTTTGAGTTTGCCTCAGCATGTCTTGTATAATTCCTGGGACTATGAAGAATTATCGTTTATTATTCAACAAATGGCAATATCATGCATATCAGGCGAATACGGAAGTGCTTCTTCTAAAAGAACATAGCTTCATAAATTATAATAAGCAGAATGGTTCTACTACTATTGAAGGCCTTAGTTTTAGGCTCTATTCTAATTAAATCAGAGAGATACGGACATCTCTCAATATAGTTTCATACATAATTATTGCAAACTGAATAGTTCATTCTAAATTTGACTACTGTAACTCAATGTTATTTCGCTAACCTTGAGGTACGTCCCAGACAACATCCTATTATGATGAAACGTGTTTTAAACCTTTATCATTACCTATTAATAATTTTATTATTATTCTTATTATTATTATTTTATTTTATTTTAATGTTTTACTCCTGTGTAAAGAACCTGGGGTTTGATAAAAACGTTTCGAGCAATACGTGCTGAATCGCCGCCCGGCTACTCGAGGTCATCAATCGGCATAAAAGAATTGTTGAATCAGACTGCATTAAATCTTCGCAAAGTCATGGAAAGCCTTTGCCATAGAAAAGAAGTCTCTCGCTTATCGCCGATTTGCTCTGCAATAAGTCTGCCATTGCCATTAATAAAGTCAACTCCTTAGGGATTCATCGGGCCCATTTTTTCAATGGCCACCGGAACAACTTCATATCCTAAGGACAGATCATGGTATTTATCCAACTTCCAAGAGGCGGCATGAACAGCAATTATACTATAATTATTATTATTATTATTAATATTATTATTATTATTATTATTAATATTATTTTTTTTATTGCCCTGGGCTGTATAAGGCCCTGGGATAAAATATAAGATAAAAGAGTCTTTATTTAATTAAAAGAAAGATTACAAATATTTAAAATAGTTCCTCTACGCTCTGGGAGGCGCATTCGCCAATGTGCCACGAATGCATACAGCCTTAAAACGCTGGAGTGCTATAGATAGGCGCTGCCATATAAAGGCTTTTTCCAGTAGGTCACCTGAAATGGCACTGGTTCTCCTGCCTAATTCGTTAAAATTCGTTATTATTATTATTATTATTATTATTATTATTAAAGCTCTTTCGTCTTCAGCCAATGGCAGATTCAGAATTCATATTATTAGGCCTACACAAAGAATACTTTCTTAGTCAGTAGTAGCACACCAATGAAAATAAAGCTGCTCCAATAAAAAATGAAAAGTTTGGTCAAAAACTTAAAATAACCTTTACTTTAGTTAAATGTTAATTCTGATAGATTCCTGTAGCATTCCTCAGATCACGCTTTTTATTCGCTTCTTCTCTATCTCTTAATGCGATGCCTACTGGCAGATCCATGATATATAATAACTCCACTCTCCTCTGTCTTCTTGTCGTAACTTCATGTCAATGTACCTTTGTATCTTTAAATCATCAGGCCTGCCTCTGATCCTTTATCCTTCATCTTACCTTATACGAATTACTTTAGTAAACTATATCCACTTTGAATGTGTCCCATACAATTCTTCTTCCTTTTCTTTAGAAATTATCAACTATCCATCCTAACCCCCTACCTTCGAGACTTATTCAGTCGAAACATTTTGGGTCCAGCTTATATTCTAATATAATCCTCCTGATAAAAAATTCGAAAGCTTCCAAATTCCTGACACTTTCATTCACTAATAGACATGTTTAAAATCCATTTAATGGCACTATGCATACCAAATCCTTCGCTACCTATCCTTTGTGGTATTCTTTCGCTTTTTGTTAAGAGTTTTTCCTGTTATTGAAGGCCTGATTTGCTTGTGGAATCCCACTCTGTTTGTACTAAGAAAGGAAACTATATAGCCTAAGAACATGCTCTATGGCATGTGTGTAACTATACGGAATTTAATAAATTCTACTGCAGATTTCGTCTTGCATTCTAATATTTTGTTTTGTTGTAACCTATATATATATATATATATATATATATATATATATATATATATAAAGTCATATATATATATATATATATATATATATATATATGTATATGACTTTATATGGGTCTTATAAGTATTATGTGCCTATAAGTGCCTAGTGCCTTAGGTTAACCATAATTTTGCAATTATGTGCTATTAACTATTTACATTACATTGTGTATTTTGCTATGCAAAATCGTAATATTAATTAAATAATTATACTTGTTTCAAGTTCGTACCATTTCTTATTATATTAATTCTGCCTCTTTCTTTTGATACTACATGTATATAGCACCTTTTTCTTTTTGATGTTAATCTGCTTAAATATTTCTATGCCGCATCATTCAGACTAGTCATTATCTTGTGCAGTCAATTTTCATTTCTGGCAACCATACCTTAGTCGTTAGCAAACCTAAAATCTTGTTTCAGTTTACTTCCCACTTTTATTACCTGTTCGATATAGACTATTCCTTGGGCTTTTGCAGCATTTCTTCTGCGTAAATATTACAGAGCAGCGGAGAATTGCTGCAACCTTTCCATACTGTCCGTTCTATTTCATATTCTTCTGAGTTTTATTGTCGGATCTTGATTGCAGCATTTTGGTGCATGTACAAATTTGGAATAAACCTTCTATCTCTACAGTAAATTCCTATTCCTCTCAAAGTATTTAGCATCGTTATTAAATCCTGGCAATAGCCTTCTCAAAATTTATAAAGCATATAGAAACTTCATTCCGTATTCTAAATTTCATTCACGTAGGACCCGCATCACCCCTATGGCTTCACTTGTGCTGCAGCCTTTCCTAAAACCAAATTGTGTCTTGCTCTTTGTCATATCGGCTTTCGATTGAAAGATACTTTTTATTATCTTTAAGCATTATCTTCGAAAGCATGGCTATTAAAATGATTTATCTGTAATCCTAACACATCAAAGCATTGGCTTTATAGTGGATTACTATCAATATTGATTTGGTAATGTCGTCACGCCAAATAGCTGTATTATACACTGCCATACATATTTCCACTAGTTAGTTCAGTGTCTTTACATCAACATATTAGCTCCCTACGGAACGTATAGTTTACGGTTGCTTCGTTCGCCAATGGCCCCGGAAGCAAAACCTGAACAGTACCACTCTCTACCCACGTGTAATGAGAAAAACTTTGCACTCAATCAATCAACTATGTGGATTTATCGTCAAGGTCAGAAACCCGAAGGGCTTCTCAACAAGACCTGGTTTAGTTTATCAATCAGCTCGAGAAGATATGTTCTTCTCGAGCAATCATAAATCACGATCTTCTATACATCATGATCGGCTGGCTTTGTGGGGTGGCACTGTTCTACTGAAAAAGACTTTAAATAATAGTTTTCTGCTCTGTTTTGTAAGTTATCTAACACCGTATAACTTCTTCAGTGCACTGACTTGTGGCAGGTTCAAGGCACATATTCATACTCAAAGTCTGTTTCTCGCTCCATAAGAGCACTCCTTAGATCAACAAGTTAATCCCTTCACAAGTCTATGCCAAATCCATACCATATGGGAATAGCGCACTAGACGGCGTGATTGGCGCACTTGGTTTAGTTGCGCGTCAATTATCGAAATTAAGATGCATCGACCTCGGTTAGTGCTTTGTAGGTGACCACCTTGGAAGACTGAGTGTTGGTAAAAGCTTAGGAAAAAATCCCAGGGTGATGGAAGGTTATTATTAGATCCGCGCCGGCTGCAATTAATGAGCCATCAAAGGCAACGATTACTAATAGCCATGGAGAGGAAGAATGAAATGGATCTTAAACAACATCTGTGCTTCCTGACCCAGTTTCCCGTAATATCATATTTAGCCTATAGCTTGGGAAAAGTATGGATTCTGAGGTGGTTTCCCGCTGCCTTCCTCAGTTAGATAGATTAATTACCATTTAATCCTATGGGAACATATTTCATGGTGAGGTGGGTCCCCACTTGCCATCCTCAGCTCTTGCCTTTAGTCGTCTCTTACGTACACGCGGCAGATTGCTTGCGGTTGCTCAATTCAGCAGTGGTCCAACCACACCCGAGCGCAACACGGGGAACCGTGTAACTATGTTATAGGAATAATGAAGAGCTCCATTCCCACCTGAATATTAGAGACTGTATGGTAAATACACAATTGCAGTAGATGAATGTGTATATGTATGCTATATATATATATATATATATATATATATATATATATATATATATATATATATATATATATATATGTATATATATATATATATACACTGTGAGTCATAAAAAAACATGTGCGCAGTATTTCATCCACAACTTTGACATTTGTGAACCGATTTTGAAAATTGTTTCAGAATCATAAAGTAGAAGAAACGTATTAATCTTAAATCTAGTTTTTGTGACAATTCCGGTATATTTTAAACAATAACAGACGATTTTACAAACATAGTCCGTCATAGTCGTGTAAATTTTAAAATGGTGTTTACTAAAGCAGATTAAGAGTTCACAAAAACTTGTACCTATTAAAGGGTTGTGGCTCACATTGGTTGATTGCCGAATTTCCAACAAAAAACTTGATTCTAGGAGGGCCAGATTGCTTATTAAAGAAATTACACCGAAAAGAAGAAAATAAATAATGTGGACGAGTTGAAGCAACGCCTGGTGAACGTTTGGCAAGACATGAAGCAATCTGTCATTGATAAAGCAATAGATGAGTGGCGCAAGCGTCTCCGAGCTTGCATTCCAGCTAAAGGAGGGCACTTTGAGCATAATTAAGCTTTGACAGTTGACAGTAGCAGTATAATACTGCTTGTTTCGTTTTTTTTTAAGCCACGGATTTGTAAACATTCTGTAGCGATTGATTTACTTAAACTGAATATTTTCAGTCGCGCATATTTTCAAGCACTGCTTCAACGCAAAAATAATAATTAACAGAGTCACTTAACGTTATTTTATAGCAAATGTGTTCCTCATTATACCTATGCAAAAATTTAAAAAATCGGTTCACTAATACCAAAGTTATGGGCGAAAGACTGGCACGTTTTTTTTTACTCACAGTGTATATATTATATATATATGTATGTATATATATATATATATATATATATATATATATATATATATATTATATACATGTGTATATATATATATATATATATATATATGTATATATATATGGGTTACCAACGTCAGAAAGGGCATTCGGTTGGTGAGCGCTTAGGCTTCTGTAATTGCCACAAAACGAATGGATAAACTTCATAAACTGAAATGCAAATTTTATAGTTCTATGGTAAGGCCAGTAATGATGTATGATTTGAAATGTTGGGCACTAAAAAGGGAAAATTTGCAGAGTTTGCATGTGGCATAAATGAGAATGTTGCGTCTAATGTGTAGAAGAACTAGGAAGGACAGAATGGAAAATGAAAATGTGAGAATGAATTTGAATATTGCTGGGATCGGGGATAGATTGGCTCAGTCGAGATTGAGATGGTATGGGCATTTTGTGAGAAAGGGAGATGAGGATGTAGTAAAGAGAGTTTTGAGAGAAGAATTGGATGTTAAGCTAGAAAGAGGTAGACCACAATTGACTTGGGAAGCAGTAGTAAGAAGGACATGAAAAATAGGGATTTACTGATGACATGGTGTGGGACAGGGAAGACTGGAAAAAGTCTATTCGTATTCCGACTCTGGTTAAACTGGGATTTAAGGAAAGATTATATATATATATATATATATATATATATATATATGTATATATATATATATATATGTGTGTGTGTGTGTGTGTGTGTGTGTGTGTGTGTGTGTGTGTGTGTGTGTAAGATATAATAAACAAGTAATACCAGCAGCCACCATATCAAAAGTCAAACACCTATGACATCTTTCAGGATGGCCAGATCTAAAGTCTTATGGGAATCTTCATCACAATTAAAAATTGCTTGCGGGCGTGAATATATTAGATGTTCGAACCGGACCCCAGCCAGCTCATAGATGTCAATCAGTGGTGTTTCTATTCCTATACTAAGCGTGAATGTGAGGGCTCTTCTCTGGGCCAGCTCGAGATACTTCATATGCATCTATATTCTTTATGGCGTTTATGTCCCTGACAGTAAAAGCCGTGGCACTATGTTCAAGAACCGGCCTGATGTATTTTTATAGACTCGCACAAGAACTTTGCTATTGGCATCTTAGTCTTTCTGATGAGCAATCTTAAGGAAGCGGGTTTTCTAATCTGCAAAGGCTGCTTTGCTTTCGCAGAGCTCAAATAGCTTCCCAAAGAATTTCAGGTTTTAACTCTCTAACGACCTTAAATTATATGCAACCGATCTTTTTCAACATTCATCTTAATTATCCAACAAGAACAATAACTCTGAATTTCATTAAGGTTTTTCTGCATTCTGATTTTGACAAGTCTGGAACTTCTTGAGATTGTCCATGCCGTTATGTCGTCGACCAACTGCACAGCCCTAATTCCATTGCAAGTAATAAGGGGAATGTCGTTGAGTTAATTAATTTAAACTCAAAATTTAAACTTTTATAAAAACAGAGTAAATTTGATGTTTTCACGGTTGTCACAGTTACATATTGAAAGGATTTAATAACTTAGGGATATCATTCAGCTCCCTGCTGAATGATATCCCTAAGACCTCTCTAGATCGTCTCCATCACGTTCAAAATTCTTTCTCGAGTCGTCTGTAATGTAAAAATACTCAAAATCCCACACCTCTTCTCTTCTTAAGAAACTGCACTGGCTACCGGTATCCGAAAGTATAAAATTCAATATAGCTTCCTTTACCTGAAAAAGTTTAAATTACGGTAAACCATTCTATCCATCTGATCTTTTATCCATCTATCACCCTTCTCGTAGTCTTCGTTCTTCTAGTAAAAACCTTTTCACTATACCACATATTAAATCTGCCATAGGCAGACGCTCCTTCATGTTTTCTGCTCCGACAATTTGGAACTCTCTGCCACAAGACCTTCGATCTTGTAATTGTATTGGTACATTTCTGGCAAGCTGAAAACCTATCTCTTTCTACCGTAGGTCTAAATTATGACCCGCATGCTTTGGATCTTGGACTTGCACTGTTTTGATCTCGCTTTTTCTTGTGCTCTCTGTGTACACAGTCGTCATCGTGTGGTGCTTCGACGCCTGTTTGTGTAGTGTCTGCAAGAGACTCCCTAACATTGCCATATGGCGAGGAACCGGACGTTAAATTCTTATTGATTGATTGATTATATGCTATATGGTCATTTTTGCCTGTCCAAATACTATCCAAGATGGAAACAAATCTAAAACACTAGCAACTCACTGGCATGGATTTCTGGAGCTCATAGAGCCTTCGTAAAAAATAAAAGGAAGGTGGTATTTACATTTCTTGCCGGATAATTGAACTTTATATGCATTTACGTTTGGTGCTCTGTTGTAATATCAACTTTGTAGGCCTACTGGGAAATGCTCCCGCTTCATTTTTCGTTGACGGATTTGTAAATTTTACTTGACAACCCGTATTTGTATGTCGTTTAACCAGTGGTATTTGAATGAATTGTGTAACTAGCTAAGATTATTTTTGTTGCTACTATAAAGCAGAACTTTATTGTGTGCTTAGGCTACTTTCTGTGTAACTTATGATTTAAATGTACATTTATCACTAATTGTTGACTGCATATGTCTGAGGGGCCTAATTTGCACTTTTTATAACCTCTATACTTTACCATTTTTATAGTATTTGAAATGATGAAAAAATTTTACTAAACCATTTTTATAGTATTTGAAATGATGAACTAAAAATTATTTACCAGACTTACCTGCCCTCTTTTTCTGTAAGGATAACCTTATGATCTAATATTCAAGTAATTGCTAAGACTTCTTTTCAGTTCCCTTAGTTATAGCTATTGTCATTTGACAACCAGATGTCTTTCATGTCATACTGGTTGCATTCAATCACTTATTTGTCCCCGTGTTCAGTCCAGGTTGTTTGAAGAATTGACCAATCGTGTAAATATGCAAGTTTCGTAAAAGACGACATAAAAACTACATCCAAACAAACGTCAGAAAAGGCATTCGGTTGGGGAGCGCCTAGGCTCCAATAATTGCCTCAAAAACTTAAACCAATTGATAAACTTAAAAAGTCCAAGTGCACAGCGTACGATGCCCCGGATTACAAGTTTAGGGGATTCACGCCCGATAGGGGTAGGGCTGAGCTGAAGTGCCTGTAGGATCAATGACGGGGAAGGGTAGAGACGTTGCTGATGTGTTGAAGAGAGGACAAGGGTAGATAAGTGCTGTGTACAGAAGACCAGGTGGAAAGGGGATAGTTCGAGGAATATGGATATAAGCTGTTGTATGTAGGAAAAAGTAGTGGTAGGAATGGAGTTGAAGTAATGCTGAATGATAGGATGTCGACGGGGGTGGTCCAGGTTAAAAGGAAAAGTTGTAGGTTAGTTGTAGCATTGATGTTAATAAAACTTGTGCTTGAGGGTGAGAGAAAAAATATGTTAAGTGTTTGTGCTCCTCATGTTGAGTGCGGAGGAGAATAAAAGCAAATGTTCTGGGAGGAGTTCGCGGAATTTTTGAGTGAGTGTTATGCGGGTTAGACATTGGTAGTGGGTGGGAATTTAAAATGGCATTTAGGGAAATATGGGCAGGAATATAGAGTGGCGTATGATGGATTTGGGCTTGGTGAGAGAATCAAGGAGGGTATGGAAATATTGAAAGCTGTAGTAGCCTATCATCTAGTTATATGCAATACTCTGTCTGTGAAGAAAAATCAGCAGTTGAAGAAGTTGAGATGGCATTAAAGAAAATACGTATTGGTAAAGCGGTTGGGTAGGATAAAATCCCGGGTGGAAGTGTGAAGCTAGTAGGGCTGAGAGCATTGAAGTGGCTGAGATGCTTGTTTGATAAGATGTTGTGGGGAACAGGATGTCAGCAGAATGGAGGTTGAGTTGTTTAGTGCCGGTATTAAAGGGGAAAAGAGGCATTCAAGGGTTTAAGAATTATAGAGGCGTTAAGCTGCTGAGCCATACAATAAAGGTATTGGAGAGAGTTATGTAGAGTAGATTGAGAGGTTCAACTAGCATTGAGGGCAACTAGTTTGGGTTCATGCTCGGAAGGTTGACAAGAGAGCCGATCTTAATGTTGAGGCAATTGATATAGATGAAATGGAGAATGAGGAAAAATATTCAGTTGGTATTTGTGGATCTAGAAACGGCCTATTAAAGGGTTCCGAGAGAACTAGTGGGAATTTCTGAAAATGAGGAAAGTGGACAGGAGCTTTGTTGAATTAATCAAAGATATGTACAGCAGGGTAAAAACGAGTGTGAGAGTGGAGAGTTGACAATCTGACAGTTTTGAGTTGAAGATCGGGGTACATCAAGAATCAGCCCTAAGTCCTTATTTGTTATGAAAGTTCATTTTTATTATTAATGAGTTGCATATGGGAGCTTTTAAGGAGGCCTCGTGGTGCATGCTATATGCAGATGATCTGGTGATTGTAGAAGTCACTGTGGAAAAAGTAAGCGAGATGTTGGAAAATGCGAGAGAGGCATTGGAAAGTAAAGGACTGAGGGTGATTAAAGAAAAAACGTAGCATTTGGAGAGTAGATGGAAGGGTGAGATGATAAACGGAGATTGAGTTAATAAGTTAGGGTATGGAGCTAAAGAAGGTAACATACACTATTTGAATCAAAGATTACGTTGTACTTCTTTATATGATTCTTATATGGCTTGTTAAACTTCTAGCTTGACTTATCGTCTTTTGAAGGTTCCGGAAGGAATTAGGTTGTACTGGCCGAGGTAGTATTGAAAGCGCAATTCTAATGTTATCTCTACGCTACAGAACAACACGAGATCTAACATAACAATATTTAATAACACATTCAATTACAATTCACGCATCACATAAATAACCTACAGTTCGTTAACATAATTCAATTACAAACTGTTATGATATTCTAACATATCAAAACTTCAAACATACATACCATACTAAAACATTCTATGTGTGTCATATTGACTACCCAAGTCACCTCTCCTAACCGACTCGACAAGTGACCGACTCTAAGTCACAAAACTAATTGCATGACTAATGTTCGACTCACACTCAACCCTAACTCCCGACTGCGCGTCTACTGTGACTCGACTGTCAGAGACAAGTCTCACTTCTCTAACTGCTAGACTCACTACTAATTAGTTGCTTAACGGAAGCTCTGGAAAATAGGTTGAATAAGCATTGCACAATCACATTGCAATCTATACAAGAAACTAGAAATGGGTTACAACGGAATACTACCGAAGTATAATAACATCATTACCGGACAAAGGGTAAGACAACAAGGTAAAGGATAACTGGGTCATAAGAACACAATAGCATAAGAAAGGGACGTTAAGGACCCGGTTATGCTATGATACTTTAAGAATTTGGAGACTGCAATAGAGGAATGGGGAATTGGGAAAGGAGGTTACTAATAGAATTCTGGATGGATGGGAAAAGTGGAGGGTAGCTAGTGGAGTGTTATGTGATGGGAAAATTTTACTAATACTGAAAGGCAAATTGCATAGTTCTGTGGTAAGGCCAGTAATGATGTTTTGTTCGGAATGTTGGGCACTAAAAAGGGAAAATCTGCAAAGTTTGCATGTAGAAGAAATGAGAATATTAAGTCTAATGTGTGGAAGGTCTAGGAAGGACAGAATGGAAAATGAATATGTGAGGATGAGTTTGAATGTTGAGGGGATCGGGGATACGTTGGCTCAGTAGAGATTGAGATAGTATGGGCATATTGTGAGAAAGGCAGATGAGGACGTAGTAACGAAAGTTTGCAGGGAAGAGCTGAATGTTACGTTAGAAAGAGAAGTAGGCCATAATTGACGTGGGATGCGGTAATTAAGAAGGACATAAAAATAAAGGATTGACTGATGATATGGTGTAGGACAGGGAGGACTGGAGACAGTCTATTCGTATCCCGACCCTGGTTAAACTGAGTGTTAAGGGTAGAAGATGATAATAATATAAAATATACTCTTGAACACCTACCTGTAGGTTTATGTCCGATACACTTTTGCAATTTTTAAACATTACTCTTTCAATCACTTCTATTTCATTTTCAAAAAAATTAATCGATCTTAACTTCGTTAGATTCTGAAATATTCTCCTTGGTAGAACACTTATCTCATTCCGCTGAATCTTCAGAGATTCAAGATTAATCAAGTCAGAGAAGTTATTTCCAAAAAGGGTTGATATCAGGTTTTCATTTAGTGTGAGACTTTTCAAACGAAGAAGTCCAGAAAATAAGCGTGAAGGTAAGAAGGTAAGAAGGTAATACGATTATTCTGAAGTTGTAGATCACTTAGTAGAGGGGTGTTGCTAAAGAAACACGGTGGTAGTGTGGTTAACTCGTTATAGTTTAACGTTAGAAATTCTAAAAGCCTGGTGTCCAATAGCAGTTCAGTGGGTAAACTTTTCAGATTATTTTTGTCTAAAGTAAGAGATTTCAAGGACGACATTCCCCAAAATACTTTAGGAGGCAGATGATTGATATGATTGGTCTCAAGATTAAATCTTTCAATACCAGAAACCACCCCTGAAAATGCGTCCTCACTGACGGAGCGAATCAGAAGAGAGTCCATGGAGAGAGATCTCACTCTGAGACCGGAAAAAGCATTAGCCTATGAAACAAGATTATCATCAGTCAATTAATCTAGATTTTCAGATTTCCATGCCAGTTAAATAAAATCAAGATATATATATTATATATATATATATATATATATATTATATTTGGTTACTACAGCATCAACTCGACACTATATGCACTGACTGTAACAAAGCTACAAAAAGTGATAAAATAAAATAATACACTGAATTCTCGTAAAGTTGTATCAACTTCACATTTCTGCATATTCTCGACTATTGTTAATATGTAAATTACAATTTAAGCGGAAGCAACTAAAAACGAAAAATAAGTTATCCGAACTAAAGAAAATTGAGTTAAGTGGACTTCGTCAAGTTATCTTAACACGTGAGAGTCGGTATTATAATCATGTTAGAGGAAAATGTGACCGCGCGAAGAAAATGAAAAAATTCAAACAATAATAAATGAAAAATGAAAACTCTTCAGAGGGAGAGAATTCGACGACGGAAAAGTAAGGTAGTATTTTAAAATTTTATTAGTAGTTTCATATAGCAATATTAATCCAAATACTATATGAAAAGTTTAAATTTCGTTTGCTCCTGATGGTAGATCGATAGGCCTAGGACGTATCATTTTTATAACAATTAATGTCAATTTGAAGTAAGGGACATCCATTGGAACAGCTGAACATTCAAAAATGAAAACTAAAAATTACAAAATCCTTTCAACCAAAGGATTTCCGAATTTGCTTTTGTATAGTACTAAAGCCAAGTTTTACGTCAGTTTTGAGATCAATATCATGTAATTGACGGAGAAAGCACTGGGTTAAGAGCGCTGAACCTACTGGGAAATGTACATTATTACTGGTTGGAGCCAATGGGGTCATCGGTAAGATACTCGACCGCGGATTTGTATGTGCGGGGTTCATATCCTGGGCTCGCCCGTCACTGACATTGCTTTCGAGTGAGGAAACTTACGTTAACGTTAGCTTTACCAGCTTTTATTAGATATGTATTGTTTACGATATGAGATTCGTAAGTTTCTTTACAGAATTTTTAATTTAAGGAGAAGATTAGATCAGTTAAGGTGTGGGTATAAAAGTGTTTATAAGCTCAGTATCTGTTTGAATTCCTTTAGAAAATGTTTACCCTACAACTATTTAATTCCATTTTATTTAATGTATAGAATTTGTGTAGTTATTCTAAACGATTAAACGTCACTTATAGCCCTGAACACCATCGTGAATCATAATATTAGCAATGACATTGAATTACTAAAGCTAATTGAAAGATTTCACGAAATGTTTATATTATAATATTATAATAAATGCTTGTGAAGTTAAATAAATTATTAAAGCCATTCAATCCGATACTTTCTATAGAACACATCACATAGTTGGCTTAAATACGAACAACAGCCGTCAGCGAAGGTGGTTTAAATCTTACCTAACTGACCAAGCTCCAATGATTGTATTAATTGTAGGCAAACTGCATGTAACGAAACTACACTCTTATGTCAGAAACAAAGACTAAATTATTAAAATATTCGGGAATTGTTATAGAACGTGAGTAATTGGTCGCTGGGAGCCTAGATAGATTTACATAAGAGGACTGATTATCGATAATGGTACTCCTGATGGATACAGACATTGCCAAATTGGGAAATTAATAGTTCGAAAGCAATTTTACCAAAATTTAATTAATATAAATTGAATGTAAAATCGGCAATATTAAAATTCACATAAAGTTGCTTATTATTAGGAAATTTTTTGTGTATTTTGTAAGGTTTTTAGAATAAGGTTAGTCCTGCAGGCAATATTTATCTGGCACTGTGTATTGGCAGTATTCTAAGAGAGAGAGGGAGAGAGAAAGAGAGAGGAAGAGAGAGGGAGAGAGGGATAGGGAGAGAGACAGAGAAAGGTAGAGAGAGTGGGAGAAAAATGTGTCAGTGAATGATATCACATATCAGCAAAAAAATTAAGCAGATTTATTCATTACGATTGTCAACTTGTCGTGACCTTTTGAACCGAATAAGACGACAACAGATGAAGTTTTTGGGACACATTATGCGGAACAAAATAGTTGAAAATAATGTAGTGACAGGAATAATTGAAGGAAAAAGATGCAAGGGTCGACAACTTCTTCTTCTTCTTTAAGTGCCGTGCCAGTTCCAAGCCTGGGCGGTCATGGTCATATTCCTCCATATGTCTCTGTTCCTTGTTGCTCTGATCATCTCTGTTTCAGTTAACTGCATCCATTTGCTAAGACTCTTAATAAACGTCATTCGTTGTCGACCCTTGCATCTTTTTCCTTCTATTATTCCTGTCACTACGGTATTTTCAACTATTTTGTTCCGCATAATGTGTCCGAAAAATTTCATCTGTTGTCATCGTATTCGGTTCAAGAGGTCACGACAAGTTGACATTCTTTGTAGAAAATCATTTTTAATGTGGTCTTTATAAGATATACGCAGCATTCTTCTATAGAACCACATCTCTGTTGCCTCAAGTTTCGATTCCATTACAGAAGTGATTGTCCAAACTTCACTTCCATATAACAATATTGGTTGAATGTAGCATTGAAGAAGTCTTTTTTTGGTATCAATTGATAATTCATGGCTTCTAAAAATCTTTGACATTCTGTTATATGCCTCCTTAGCCATGGCTATTCTTCTGTTTATTTCCTTGTCACATTTCCCATTTTGATGAATAAGTGACCCTAAATATATGACTGATTCAACTTGTTTGACATTTTGACCTCTTACATTGATTAAGCATGGCTGTGGCATTTTTAGTTTGCTGACTGTCATGCATTCTGTTTTCTTCATATTTATAGATAATCCACTAGCCTCACTATGATGTTACAATATCCAACATTTCTTGAAGTTTGTCTCGCGAGTCGGCAATAAGAACTATGTCATCAGCATAACGAATATTATTAAGATTGTATCCTCCAATTACTAATCCTTTTATTTCACTGATATTCCTCATTATATTTTCACTATATAAGTTAAAAAGATCTGGTGACATTACACAGCATTGCCTTACTTCTCTCTTAATTTTGCAAAAGCTACTGTACTCGTTCTCATATCTCATTGCAGCTTCTTGATTCCAGTATAAATTCCTAACACTTCTTATGTCTTTGCCATCTATATCCAATTCATGAAGAAGATCAATCAATTTGCTGTGTCTAACTTTGTCAAAAGCTTTGGTATAATCAATGAAACAAAGGAATAGATCCTTATTTAATTCTATGGCTCTTTCACACAGAATTCTTAGAACGAAAATAGCATTCCTTGTACCGGAATCATCCATAAAACCATATTGCACGGGATTTATTTCAGGTCTAATTTTATTTCTCATTCTCATTAGCAGAATTCTTAAATAGATTTTAATGACTACACTCATTAGACTTATAGTTCTGTGCAGTTCACATTCTACCGCACCAGGTTTCTTCGGTAATGCAATAAATATCGATCTCAATAGATCTTTAGGAAATTCGCCATTGTCATAAATGTCGTTTGCTATTGACGTGATCTCTTTTACGCTAAATTCTTCCGTGGCTTGAATCATTTCTGCTGTTATGTTATCTGGTCCGCTTGCTTTGTTTCTTTTTAATTTCCTAATGGCATATCTAACTTCGTCTTCTAAGATTTTAGGACCTGTTATTTCTTTAGTTATTTCTGGAAGCTCCATTCGATTATCTTTAAAAAGGTCATCGATATACTCTGACCATCTATCAAGTATATCTTTCTTTGTCATGAGAATATCTCCATTCTTAGCCTTGATGCATTTACTATGTGAGCAATTAGATTTCCGATTAGTTATTTCATTTATCTCTTTGTAGATTTTCCTTGTGTCTGTAAATTTCATCTTTTCAATCTCATCACATCTTTTGTTTAACCACTCTTCCTTTTCATGTTTGCAAAGTTTCTTTATTGCATTGTTCGAAACTCTATACTCCATACTTTCTCTATCTTTAATCTTTTGTCGTTCTTTCATTAATTGTAAAATGTTCTGATTTATCCATTTAGTTTTCCTTTGCATATTCTTTTCTGGGATGATTTCATTTGCTGTTACTACTAATGCATTTTTGAAATTATCCCATTTGTTGTTGATGTTATTCAGACCATCATTTTCTGCCAATACTTGGAATCTATTTTGAACTTCTACTTTATATCTATATGGGTCGACAATGGATGACGTTTATTAAGAATCTTAGCAAATAAAAAACAGAGATGAACAGAGTAACAATGAACAGAGACATATGGAGGAATATGATCATGACCGCCCAGTCTTGGAACAGCACGGCACTTAGAGAGAGAGAGAGAGAGAGAGAGAGAGAGAGAGAGAGAGTGAGATAGAGAAATTAAGAATACCGGCCATTACGGCAATTAGCTTAAATGATTTCGCAATTTGCTGAATTTCACTCTGAATGAGGCCCATGATTTCAAGGAAAGCTAAACTATTTCTTCTTTGTTCTCTACGCAATCAAGTCCATTTATTGTGCGTTAGCTGTCGTTTTGCATAGTTTCGAACATCAATATATTCCAAAAAAGCTAAATAAACAGAATAAAAGTAAAAGAGGATCAAATTAAGTAATAATTGTATAATAATTCGTATACCAAATTACCTGAATGCGCAATAATCTTGTATAATTGTAAATGCCGACGTCATATATTCCAGTTTCGACATCTTTAAAAGAAGGCACTTCATTCAGATCGCCTAGGCCAGTACAGAAGATCTGACCAGGATAACCGGATTCGGGCGGAGTGTAGGAGCAGGAATCAGTTTTCCACCATGGAGTACATCCGCCAATCGATTTGCCGATAAATAAAAGAATTGAAACAAGCTTCAGAAATCTAAATTCTTCCATTTTGATTTTACGAATTCTCTGGTTGTTAATTACAAATTATCTCTATTTGATAAAAATTGTTACGGAGTACTTTCTCGAGTCTTCATGTAAGTTTAGCGTTACGACTAACCATAGGCTTGATTGAGCATGTGAAATAGGATGCTATGCTTTATAGAATGACAAAATCAAATATAATTTAAATTAGACTGAAATGAGTTAAATATAAGACTGAAATTTACTGACTGAAATTTAATTTAAATTTTGTCATGTGTTACATTATTAAATTCTATGATATTATCTAATGTATTTTCAGTGGCTAAATTGTTTAGAATCAGTTTCACAGGCTCAATTTTTTCCTGAAGTGAGTTCTCTTGCTCGGACCCATCGGTCTATTCAATACAAGAGCTACTGCAAAACGGAAGGGGGTCCGAATAGTTGTGAGAGTTCCACTACATGTAACTCTCAATTCCAATTTAATCCCTGTTTTCACATGTACATGTAGACTGCAATATTATAACTAATCGTACGTCGGTTATTAGCAATACAAATATACAAGTGTATATAAATATAACTTTTCATTCAGAAGTGGTTATTCGATTTCAATAATGAATGTTTATTAAATTTACTGCTAGCTTTGCCGGTCACCGAAAAATCAAAGACAAATTTAACTATATCCCTTATTTAAAGTTTTACATGATAAATAAATTAAAAAGAAAGATTTAATAGGAAAACGATCTCCTACTTGTAGGTAAATTTTGCTTAATATCGAGGAGAGATTAAAAGAGTGATCCAGTTAAATAGAGATAATTAGAAAGAGTCATAAGAGAGTTAGAAAGAGTCACTGTGAAAGTAGAAAAATTCAGTCTAAAAAGAGTGATAAAGGTGCGAGAGAGAGAATTAGAGACAGAGAAAGAGGGAATTAGAAAGAGAGATTGAGAGACAGAGGGCTACATGTAAGCATTAGCCCATAAGAGAGTAAGCTCTCTCGATTTATTATTCCAGTACTGCCAAGTTGCAGATCCATGGTACTTATTTCGACTCACGTTCTGCTTTCATGTTCCTTAAAATGCACACCGATTAACGAGTTTATATTTACGAGTTCGATTAGCGAGACTAAATTCGGCTTCTCCTTTCACAAAAGGCTATACATTATCCAAACCGTAATATATCTTATCCTGTATAATATTATAAGTAATAGTATGGCTTCTGCTTCGATTTCTTTTTGCTTATTCACTTCATACGACACTTACGATGCGAGCAATTTACGGATGGTCTACTCTTCAGTTAAGCGAACAACATGGTGAAAGTGGAGTGTGTTCATCATAGTGAAGTGTCCCGTATGTTGAACGGCAAATTAGGGTAAGCATAGATAAACCAGCCCCCCCCCCCCCATAATCATACATATTTTAAAAAGCTGGTAAAGCTACTGTTAAAATCAGTTTCTCATTAGAAAGCGACTTTAGAGACGGGCGAGCCCAGGATTTGAACACTGCATATACTGATCCGCAGTCGAATGTCTTACCGACTTCGCCACTGGCTCCAGCAGGTCAACATAGCCCGTGTGACCTATAAGAATAAGGCACGCACATCCAAATTCAGTTGATGAAATTAAAATTTCCTAAACTGATGAAACCTCAAAATATAAAATGAAAGCTTAACCACCAGAAAACAATGAAATAGTAATATGTAAACTCCTGGTGCTTCCCTTATACTTTATTTTCACTGTTTACAATACTATTAAAATATCACATGGAAAATAGGGCCTAAAATGGTATTCATATGTTCATCATAATAAGAGAAATAAATTACTATGGGAAACGAGATTCAAAACACAATAATTATCAAACTCTCTTCTCTAGGCCCATTATAATAATAATAATAACATTATCATTACATTTCAGACATCATAATCTTAATGACATTGTGTGGCATGCGCTGAATAAAGCTGGATGTCCAGCTATTAAGGAACCAACAGGCTTGTCTAGATCAGATGGTAAGAGACCAGATGGCCTCTCCCTGATCCCGTGGGCTGAAGGTAAATCGCTGCTGTAGGACGTCACAGTGATTGATTCCCTAGCCAAATCATACCTGAACCTTTCGTCTATGTCAGCGGTTGAAGTAGCTGAACTGGCTGCAGATAGGAAAACGGCCAAGTACAGTGAACTCTGTACTAGCTACTGCTTCATCCCTCTGGCTTTTGAGACGTTAGGCGCAATGAATGATGAGGGTAATAAATTCATCTCCTCTTTAGGCAAGAGACTTTCTTCCGTGACAGGCGAAAAACGTGAAACTTGCTTCCTAAGACAGAGATTGTCTATCTGTGTGCAGCGATTTAATACCATCTGTGTAATTGATACATTTAATTCTCAAGGTGAGGACTATGGTCCCAGAGATGCTGCAACTACAGCTGGATTCAATGTTCAAGATTCGAAGGCTATTCCTCTATCATTACTAACAATGAAGCCAGGGTCGTTGTCATCCTCGCAGGGATCGTCGGTTTCTCCAGTGGATATTCCAGATTCACCTTCCTTGCTCTCCAGCTATGAACCCATCCTGTCTCCGGGCTTCCCTATCAATCCTGCTTCCGTCCCTACTCGCCTCCTTCTTCTGTCGAAATTCTGTCGAGCAGCTCCAACATACTCCATGAGTCTCCATCCAGGATATCAACATCACTTCCCATGAATTCCCAAATCTTTGCTCATTCCCCTTCGCTCCTGCTTGGCGAATTCGAGAACCTCGGCGCAACAGGGTTACCCTCCTATTCTGGCGAAAGACCCTTCTTGTTTTCTATCGAGGCTGAGCAGGCATTGATAAACTCGGAAATCTTTAATACAAAGTCTGGCCTTCCGTTTCCGGGTCCGAAAGCTCCTAGCGGTTCCTCTAATCCAGCTTCAATCCAAGTCACTGCCGAGTCTGGATCAGAAGGACTGCAGGTTGTAGGGGACAGCTCAAGGGTGATTGAGGGGCTGAGGAAAGCTCAGAACGAGCAGTCTAGATCAGAAGGACTTCAGGTTGTAGGGGACAGATCAAGGGTGATGGAGGGACTGAGGAAAGCTCAGAACGAGGAGTCTGGATCAGAAGGACTGCAGGTTGTAGGGGACAGCTCAAGGGTGATTGAGGGGCTGAGGAAAGCTCAGAGCGAGGAGTCTGGATCAGAAGGACTGCAGGTTGTAGGGGACAGCTGAAGGGTGATGGAGGGACTGAGGAGAGCTCTGAATGAGGAGGATGAAGTGTCGAGGAAGAAGCTTCATCTAGTAGTTCAGAGTGTTGATACAGAAAAGTCCCCTATTCGGGAGATAGTGCTGAATCAGACGCCACCTGGCTGCAGAACCTCTGATTTATCCAGGGAATCCTCTAATAGGGCCGCTGGAGATTCCACAAACATACCGAAAACTGAATCCTACCAGGAAGATTATTCCAAAAAAGTATTTGTCAAGGACTCTGAAATATGTTACGTCGTCCAGGCTTCTGTGGTAGTCAACGCAGCTCTTACGTTTGTTTCTAATGCTGACCTGGAGGTGGACTCCCCTAGTCGATCTTCTGAACATCAGTTCAATCAACTGATCCTACAGGAATCCTTGTCCGACAAGAGAAAGTCTGGATTTGCCGGTTCTATCCCAGTCAACCAGTCTAATAGTAATTGCATATCCCTGTTCATCGATGACTCCTCAGAAGTTAAGGTGGGGAGAGACACTCCGATTTCAATTTTTGAGCAGACACCTCTTTTTGGTACGCCAACTGTGCTCGGTGCGTCAGGGTTAGAAATTGGAATGAAGCCAATGCTACGTGAGTCAGAAGTGAGTTTAATCTACCCTTTATAGGACAACTTAACGGCCTCACAGGCGGCTGTTACCTGCATCAAGTCAGTTCTGGGAGAGAGTCAAGGTAGCAACCTCACGTATCTAACTCCAGGGTCCGCGGTAAGTGTATCTGACGAGAAGATCAAGGGAAGTACGAAATTTTGCATAGAACAAAGCAATAAGCTGCTAGCATTCAAGAGAAAAGAGAGAGTAAAACAATTAACGGAAGCTCATGAAAGTGTTCCTAATCAATATGGTGCTAAAGATCATCTTGAACAATATAGTGCTGACGTACATCATGAACATCGCTGTGCTGATCATGTTCAGCAAGGGGAAGATCTTCATGAACAGATTGGTGCTGAAGGTTATCATGAACAACATAGTGCTGAAGATCATCATGAACTGCTCGGTGATGAAGATCACCATGAACAGCTCGGTGCTGAAGGTTATCATGAACAGCATGGTGCTGAAGTTCATCATGAACAACATAGTGCTGTAGATCATCATGAAAAGCTCGGTGCTGAAGATCATCATAAAAACAGCTCGGTGCCGAAAATCATCATGAACAGCATTGTGCTGGAGGTCATTATGAACAGTTTAGTGCTGAAGTTCATCATGAACAGCACGGTGCTGAAAATCATCGTCAACAGCATGAGAAGCATGACCGAATTGATAATCACAGTCGTCAGACACTTCATAAGATACAGAAGAAAAAGTTGCAGTCGTCGTGCCTTCAGATTCAGCCGGTGCTTCATTTCAATCCCAGAAGCAACAACATCTTAATCAGGGCTTTGATTGACAGCGTATCGTGTTAACCGTGAGCCCACCTGGATCTTCTGGCTCCCTGCCCCCACCGCATTCCTCAACCCACATACCTCTGCAAGGGGCAGGGCCTCAGCTCTCGAGCCTGGCCACTGTGAGTGGTGACTCCGCAGTGAGGCAATCCACGTGAATGTTCATGGGTCGCGTGCGGCAGAACCCGATCGGCTCACCGGCTGGGTTGACCCCTCAGGTTCATCTGCGTCCTGTCTCCGCCACCGCTCCGCCACCGCTCAGCCGCCGCAGGATGGCTTCGCTCAACCCACGGCTGACCTGCTCTCTCCGTTCCACGTCAACCGTCCGTCCAGTCTAAAGTTCAACGCTCTGATACAGCTTCTCGGTAGAGCTCAGTCTGCTTCCACGAGATGTGATCAGCAGCAGCTTGGTCCGCCACTGCTACATCAACAACAGCCTGGTGCTACGGGATGAGGCAGAAGCGCATCAGTCAGCTGATTGGCGGGGAGCAATTTTCTTTGATATCGGATTTGGAGATGAGCGAGATGGGAGGGGAATCTGAGCGCACTTCTACCTCCCCGGGTGGTGAAGAATCGCACTTAAATCCACCATCATCGACAGCATATCCGACTGCGGATCAGCGTGTGCGGGAGACGTTAAGACGCAAGGATCCTCTGGGGTACGGTAGAGCGAGGTTTGCCATGGATGAGTTCACAATGGTTACCATGTATTCGTGAGCTGACAGGGATTGAGCTTCTAGAGAATATGAAAGCTGAAATCAGGCGATAGACGAAACTGGGATCTCGTATTTGACTAATTAATTGATTTAATTTTAACTTGCCATAATTAAATGCTGTTGACATAAATAAAAATAAAAAGTAACCCGCTTTAAAGTTAAAAACTAAATTACCACCCTCAAGGAATAATAATAATAATAAAGTAATAATAATAATAATATTATTATTATTATCATAATAATAAGAATAATAATTATAAAAACAATAATAATCATAATAAAGGTTTGTTGTTCGTTTTCTCATCCAGAGATGATGTCATGGACGTCCCCAACAGCAAATATCACTACTGATCAATTCACCATCACCAATCTGCAAAAGAAATGTGCTGAGGAGAAGTAAGGCTATTATTGATAGCCAGTTCAGTGATAAAAAATGGTAAGGGTAGATTGATTATGTCTATGGTGGGAAAAGGTAAAGTCCTAATCTTGCTAGGGAATGTTAAAAGCGAAAAGCTGGAGCGAAGATTAGCAGGTAAAAAGTTCCAGATTGTGGGTGCTGCGTAGGAACATGAACGTCTGCCCAATGATGTGAGAATATTTGGAACAGAGAGAAGATTGGCATCGGTGGAACTAAGTGCATACGAAGGACTATAGGGAAAAAGAATTTCAGACAAGTAAGAAGGTTTACCAAATCGCAGAGTTTTGAAAGTTAATAGAGCTATTTTATATTTTATGCGTTGGTTAACAAGGAGCCAGTGAATACTGCGAAGTAGAGAAAGAGAGCGATATATTGAAGTCGAGAGGACTTGCAAACAAACGTACAAGATAATTTTTGACGTGCTGCAAACGATTGAGAGAAGAAGTAGGCAACTCATGTAATAATGAATTACAGTATTCGAGTTTTGAATGAACTATAAAATTAGCAAGGATAATGGCTTAATATCTTATAAGGGATGGACGTATTTGCCTAATCTGAAGAATATGAAAGAAAGACGCGAGACAAACAGAAGATATATGGGATTTAAAGTCAAAGATTTTCAAAAAATAGGACCCCAAGGCTTTTTGGGGAGTGCGAAGGTGTAAGAGCAACATCCTGAAAATTAACAGAGTAATCAGATATAATTATTACATTAATTAATAACTCTTTGAGATGACGATATCCTGTTTATAAATGTAGGCCTACATGAAGCTGCGAGGTTTTCATTTATGCGAATCGCGCCTTCATGGGTTGTATGTAAATTTATATAGTAAGAAAAGTACAAGTTAATGAAGTACATGTACATTTTGGCTTACGTCTCCTTGTTTATCCCCAATGACAAACAAGTACGAATAAGAATAAAATGTCAATACGCTTGCCCTAAATTTTGTAAATTAAAACTCAAACAAACATTGCACTTAGTAACCTTTCTCTGCTAGGCCAACTTAAGAACGACGTTCCAGCTAACCGGGGGGTATAATTTTACCCCCAGGCTCTTATCCAACCTTTGGTTTGACAGCTTGTATAACCGCTATAATTGAAATCTTTGTATAACCACTCAACTAAAATCTTTGAGTCCCAGTATGCTGTAGTGAACAGTATAAATATAGTAATTAGCGAGTCTATTGTTAATTGGATCCAGCCTACATCAGCCTCAGAGGTTGAGGCAATTGAAGCGATATACGAAGAAAATAGAAGGAATGATTAAAGGAGAAAAAGCCACAGATCAAGTGATAGTTATGGGGGATTGGAACGCGGTGATGGGTGAAGGGAGAAATGGAAATCAAGTTGGGAAATATGGTCTAGGAAAAATAAATGAGAGAGGACAGAAATTGGTTGACTTTTCCAATAGAATTAGATTCGTGGTGACCAACACTTGGTTCAAACATGATAAGAGGAAACGTTACACATGGAAGAAACCAGGAAGCACCGGAAACGAGGGAAGATACCAGATGTACTATATTCTGATAAAGCAACGGTACAGGAATAGTGTGAAGAATTCAAAGGCTTATCCAGGAGCCGATATTAATTCATACCACAATCTAGTAATGGCAAAAGTAGGGCTTAAGCTGAAGAAAATACTTAAGACGAAAAGCAGTAAGAGATAGAATCTGAACGGATTAAACGACAAAAGAAGTCAGTTTCAAGTAGCAGTGGAAAGAGAAGTTAAGGATATGAAGGACTACGGAAAAACAGGAGTAAATGAAAGATGGTGCTAGCTAAAGGAGGCTATTAAAATATGTGCAAATGAAGTTTATGGCTTTCTTAAAGCTAATACAGCTAAAAAAAACATTGGATCACAAGCGAGATACTAGACAAAAATTGATGAAAGGAGGAAATGGAAAAGTATAGATGCCAGTCATGGCCGAAGGAAATATAGAAGCTTAAACAGTTAACTAAGAAGAATTACAGACAAATCATAAGATCATTGGAGTGAAAATTGTGATGATTTAGCAGATTATGATAGAAGAGGGAGGTCGGATGTATTATACCAGGAATTCAGGATATTAACCATAACCAATAAGAAAAAGAAAGGATATGCAAAGAACATTAGCATAATGGGTAAAGATGGGAATTGAAGACAGAGCTGGAAGAAGTAAAAGAAATATGGAGAGAATATGTAGAGGAATTGTAAGATAAGGCTGGGAAACCAGTTCATTAGGATTTTAAAATAGAAGAAAATATCATAGAAGACGATAAAAGGGGCCCCGATTTAATGAAGGAGGAAATTTATTCTGCAATTAACAGTATAAAGAAGGGGAAGACAGACGGAATAGATGAAATCCCAGCAGAATTCTTGAAAATGTTGGAACGAGAAACACTCAAAAAGTTAATAGAGGTATGTATGGAAGTGTACAATACAGGTATTTGGCCAGACGTCTTTACCAATTCAGTGATGATTTCAATTCCAAAAAAGCCAATGCTGTGGAGTGTTCGAATTACAGACAAATCAACTTAATACCTTGTGCATCGAAGATCTTATTAAAAATAGTATATAATCGCATTCAGTCGAAAACAGAGAGATGATACTGAGCAAGACAAAATTTAGTTTTAGGAAAGGATGCGGAACAAGAGAAGCAATAGGGGTATGCGGGTTCTTTGCGAAAGAAGCTTCGAATATGGAAATGACGTTTTTGTATGCTTTGAAGACTTCGAGAAGGCCTAGCTTTCACAGGATTGATTGGATAACCATGATAAATATCTTAAAAAGAATAGGAATTGACTGGAGAGATCGAAGAGTAATTTTGAACTTGTACATGAATCAAAGAGTAGTAATCAAAATCCAACAAGAAAACTCAGAAGAAGGTGAAATTGGACGTGGAGTAAGACAAGGTTGTAGCACTTCGCCGCTGTTGTATAACATTTACGCTGAGGCTATGATGGTGGAAGCCATGGAAGACTTGGAAGAAGGAACAACAGTAGGAGGGAATTTGTTACAAGATGTACGATTTGCAGATGACCAAAGAATGGTAGCGGGCAGCGATATTGGATTGCAGAAGATAATGGATAGGCTGAATAATTATACGGGTTTGAGATATGGCATGAAGATTAATATAAAAAAGACGAAGGTTTTGAGAGTGTCCAATAATAAAGGTGAAGTTAACATCACAATAAATGGTACGAAATTGAAACATAACATAACATAAAAAAACATAACGCCACACTGGGTCTGGAAGCACATATGCTTGTCTTAAGACCCATATCCTCCTTCCTCTCCATGGTTATTAGTAATCGTTGCCTTTTGATGGCGCATCAATTGCAGCCAGCGCAGATTTAAGAATAAAATTCCATCACCCTGGATTTTATTCCTCCTAAGCTTTAACAAACACACGGTCTTCCAAGGTGGTCACCCACAAAGTACTATCCGAGGTCGATGCAGCTTAACTTCGATAATTGACGCGCAACTATACCAAGTGCGCTAATCCCGCCGTCAATAACAGGAACAGGTAAGGTGTTTCAAATATTTGGGTCATACCATAACCGATGACGGGAAATGTGAGACGGAATTATGCAGTAGGGTTGCACAAACAAAAGGGCCTTTGATAGTAGAAAAGAACCATTAACAAAAAGTCTAATGAAAGACACAAAGATAAAGATAGTGAAAACTTTGGTTAGCACCACGCTATTGCATGGATGTGAAACATGGACCTTAAGAAAGGAAGATATTAGGAAACTGGAGGCATTGGAAATGTGGATTTGGAGAAGAATGGAGAGGATTAGCTGGACGCAAAAGGTTACAAATGAGGAAGTCTTGGAGAGAGTTGGCACAGATAGACAGTTGATAAATGTATTAAGAAATGGAAAGAAAAGATGGATATGACACATTCTGAAGGAGAAGGTCTACTAAAAGAGGTCATAGAAGGTAGAATGGAAGGAAAGGAGGCAGGGGCAGGCCGATATTAGGTATGTTAGATGATTTAAAGACCCATTCATGTGGAAATGAAGAGGAAGGCGGAAGACAGAGAAGAGTGGAGGCGTTATGTACGATGGACCTGCCAGTAGGCAATGCACTAAGAGATTGTTAATTGGCTTGCACAATAAACTTAAAAGTGGAATCCTAAGAGGTTTGGCTTGTAAGCCTTCCCCCGTTCCGCCTTACTGAAGCTGTTGAGATTATAGAGCAATTAGCCATGTTGGTATTTAGAAGGTAGTGAAGAATATCTTCAATCTTCATTAACGGACGTTAACCTTAGCTTTACCAATCTTCGTTTCTACGAATATCTACGATTTATTTGCTACGATGATAAGTAAACCAGAGTAGAAATGCGTGCAACCGACAAGCTGGCAGCTGTAAGTGATGTTGTCGACAAATTAGCTGTCTAATGAATGGAATGTTACAAACTATATGATCATGTGAATGTAGACGAAATTCTATCATCCTACAAAAGAAAGGTTTCCTTAGTCAGATGACAATCTTATCGTATTTACCAAAGAAAAGCAAGTCGGTCGTACTCTTATCCACGATGCATCACGATAACAAAATCTCTAAGAAAGATCACAAGAAGCCAGATATCATCCATAACTATAACTGCTAGAGCAATATTGAACTGGCCTCTTTCGCTTTTCTTCTCTTTGAATTATGAAAAATATGCTACCATATCTGGACATTGTCACACATAATTCATCAGTGGTGTGGTTTTCCTCTCACCCTGATTGGCAAAGCCGTTCCAATGATCAACGCAGGTTGTTCAGATTGGAGATGGGCAAGTAAAACCTTCTTCCAAAAACTGATTAAAATGTTCCATATTTGAAAAATATCAGAAACTAATAAGATACGTGAAGCTTACGTTTGAAAAAACATTTAAAAGGCGAACTGCATTAAAAAATAGACGACACAGAAACAGAAACATAATCACGAACCGTAAAAATTCACAAATTAATTATATTTAAACTAACTAATTATAAAGGCTTCCAGCTAAGGTTATGTCAAAACGGAAAATAAAATTTAACCTATGTCGATTAAGCAAATTCGGCTAAGAAGGAATTTAAAGCACGTTTACGGTGTAGAAGGTATATCAGTGACCGGTCAAACAGTGGCCAGATTTGAATCATGAAGCTCTCAATATGCAGTTATCTTACACCTAAAACACCGACATGCTAACAACTCGGCCTATTAATATATCTACGTATACAGTCTCAGTCATCCTCAATTTGACTTTAAAGCATCCTCTCAGCATTTGTCCATTCCAAAATGAACTTGATATTTCTTTATACAGTATACAAGTAAACTGTACAGTATATAATTACTATCCACTCGTACATATATGAGGACATGAAAAGGAACGGGGAAGACTTAGACGAGAGGAGACGTTATATACCATGGACCTGCCTTAGGCAGTGCATTAAGAGATTGAAAGTGACATTTTATAATTATTTTAAATATGAATTATATTATATTATATTATATATATATATATATATATATATATATATATATATATATATATATATACATATACTGTGTTATATAAATAGACTAGAGATGGGAATTTTATGAATTTTCCGAGTTCGGGTTCGGTTCGGTTCGTTAAAAATGAAAGTTCGGTTCGGTTCGGGTTCGGTTAGAACAAAGGTTCGGGTTCGGTTCTAGTTCGGCTTGCTTTCCAACTCGCAAGAGTTCGATTCCAATTCCAAATGGTTTGGTGTAGATAATGTTTTGTTTAACATTACTTATAATAAACATGATTATGATCAACATGTTTAAAATTGTTTATGGTAAATGTGCTTAAAGAAATACATGAAGTCATAGTAACTGACACATTTTTCACCTGAGTAAAAATATGACAATGAGAAAATGAGAGAAGTAGAATTTATTCCTGTACATTTCTTAAAATACTGTAAGTTGACAAACAAATGTTCATAAAATAGATATTTAGCATTTTTACGGTATCTTTAATATTTTTCATGATTGTAACCAGAAAATAGAATGCTTCATCCATTTAAAAATAAATTTTGTCATTAGGCCTATACATGTATATTAGAAACGTTGATAATTAAATAGGAATGTCTCGGCTAAAATTTGATACCATATTTCAGAGACAAAGTGCAATGTATTAGCATAAAATGTGAAATAAGGACGATTTGGTAAACACATGTACTTTCACAAAAAATGATCATAATATATACTTTTGCTATCAACAGAACCAGTAATAATCTATAAGTGTCTAAAATAACAATGATTTTTGTAATGCTCTCTCTCTCTCTCTCTTTCTCTCTCTCTCTCTCTCTTAGTGCATTGCCTATTACAGGTCCATGGTATATAAAGTCTCCACTTTTCTCGGTCTTCCGCTTTCCTCTTCATGTCCACATATGAGTGAATCTTAAAATCAACCAAAATTAATAATCTTGGTCTGCCTCTGCCTCTCTTTCCTTTCATTCTGCTTTCTATGACCTTTTTTAATAGACTTTCCTTTTTAGAATGAGTCATATCCAACTCTTCTTCCGATATCTTAATACATTTATCAACTGTCTATCTTTACCAACTCTCTCCAGAACTTCCTCACTTGTAACCTTTTGAGTCCAGCTAATCTTTTCCATTCTTATCCATATCCATGTTTCCAATGTCTCAAGTTTCCATAAATTTTCTTTCCCGGATGTCCATCTTTCAGATCCATATAATAGCGTGGTCCATACCTAGGTTTTAAATGTCTTTATCTTAGTGTCTTTCTTTAGACTTTTTGTTAAAAGTTTCCTACTATCAAAATTTCTTTGCTTGTGCAATCCTACTATATATTTCAGTCTCGCATTTTCCATCATCTGTTATAGCATGACTTAAATTTTTGAAACTCCTTACCTGTTTCAATTCGTTTACATTTATTGTAATATTGACTTCTTCTCTATTCTGGGATACTCTCGCTACTTTTGTCTCTTTTAGGTTAATCTTCATTCCATATTTCAATGCCAAATCATTCAGATTAGCTATTATCTTCTGTAGACCAGTCTCGCTTCCCGCTACCATTCACATTAACACTAACCATTAACCATTCCATTAACACTACCATTCCTTTGCATCGCTATCTCTTATTAATTTTTAAATTTAAGTAGGAACCAGCCTTACCTGAGTATATGCTGTTGGATACTGTAAGACATGTAAATGCATAAACTAATATATATTTTTATTGTTTTTACTATCTTTATATAATGTCAGGCTGGCGAAGGAGAAAGGAACTTCAAGATTTTTTTTCAGTTCGGTATGGACGAAGGCAGAGTCTGGGTTCGGGTTCGGTTCGGTTTGGCCAGAGTCTGGGTTCGGGTTCGGTTCGGGTTGGGCCAGAATCTTGGTTCGTGTTCGGTTCGGTCAAAATTCCTGATTTTTGGGTTCGTTTTGGGTTCGGTTCGATTCCCATCTCTAAAATAGACATAGATGTAGGGCCTACGTATGCTTTCGTAATGGACAAACTGACCACCTGAAGTTTAAATTTTGACTTACAATTACAGTAGCAGTTAAATGTTATATAGCGGGAATGAATCATAGAAGCACTAAATTATTATGCGTCATTATTTTGCAACGACGCTATAACAGTACTGAAAACACAAAAGAGTTTGAATATGTGTATATAACCTTCCAATACTCAGTAAAATTTGAGGTTTCGTGAGAAATATTTCTTTGAATGCTCATTGTGGGTAAATTATAAGAGAAAATCAATAACTCTATATTTTATTTAAGCAATTATGAACCACTTAGGCCTATAACATAGCACGCATTTCATCCATCAAGAATGCATCTCATAATATTCTGCATTTATAATCCTTTCATTACTGTCATGTTTTGTATTACTCGAGTGTCGAGTTAGATATGTCAATATCAAGAAATGAAATTCAGAGGTTAACTCCACTGTAAAGTATTTACGAGTAAATCTATATAGGCAATAGTGATAAAGTGAGAAAGGATCATCTCCTATTGGCGATCTAGGCCTTATACTCTTAGTATACAAACATAATAGCATTATGGTTAGCACCGAAGAAGATCAAGAACTTTACAAAGAATACAGTAGAAGATTACGAACAATAAAGGCGAATAAAAAATTATTAATTTATAGATAGGCCTTTTTGCATCTCTCTCTATCCTTCGAATTCGTATCACTTTAGGATCTTCAAGAAAGTACTGTATCTCTGGGGTACCGGTTAATTTATAAGTAGTAATTAAAAAATAATTGTCGTTTCAACAACGTGCAAGGTACGTTGCATGTTGTACACCGCTTAATTTCATAATGGCACGCGAAATACATTCTCTAATTGCAATATCTTCCATTCATATTTAATACTTCCCAGACAAAAATTATTCTGTCTGTGAGGGGTTTGAAGCTGTTTTGAATTGATTTATTCAATACAGTGCCAAAGTCCCATATGTTGAATTATGCATATATATATATATATATATATATATATATATCTCTTAGTGCACTGCCTACTGGCAGGTCCATGGTACATAACGCCTCCACTCTTCTCTGTCTTCCGCCTTCCTCTTCATTTCCACATATGAGTGGGTCTTTATATAATCTAACATACCTAATCTCGGCCTTCTCCTGCCTCTTTTTCCTTCCATTCTACCTTCTATGACCTCTTTTAATAGACCTTCCCCCCTTAGAATGTGTCCTATCCATTTCTTCTTTTTATTTCTCAATAAATTTATCAACTGTCTATCTGTGCCAACTCTCTCCACGACTTCCTCATTTGTAACTTTTTGAGTCCAGCTAATCCTCTCCATTCTTCTCCAAATCCACATTTCCAATACCTTCGGTTTCCTAATGTCTTCCTTTCTTAAGGTCCATTTTTCACATCCATATAATAGCGTGGTCCAAGCCAAAGTTTTCACTATGTTTATCTTTGTGTCTTTCTTTAGACTTTTTGTTAACAGTTCTTTTCTACTACCAAAGGCCGCTTTTGCTTGTGCAATCCTACTGCATGTTTCAGTCTCAAATTTCCCATCATCGGTTATAGTATGACCCAAATATTTGAAACTCCTTACCTGTTCCAATTTCGTACTATTTATTGTGATATTAACTTCATCTTTATTATTGGACACTCTCATAACCTTCGTCTTTTTTATTAATCTTCATGCCATATCTTAGGGCCGTATCATTCAGCCTATCCATTATTTTCTGCAATCCAATCTCGCTGCCTGCTACAATTCCTTGGTCATCTGCAAATCGTACATCTTGTAACAAATTATCTCCTACTTTTGATCCTTCTTCCAAGTCTTCTATGACTTCCTCCATCATTGCCTCAACGTAAATGCTAAACAGCAGCGGCGAAAAGGTACAACCTTGTCTTACTGCATGTCCTATTTCACCTTCTTCTGAGTATTGTTGTTGGATTTTGATTACAGCTCTTTGATTCATGTACAAGTTCAAAATTAGTCTTCTATCTCTCCAATCAATTCCTATTCTTTTTAAGATATTCATCATATATATATATATATATATATATATATATATAATATAAATGTGTAGTTGGACGACCCTGACATCATCCTTGAATGACGAAACGAACGTTAAACATTTTTTATTTATGTACAAACATATACACACACACATAGACACACACACACACAAATATATATATATATATATATATATATATATATATATAATATTATATATACATACATATATATTGATATATATATATATATAAATATATATATATATATATATATATATATATATATATATATATATATATCTTCAGTGCACTGCCAAGTGACAGGTTTAAGATACATATTCATACTCAAAGTATGCTTTCTCGCTCAATAACAGAATTCCTTAGATCAACAAGCATATATATATATATATATATATATATATATATATGGGTCAATATATATATATAAATATATATATATATATACATATATATATATATATATATACATATATATATATATATGTACTGTCCCTGGGCCCTGTATATATTATGTAATGTATATACATATATATATACATGTATACATATATATATATATATATATATATATATGTGCAGTATATATATATATATATATATATATATATATATATATATATATATATATACAGTATAATAATTAAATTCTTTTTCCTTCAATTCATCCCTCAATTACCACCTTCAGTAACCATTCCTTCTCAGTTCATGACCCATTCAGTTCCTCTTTCTATTCCTTATGATATCCATTTAATATATATTTATGCCAACCCTCTTGAGCACTATTTCGATCGTTCGTAAGTTTGTTAGTCCGTAAGATCTTTCAGTTATTCTTCATAGCCAGATTTCGACTAATACTAGTTCTATAATATCCTCCTCCATTAACGTCTATGTCTCATAACCGTACAATAGCGTGGTCCTTGATAAAGTCTTAAGAATCTTTATCAGCGTGACTTTTTCAATTGATTTGTATATATTTCTTGCTTGATACTGAAAGCCTCCTTCTGCGTGACCAATTCTATAGGTTATTTCTCTTCGGCATTTCCCATCTTCCGCTAATATGTTCCCCAAATATCTGAAATTTTTAACCTTTTTTGTAATTTAGTACCGCATAATTCAATAGGCATTTGAGTTTTTATTCATTTTTAACACTCTCATCACTTTCCTTTTATTTATATAGGCTATATTAATAGCCATTCATACTTTAATGTAGTAATATTCAGGCCATACATTACTTTCTGTAAACCCAATTAACCTGTAGCGATCATATATTGATCACGAGCAAATATTATATTTTTCATAAGATTAACTCCTTCATCGCCTGCATTGTGTTTTACTAGATATACCATAACAACCATCTACAAATAGTAGCAAAATACAGTGATCAGATAATACTATTAAGATTAAAAAAGGAAAAAGAGTTCACATATTCCCCACAGTCCGTAAACAATATTGCATATATAGCAAATATCTAAGTTTAATGCAATAATTTGGTTACAACTTAAACTGCTCACTACTAGAGAATATTTAAGCAACTAATAGGGGGCCTAAATTGCAAGAGAGATCATCAATTGGATTAATATTCTTTCCTTGCCAAGGACTATATAGTAGGCCCATTTATGAATCAAATTTGAAAGGGAATTAATGGCTTGAAAGTCTTTTTATTTGAGGTTCATTTTATCAGGGTATTGGTAACCCTTCGAAGCCTAAAGAAATTTTTAAAAGATATCTCGGGGTCTCTTTTAGCGAGCACCGGTGGCCCTCGGCACGTGCTGAATGAGCTTAATGGTAAATCCGCTCCTGCAACAGCCTTGCCCTAATCCCCTTCCTATTGCTCCTTCGTTCGATTGCTCCTGTTAAACATTGATTAGTTGCATTTTGATTAAAGCACAGGTTCATAATTAGTCTTCTGTTTCTAAAGTCCACTCCTATTTTTCTTAGAATTCCTAATATCTTCACCTATTGAACCCGGTCAAAATCCTACTTATAATATGTAAAACATATAATAGCATCATTTCTTTACACAAATATACTTTCACATAACACTCGAAATATTTAATTAATTATTTATCACTTTAGCTTCTCGTGAACCACATCCTTCTCTAAGTAAAAATTTAGATTTACTTGTTATCATTATTGCCTAACATTTAATGCGTCAATTAAAAATTTGTATAAGATTTTTGATGCATGCGATATATTGCTTATTGCTTTTTGTTTGCCAGTCCGATGATTCAAGTGCATTTTCTTTTTTACCTATCAGAAAAAATACAAAATTACTGATCTGGTAAAATCCTTTTAACACATACCGGTATATATATATATATATATATATATATATATATATATATATAATGCATGTATATATTTAGCTTATTATCTAAAAGGAATATAAGTGAATATCTTGTCTGGGATTTGTAACCTAAACACGCCGATGGTTCGGCATAAAAATAGTGTATTGGGGCCTTATATCTGTAACAGTATACATTTGTGTGAGAAAAGAGTTGAAACATCTACTATAAATATCCACGATAAGATACTTCTCAGATTTTAATATTTTCTAATGACTATTATAGAGGTATGATATACAACCGTAAGGAAATGACTACATGTACATATTCATGTCTGAGACCATTTAATTGACAGTTTAGTCGATAGCGAGAAGACGAAGTGTACTATTACCATGCCAAACCAGGGCCGGAAATGCCAATTTTTGTCTAAAGCAGCGTTGGTTTTAGATTATTAAGGATTTTAGTTTTTCACAGTTGCAAAATGCAAAAGCTGGAAATCCTAATATCATAATCAGAAAGGATAGCTGTAATATTGCACTATAGACATGATTAATAATTTGCAACATTTCAATAATTATTGTACAATTTTCATATTTTTACATTTGTCAAAAAAGTGGAATTTCTAAAATAAATTTTGGATATCTTTTTGAAACAAAAGCATATTTAGAGCAAAGATAGTAGACGATAGTAGACGATAGACGATAGTAGACAATAGTCGATAGTAGACGTTAGTAGACGATAGACGTTTGTAGTAGATAATAGACGATAGTAGAGCATAGTCGAGATTGGATTGAGCAATTAAATAACTGGAAGAGTGGTTCCACTGCTATAGGTGTACTATAAACATAACATTCTATTCGACAATTTAAATTTCTACCATAAGAATTCAGGTAGTAGCAAATAATATTGGCGTTCATTAGTACGAAGACAATCTGGGATACATATTGACACAATATTAATTTTATTGCAATATATTTATTTAAAAAATTGACTAAATACTATCTCAAAGTGTTAAAAATTAGAATCGGCTACCAATATATGCCTGGTAGTATCCTATGCTAGCAGTGACATATCTTATATTGACCACCCATATTGTATTATTGGTAATAATTTGGTGAGAGTAATTTCTACATGTGGGTGCATCAATTTACCTTTAACTTATCATTCTCTGATCATGATGATAGCATTCGCAATAGAGCTACAAACAAAAATCGTCAATCATCCTTAAAAATTTTAGGTCTAGTAATAACATTTTACTGTTTTAGGCTTTTTCTAGATAGGCTATGTGAGACCTATTCTAGAATATGAAATCCTTACAAAAAGTTGGAAATCGATCTCTTCAAGTCTATTCAAGAGCGTTTGTATGGTTTTGAAGATAGTTCATATGCTCAGAGGCTTTGAATTCTAAGCGCTGGAACTCTTGAACTTCGGAGACTTAATTAATATTGAATTACTGTACTATTACATAATATTAACTAACTTTGTTCATCTTCCAGCCGCTGTATTCTTTATGTTAAATTCTGGAGTGACTTGTAATAATGTCGCCTATTTTTATGCGGGTCCCATTCTTAACAACGGGCGGAAGTTTAGGCCTACTTTCAGAAATGGTCGATTAGAGCATGGAATATATCACCACGACTCACTGATGATTCTTCTTTAATTGATCTGTTTAATTCCGAACTAACTGCAATTGAGGTTTGTAAATTTCTAAGATTGTGGAACCAAGTAAACATTCCCTATATAATAATTTGTATATTCATTTCTTTATTCGTCAAAAACAGACAGGAAAAGATGCATCACATATTATACATATATAATCACACATACACACATGCAAATATGAACATAGAACATTCACAAATGAATTATAAGAAACTTAAATATAGTTCCTACTAATTCCAGCACTAGCATGAAACGCTTTACAAATTAAATACCCGTTTCTACCATAAAATACCGTAATTTATGTTACTATATTTAATTAATGTTAATTTAACAATATTGCTTTTGTTATAATTTCTAACGCATTGGCTAGTTGTTATTTAATTAGATAGATACTAGAGTGATTTGAAGCTCCGCTCATCAATCGAAATTGAGGAATCTATGTGCGAATTAAAGGGTCCTGATTGCTGTTTCACGCATACTTCTATTTGATTTAATTATCTATCGACTTAGTTTCTACATGTCTGTTCTGTATGCGTAGAACATTGACAATGAAATAAAACAAATAGAATAACATAGTTAGTTGAATTATGTACAGTTTTGTTTCTTGAACTCAGCTGAGTTTCAGGCAAAGTGCTAATTTGATAATGCAGCTACTGATCATAAGTCAGAAAATGACGTAAAAGATTCCGGCTCATCTCGATCAGAAAGGAGTCTCAGTCGTTAAACAGTTGAACCCGAGTCATTAGATATCGAGACTGAGTCCTGAAGTATTGAGCCTGCGCATATTTGTCACATAATTTGAATACACTTTCGCAGGTCATCAGCGAACTGCCTAATGAATCTCGTTTTAGAAAAAAACATCGTTAATCAATTCGAAATAAATATAATAATCAATGATTACATATCTCACCGCGATTTACATGCGCTAATTCGAAAGCAAAATTAGCATGTTTATTACCTAGGCTTACCATATATATTATTTTAGATACTGCCTTACTAATGATTTCATTTTTTTACTATTTTCAACTAAAGGTCTTTGCAAGAACCCACTGTAAATAATGCTTCAGTTGCACTATGCTGTAGTAGGCCTAGCGTATAAGTAGTATGAGCATGCATGAGTATAAGTAGGAGGAAGTTAAGTTGTTAAGGGTAGTTCTGCAGGACCTATTTCAGTTCAACAGTTTTAGCGACAACCACAGCTAAAACAATCAGACTCAACAGAACATCTAAATGCTGCTCTTGATTTCCAAGATTTGACGCACTGTGATCACACGTGCTCACAGCCTGATCATGGTCTTGAGATTCCGTACTGGAATAGTTGGTCCAATAAAACGTGATCCAATCGATGCTAGGTCCTGTTGATTCGGATTCCTTGGAAGATATTTTGAAGTCATGGAGATAGTTAGTAACCGAAGAGTCGGATGCGTTGAGATATATTTCACAAGTAACTTCCCAGGAATAACATGTAATTGAACTATCTGTGGAAAGAGTCACCGTCTCAGTAAAAAGACTATTAGTGTGAATTGACACTACTGAGGTAAATCAGATATATTTTTTCATCTATTCGCTAAAAGATATTCACTAGGTCTGCCTTCTGCTGCAACGAAGCACCTCTGAGTTGAAGTTGCTGATATAATCGAGATGTCGCACAGAGAGTTGTTGAAGCAGTAGAGTAGGGATCCTGCTAGTTCAGGTGGTGAGGTGCAGACAGGCCAATCGATGGATACATTGCTAACCAGTTGACTTATCCAACTCAGATTGCAGTCGCAGATCCACGGATTTCCTTCCAGAAGAATTTCATCCAGTAAAGGCATACCACGAATGGCTGTCTCCTTCAGAGTAAACAAGCTGTTGCATCTTAAATTCAGAACTTTCAACCTCCCACCAAACGTTTCAATGAAGGTTGACGTAATTTCAGTGTGGCAGTTGTTATTTAAATCTATTATTTATATCGAAGAATCTGTACCGTTTTCTGAACGTGTCCAAGAATATTTGACAGCATTCTCCCATATGTCAGTAGAATCAATCGTGTTTACGGACAGATCGACACTATGTAATGTGTTACAAATCATATAAACAGCATATGGTATATTCGAAAGCAAGTTATGTGATATATCAAGATAAGTAATTTTATCGATTCCTTTAAATATCTTTTACGGTATATAAGCAAGGAAATTTGAAGCCACACTGAAATGATTGAATATTCCAGTTATTTTTGTGTCATCTATTGACGCTATCCTATTTTGTGATAGATCCAAGTTAAAATTATTAAAATCTAAACTTTCATAATTCTTTATTGAAATCTTTGGAATAAAGTCTATGAAGTTGTTGGATAAATTTAATAAAAGACTTATATAATTTAAGCGGGAGAGACCAGCTGGGAATTCCCTGAGTACATTACTTTGAAGTTGAATCTTTTCAAAATAAAAAAGATTCGAGGGCAATGAAATAAGGTGCAATTTGTTTCTCGAGAGATCGACAGATGTAAGTTCTTTGAAATTACTGAGTAAATCCTTATCATCGAAAACCATGTTATTACCAGCCAACTGGAGATCCTATAGAGTTTCCTCGGCACCGCCAAAAGTGTTTCGGTCGATATTTCCTAAGAAATTATCCGAAAGGCTAAATTCGAGCAACATAAACTTGTCAAGGAAAAATTCTTGTGGAATGTCACTAATGCGATTGCAGTCAAGATTAATTCTCTTTAGCTGTGTGAAATTATTAAGAGCGTGCAATGTTATAAAAGTTAAGTTGCTATTTCTCGCTGAAATCACTGACACGGTTTCGCATAGTTGTGCATCAGCGAGACTATCCAAATCACTCAAACCGTTCGAATCAATGTTAAGAAGATATAGTTTCTTCAGAACACGCAAATTCTGCTCGAAATTAAGTTAAATTGACATGAATGACATCAATTGACATCAACACACTGACTACTAGGTAACCTATATAATCTCCCTTTAATAGATGAATCACATTAATTTATGGATTTTCACCTAATTTGGTAACCAAGGGTGTATTTGCACCCCAAGGGTTTAATATGTAAAAACTCGATCTATTATTGTTTTAAATCATAAAAATAAAAATAATTCCTCTTGTAGTAATTTTCTTTACAATCAGTATTCATGGTGAGTTATAATTAATTGTGAATGGGTTTATCTATGCACGAATATTCGCACAATCAACACAAGTATTGAAGATAGCTTAACTTAAGTATCTTAGTTATCAAACTTTAACTTGTGATACCTTAACTAAAATATTGTCTTGTTATTTGCATACCGTACTAAGTTTTATAGCTTCCAAATGTTTACTAGAGCTACATGCACTAGTGCATAGGCTTTAATCATCCCTATATGAGGAAACGGACGTTAAACCTTTATTACTTTTTTTTTCTTTTACCCCGGTGTAAAGAACCTGGGGTTTGATAAAAACGTTTCAAGCAATACGTGCTGAATCGCCGCCCGGCTACTCGAGATCATCAATCGGCTTAAAAGAATTGTTGAAGCAGACTGCATGAAATCTTTGCAAAGTCATGGAGAGCCTTTGCCAAAGAAAAGATGTCTCTCGCTTATCGACGGTTTGCTCTGTGATAAGTCTGCCTATGCCATTGATAAAGTCAACTCCTTCGGGATTCATCGGGCCCATGGTTTCAATGACAACCGGAACAACTTCATATCCTGAGGACATATCTCGGTATTTATCCAACTTCCTAGTGGCGGCATGAACAGCAGCTCCACCGGCTGTGACTGAAGTCGTATTCAGTTAGGAGTTTGCCATAGTGTCAATGACCGTGACGTCCCATATGGCACATTTACCGTTGCACCAGGGCACTAAAGTCATGCCGTCCGGACGCTTGCCGTCTGATCTGGACAACCCACTTGGTTCCTTAGAGGAAGGGATGCCTGCTCTTGAAAGTGCTCACCATATTAAGTCATTTAAATTGTGATGACGAGATATTCTACCTGAGCTTCGTTTGCAGGAGAGGCCGTGGAGACCTAAAGCGTCGACTTCATGACCGCAGGGGCACATATGAGGCTCGCAAGTTTTCGCCCCCAAACGGAAACTAACGGCTACTCGAATCGCCTCATTGTCTAAAAAAAGCCCACAAGAACAACAGAGAGAGCGTGAAGCCAGTCACTGCTTCTTTTGGTTGATACAGCTAGGAGTCGTGCTCTGTCTACTGCATTGGATTGGGATTCTAACAGACTATTGTAAATCCGATCCACTATAGGACGGTCCCATGGTTTCTGGTTACTGACTGAGGTAGAAGGTGGAGCACTAGATGTGAGGCTTTTGGACCAAGCTGACAGCGCAACGTCAATGGATCTATCGGCAGAAAGGGAGCACTTATGTAGGATGGCGTCTTGCAACTTCCTCGTTCCCATCACTGATGCCAAGAAGGCTGAAGGCGCGATATGGGAAACAAGACGAATTCCAAGATCACCCTTGCTCACCGGTAGACAGGCTTGCTGCCACTGCAAATCAGACAAATCTTCGTTGATTACGGCGCACAAGCATAGCCTAAGAGCCTCGTCGTAGTCTAAAAGCCGTGGATTAGAGAAACTCGGACTAGAGCGGAAAATGTGCATAAGATTAGGTGCACTTAATGAAAAGCAAAGGATTGTCAAAGCATCATGAGCGGCTAGCGACTTCAAGCGCGATGCTGTACGTTTGATATCCTCCAAGTGGCTAGATAAAGCGGTGGTAGTAGCTTCTTCTCCAGAGAGTGGCGCGCCGAGTAGAGTACTATGGGAGAGGCCCATTGGCACAAAGGATGACAAAACTGAGTTGCCCGGAGATTTGCAAACTGATGATATGACTTCGCACTTGGTACGATTCAACTGAAGCCCAAATTCTTTGCCTCTGTCAATGATAGTATGTACATCATTTGCAATCGACGACTCGCAACCACCTAGAGTAATGTCATCTAGGTATCCCACCGTGAGAGCGCTATAGAGAGAAGTAAGGAGAGGGTGAATAGTCAAGCAAAACAGCATGGGCCTAAGGGATCCCCTTGTTGGACTCCTTCCTGTGACTCAATGCACCAGTCTCCGAACTTCAACCACGAAGGCTTGAGTAAGCTAGATGGCAGAAACTATACAGCTCTGGTATCCTGTGATGAATTTCGCTGAGATTCGTGATCTACTCAAGCAATTAAAAGCATTACAGAAGTCTAGTTTTACCACGAAGTGATCAGCTGGCATTGACTCAGCGAAACGGCGAGTAGCATGAACAGCTGCCTCACAGCCACTTGGAATACCAGCTCCAAGTTGAATTGTGCTCAAGTAATCGCTGAGAGCAGACACTGCATAGCGATTTGCGCATCTAGCGGCTAAACGACGCCAAGTGTAGCCCACTGCAATGGGGCGAATGCCGCCAGATTTCTTATTGAGTGCAAAGAGTTTACCGCCAAACAGCACCGGTTGGACCTCAGGGGGGCAAACACCTCTAAGCAGGAGATTCACGAAAGAAGTCAGAGCGGTCAAAAACGTCCCAGCCGACTCTCTACAAGTCACAAGCTCCAGAAGATGCTGAGGGCGCAGGCCATCAGGACCGCCGGCTGAGCCTGCTGGAAAGCTACGTACAGCTTTGACAACATCCTGCTATGAGCCTTGAATTGGCGGATTCTCCATTGAGTCTGGAAGGGGTGCCATTATACTGCTACTAGCTGCGGGTGGGTGCTTGGCGTTCAGGATACTGAAAGTGTTTAAACTGCATTGCGCTGGGCTTTCGTCTGAACAGAGGATGCGTACAGCTGCCGAAACATTTCCATCTTCCATTTTGGACCTTACTGCTGAGGCACGGGAGTCATGAGAAGGATGAGGTCTTTTAATACTATCTAAGACCGGCTCAGTGGGAGCACCAGTACATTAGGCCCTCCAACCTTTTCTTAATTAATGAGCTTAGATTATGCCTTTTACCTGTGCGAGCAGGGACTTGCAAAACTGAAGATGCGAAAAGCAATAAATCTGACCAGTATGACAAAACTGAGGGATCGCTTTCGATATTACGGAAGGCATCAATCAAGGCTGCTGAACACGCAGGTCTGGCTGATTTGGGAATGTGTTTTATTGTAGGTCGCATCAAGCAGGGATGCTCAAGAAACAGCGGCTGAGAAGAAAATGAATTGCGAGTTAAGTTAGCAGAATTGGGAGCAGCGGTGGGCGGAGAACTCTGTCTAGCCGAAGCTGAGTAGCAGCTCCGATTCCTGATCCTATTCCTAATATCAGAAACTGCAGGCCCTGGTTGCGAAGCTGCCGCCTGTGCGGAGATCTGCAAGGGAAGTTGGTTGGAACCCGGGCAACGATTATCCAATGGGCCATGAAGATGGACCTTTCCGTCTCCCGAATGAAGCTGACGTTGAGCTAGGCACACCGAGCAGATGCCAATTTTCTTGTTGGCAATGTGAGACAGTGGCCAAGTCTGTCTGGCAGGCATGTGGCAAACACGGCATAGCAAGCGAGAGATAAAAGAATTACAACTGGATCCAATAGTCCAATGCAGGTGAAAACTAAAGCATAATGCAGATTTAATAAAAGTTAAAATAAGCCGAATGCGCGCAAAAGAATAGAAATAAAAGGGCCTGGGCGTACAGGGATATATATAAAAGCAGTATGCCAAAAGACAAAGTGAAAAAATTAGAAGAAGTGAAGAAAAACGATAAAAAGTGCTAAATTATTATTATTATTATTATTAAAGTTTCTAGCTGCAACTTTGACAAATTATTGTTGAATGTTCTTAATGGCATGATTTCTGACAGGTTTTGAAAGGCATGCGCACTTTCATGTCCCGTTTTCATGGACAAATATGGCATCTGCCCTGAGTTTTGTGCACGGTTGTAGGATTCACAGGTTTAGTTACATCAAAGCCGAGGAGCCCCAGAGCTAGCTTTGGACCTTTCTGCATGACTTGTGGAATATCTAAACGCCTCTCTTGTTCCGGAAGTTATGATATACAACCATTACAATCCAATACAGTCTTTAATAGGCTGTAATCAATTCTATCTTCAGTTTTTCTCTTTATCTACAGAAACGATTTTGTTTTAAAATCACCTGGCATCCACTATCTGGTTGCTAGGTATAGGCCTCTAGTACTTTCTACTTACATCCTTTCTTTTATTCTAGACCATTAGTATTATATAGTGGCACCTTTGTACATATTATAAACAAAGCCAGGTGGGGAAGTGGTGGGGAATGGGGATGGGCATGTGTTTATACTATAATACGCATATATTTCTTAGGTATTTCTTATTATAATGCGCATATATTTCTTATTATATAGTGCGCATATATTGCTTAGGTATTTCTCCATTTATTAACAGAATACCATCAAATAATTTAGGAGGGAAATTATATTTGAAACAATTTTCAACTGATTATAAAATAAAATCAAAATTTACATCTCATATGTTTAGATTTAAAAATCGAGAGAAGATATGCTATACTGCTATGCTATATTATACCTTACATTTCTGAGCTACTGTATCATATAAATGCCTGCAGTAAAACAGATAACTATTGAGTACACAGTGGCGACATTAGACCAATAAGAAAATATACAAAGTACTAGGTGATTTTTTCAATGTAAAGAAGTTTCATGAAAGGTCTATATTGGAGTTGGGAATTTTAAGAATTTCCAGAGTTCGGTTCAGTTCATTGAAAAAGAAAGTTCGGTTCGGTTCGGGTTCGGTTAGCATTTGACAATTTGAGAGTTCGGTTCGGCATCCTTCTAACAAGGATTCGAGTTCGGTTCGCGTTTGGGCTTGCTTTCCACCTCACAACTGTTACATTCTAGTTTGAAATGATTAATTTGGATACTGTTTCAATTGTTTAACATTACTTAGAATAGTCATGGCTATAGTAAATATGTTTTATGGCAAATGTACTTAAAATACACGAAATCATAGTAACTGCCACATTTTTCATCTGGGTAAAAATATGAGAAAGAAAAAAGTAGAGAAGTGCTATTTATTCCTATAAATTTATTTTAAATATTGTAAATTGACCAACAAAGTTCATAAAATAGTTATTTAGTTTTATTATTGTATCTGAAATATTCTTTTTGATTATAGCCAGCAAACATAAATCTACATCAATTTAAAAATAAATTTTGTCACTAGGCCTATATATTAGAAACGTTTAAGTGGAAATGTCTAGGCTAAAAAATGTTCCAATATTTCAGAGACAAAGTGCAATTTATTAACTTAAAAATGTCAAATAGGGACGCTTTGGTAAACAAGTGTACTTCCACAGAAAAATGATCATAATATATATCGTTTGCTATTAACTGAACCAGTAATAAACTTCATAATTTACGTTAGGGTTTCAAATTTGAAACTCTCAGGTCAATTAAGAAATTAATATTAAATTATAATAGTCATGAAAATTAATACATTGCTATAGCGCAAAATTATTTAATCCAAATAACCTTAACACATAATATTATATAATGTCATAATGTTATATATATATATATATATATATATATATATATATATATGTATGTATGTATGTATTTGTAAATCTGGCTGCAAAAATATTAAGATGGCTCACTAAAGTTAGAAAAATTTCATAATTTGAATTTTATAAGAACAGATCCACCTAGATTGAGTCAAGTATTTTCAAATTTTTATGGAAAACTCTCATCACTTTTGTCTCTTTGTTAATCTTCATTCCATAGTTAAATGGCGTATCATTCAGACTATCCATTATCTTCAGTAAACCAGTCTCGCTTCCCGCTACCATTCCTTTGTAACGCTACCCTTCCTTTGTATCGCTGTTATTTTAAAATTAGTGTCGGAACCGGCCATACCTGAATATGTGCTGTTAGATACTCTAAGACACGCAAATGCAAAAACTAATATATATATATATATATATATATATATATATATATATATATATACGATTTATAATCAAAACCTCGATCAGTTTGAATCGTTTTCCGTGAAAGAATTAATACTAGCAGTGAAAGAAGTGAAAATGGGAACGACGGCATGTAATGATGCCATATTCCAGGAATTCCTAGCCCACCTTGGCCCACTTGGAATTATATGTTTGTGTCATATTTTCAACCGAGTATGAAATGAGAAAGTGATGCCTAGAGACTGGAGGCAGGCCAAGGCGATTGCAATTCCTAAACCGGGTAAGGATCCAAAATGTCCATCTAACTACCGCCCGATTTCATTGTGAGTGTACAGTATGTTATAAGGTTTTTGAAAGAATTATTCTTCGACGAATCCAGCCAATATTAGAGAATATGTTCTCAATTGAACAAGCTGGTTTTCGTCCTGGAAGATCTACTTCCGATCAAGTCCTAGCCCTAACGACCTACATTGAGAGAGGTTTTCAAGAAGGTCTCAAAACAGGTGCAATATTCCTAGACTTCACAGCAGCGTACGACACTGTATGGCATAAGGGTCTGCTAGTAAAGCTCTCAAAATGTATGCGACAGAGGTTCACGGATATAGTGCATACGTTTATGAAGGAGAGACGGTTTCAGAGTTCACAAGAACGACGGGAAAAGTCGATGGAGGAGCCAAATGAGCGGTCTCCCTCAGGGGTCTGTTCTATCTCCTACTCTATTTAACCTTTATATCAGTGACCTGCCTCCGACTACTGCGCGACAGTTCGCTTACGCGGATGACATTTGTTGCGCTGTCCAAGGTCGCACATTTGAAGAAATCGAGCTTACAAATAATATAAAATCGAATAATGATATGTTGATGATGACTAAATAACTAAAGAAATGGCGTCCAATTCCAAGCTCCACAAAAACAGTCACATGTGTTTCATCTCCATAATGCTAAAGCTAACTATAAGCTCAATGTGTCTATGAATGGCATACAGCTACCCTTTGATCCTCTATCGGTTTATATTGGTGTAACTTTGGATCGTACGCTGTCGTACAAGGAGCATTTGAGTAAAACGGCAGCAAAAGTAGAGTCAAGAAATAATCTGCTACAAAAATTGGCGGGGACGACCTGGGGAGCGAATGCAGTCATATTAAGAATATCAGCGATTGTTCTGTGCTATTCGGTGGCTGAATACTGCTGCCCATCATGGGAACGCTCGCCTCATACAGAACTCGTCGATGCGCGTCTCAGTGACTCAATGCGCATAGTTTCTGGGACAATCAAATCAACCCCAACGCCGTGGCTCCCAGTTCTTTGTAACATACTGCCCCCTCATATCCGTCGCAAGGAGATAACACACAAACAACTGCAGAGGGTCCGTGAAAATCATGCCCTCCCGTTATCACTGGACTTGTCTAATCCTCCTCCGAAGAGACTCAAATCTCGATATCCTGTTTGGGAGAAGCTGCAGCAAGGTGATCCCTTTGCGTCTCTGTCCCAGTGGAGAATAGAGTGGTCAGTCGCTGAAGTTAGAAACCACCATCTGGTATCAGGATCCGTCTCAAGCGCTACCAGGAATGAATCTCTGCAGAGGAAGTTGGTGCCACTTTAATCGCTTCCGTACGGGTCATGGTAGATGCAGCGAAAGTGAGTTTCGCTGGGGTATCTGTGATTCACCGCTTTGCAACTGCGGACAATCGCAAAACATGAAAAATATCGTTGAGGAGTGCCCTCTAACCCGCCTATCGGGTGGACTGTCTACGCTAAGTTGCCATACAAGTGAAGCAACTATCTGGATTAACGCATACGCTAAATAAAATGATATATATATATATATATATATATATATATATATATATATCATTATATATATATATATATATATATATATATATATATATATATATATATATACAGGGTGTGTAAAAAAAGATTACACCTGCAAAAAGTTTGAATAACTCAGGTTAATGTCAATATTTTCCAATAAAACTTCTAAAAAATACTAAAGGACTAATTTCTTATGGGGTGGCCAATTTTAGCTAATTTTGGTATATACAGTATCTGCCAAAAGTTTGAGATCACTCGATATTTTATAGAAAATTACTCTAAAATCATTGTTTTCTTTTGTATTTAATATGTAAATCATCATAAAACAACATACATATCATATGGAATTGATATCATTGATATAATATAGTCACAAATGTGCAGAGAAACCTGGATAGTCAGTATTTAGTGTGTTTTGTTTTCCCTTCACGGCCAGGACGTCTGTAATGCGGCGAGGCTTGGAGCGGGCTAATGCGTTACAGTCCTCAAAGGATGTTTCTCTTATCCAAACTCTTTTCGCCACCTCTTTCAGATTCTGAAAGGAGGAAGGATTGTGTGCAGCAACCTTTCTTTTCATCTGATCCAAAGATTTTCTGTCAGGTGATGATCCCGGCCACGGACCAATCATGGATACACCATTGGCCGCGAGCCATGTTGTAGTAGTGTTGGTCGTAAGACATGGCGCACCATCATTAGGAAGTACTCCACATCATGTATACTTCTAACAGTCAGAACTTTATCTTCAAGAATACCTTCGTAGACAGCAGCATTGATTGTTATACCTTGCTCCATGAACCAGATTCCCACACGGCCACCCTTTCCTGAAAAAGATCCCAAAATCAACAGTTTGGCACACTGTTTGACAGCACTAGAACAATACTTGGATCATTTATCTTCCCAAACGGTCGTCTAACATGCATGGAATAAGAGTGAAATTGTGTGAAAGTTGACTCATATTTGAAAATTGTACGCTTTCCCAATCATCTGCATATCAATAGCGATTTTTGCGACAAAACGCAATTCTATTTCGAATGTTCTTCTTTGAAGCAGAGGCTTCAATGCTGGTCTTGACTTCAATCCGCCCTCAAACAACGTCCTCTAATGGTTCGTGTGCTTACACTTGCCTCAATCAGGGCTGTCTGCTGGTTGCTCTGACCCATGCAGTAGAGCAAAAATGTTTGCGCGCTTCGATACCGCAATTTCAGGGTTTCGATCCATGTTAAGTTTGAATACACAAATATGATAATTTACAGCTCTGAAGCAAACAGAACAATATTCAGCACATAGTATTATAGTCTGATCGAAATTACAGAATTCTGTAGTATTTTAGCTGAGTATTTTAATACACCATGGCAGAATGACTAATACCGGATTATTGACCAAATCTGGCAAAAAAATTCTCTTAATACGCTGCAAATCGAGCAATATCTGCACAAACTGTACATATAAAAATCCCAAACAGGATAAAGAAACATAAATTATGTCTTCGTTTACATTAAGACATCATTAGAAAGTGAAATTGTTGCTGCATTGTAAAGCAAAATAAGAAAGAAATCGTAAAATATGATTTTTTTCCACTAATCTCAAACTTTTGGCCCTGACTGTAGATTGGTCAGTTATGCAAGTTTCAGCAGAGCAACCCACCATTTTTTAATGTACTGTAAATATAAATTATATTTAATTGCATTTTTATTTTGGTGATGAAAAGGGCTGTTGTAGTGGTTCAGAACTGACCAGTTGTATCTGCTAGCATTGCTGACTATTCGATATGCTTTCCTCCCGCTGCTACAAGGACTGCAGTCGCTTTCAGAATGCTCGGACAGCCTTGCTGATTCTAGATTGGGGCACTCTCTCCAAGATTGATTGTTGCACTTCCTGCAGTTCTGTCTTGTTTTTAGACTTCCGCTTATATTTCTGATAGGGATGCAGCATGGTTCACCAGACATAGTAATCCAGATGATTTAGATCGGGAGAGTTTGGAGGCCATTCATATTTCTTAATGAAATCCGGGTTTCTCTCGCTGATCCATTCCTGTGCATGACGAGATGCATGAGCCGGAGAACCATCTTGCTGAAAGATTAAACCATTTGGTAGAAGAGCATAGCAATCATCAAACAGCTCCGGAAGCAAAGTACTTACGTAATACTGAGAGTTCACCTTAACCATCTCGTCAATGAAGTTCATTTTGCCCTTATCGATGTAGCAAACGCCATTTTTAGATAAAAATGGGGGGTTGCTCTGCTAAAACATGTATAACTGGCCAATCTATGTACCAAAATGGATGGAAGTTGGCCACTACATTAGAACTTAGTCTTTTAGTAATTGCTAAAAGTTTTATTAGAAAACTAATAAAAATAGCATGAGATATTCAAACATTTTGCAGGTGTAATCTTTCTTAATCACCCTGTATATATACATGTATATATATATATATATATATATAGATTTATATATATATATGTGTGTATATATATATATATATATATATATATCTGTATTGTTCTTACTCTTTCTTAGTGCACTGCCTACTGGCAGGTCCAATGTACATAACGCCTCCACTCTTCTCTGTCTTCCGCCTTTCTCTTCATTTCCACATATGAGTAGGTCTTTAAATCATCTAACATACCTTATCTCGGCCTGCCAATGCCTCTTTTTCCTTCCATTCTACCTTCTATGACCTTTTTTAATAGACCTTCCCCCTTTAGAATGTGTCCTATCCATCTCTTCTTCCTATTTCTTAATACATTTATCAACTGTCTATCTGTGCCAACTCTCTCCAGGACTTTCTCATTTGTAACCTTCTGAGTCCCGCTATTCCTCTCCATTCTTCTCCAAATCCACATTTCCAATACCTTCGGTTTCCTAATGTCTTCCTTCCTTAAGATGATGTTTCACATCCATACAATATCGTGATCCAAACCAAAGTATTCACTATCGTAATCTTTGTGTCTCTCTTGAGACTTTTTGTTAATAGTTCTTTTCTACTACCAAAAGCCGCTTTTGCTAGTGCAATCCTACTGCAGTAGGATTGTTCTTAATATCTTTAAATAATATCAAACATTCTCTATAATATCCTATTGCAGACTTTTAAAAATATCGGAAAAAGTGTTATTTTCTCCTGAGTCTAGGGAAGGAGAAAAGCAATTCAAGAGTTCGCTGGGTTCGGTTTGGACGAAGACTGGGTTTGGGTACTGCTCCCGATTCCCAATTCCAGATTTTAAGGTTGGGTTCGGGTTCGATTCGATTCCCATTTCTAATCTATATCTTTCAGCAGGTCGCTTCGTTACAGCATACCATATCTAGCTCATCTATCTTATGGCATTCTTTTCCATCTGTTACTGCACTGCCTTACTGCAAGAAAAGGCATATGATAGGGTTCCGAGAGAACTGGTGTGGGAGTTTTGAAGAAGAGGAAATTGAGCAGGATGTATGTTGATTTAATCAAAGATATGTACAGCAGGGTGAAGACTAGTGTGAGAGTGGAGAGTGGACAATCTGAGAGTTTTGATGTGAAGATCGTGGTACATCAATGATCAGCCCTAAGTCCATATTTGTTTATATTGATTATGGATGAGTTGCTTCAGGGAGTTATTAAGGAGGCCCGTGATCCATGTTATTTGCAGATGATCTGGTGACAGTTGGAGACACTGTGAAGAAAGTAAGCGAGTTTATGAAAAACGCGAGAGAGGCACTTGACAGTAAAGGACTTAGGGCGAATAAGGAAAACACGGATCATTTAGAGAGTAGATTGAAGGGTGAGATGATAAACGATGAAAGAGTAACAAATCAGGGTGTGGAGCTAAAGAAGGTAAGAGATTTTAAGTATTTGGAATCTGTAATAGAGGATATTGGGGAGTTGGAAAATGAGGTAACTAGTTGGATTCAGGCTGGATGGGTAAAGTGGAGGGCAGCTAATGGAGTGTATTGTGATAGGAGAATCCCACTAAGACTGAAAGGCAAATTTTATAATTCTGTGTAATTTTATAATTTTGTAAGGCCAGTAATGATATATGGTTCGGAATGTTGGGCACTAAAAATGGAACATTTTGCAGAGTTTGCTTGTGGCAGAAACGAGAATGTTGCGTCTAATGTGTGGAAGAACTAGGAAGGACAGAATGGAAAATGAATAAGTGAGGATGAATTTGAATATTCAGGAGATCGGGGATTGGTTGGCTCAGTCGAGATTGAGATGGTATGGGCATATTGTGAGAAAGACAGATAAGGATGTAGTTAAGAGAGTTTAGAGGTAAGAACCGGAAGTTGAGCTAAAGAGAGTAAGACCAGAATTGACTTGGGATGCGGTAATTAAGAAGGACATGAAAAATAGTGGTGGGGCATGGAGGACTGGAGAAAGTCTATTCGTATCCCGACCATGGTTAAACTGGGATTTGAGGGGTGATAATGACGATGATGAGAGCACTGCCTTACTGCAGTTCCACACCTTGTAACTCTTCCACCGACTTTGTAGTGAGCCTTCCTTTTTATCTGTTTATCATAATCTTCTATCAAATTACTCTGATTTATAGATAATTGCAGATTTCACCTGTTATAGGCCCAATCGTGAATTTTTGGAGGAAGTTGATAGAGATAGACTGCTGATAAATGCATTAAGAAATAGGAAGAAGATTTGGATTACACATATTTTAAAAAGCTAATGTGAACTAATGATAACATCAGTTTCCTAATTCGATAGCGATATCAGTGACGGGCGAGCCTAGGATTTGAACACCGCATATACTGATCCGCGGTCAAAAATCATACCGACATCGCCACTGGTTCCAGTCACATCGCCACTGGGTCCATCCAGTGGCGATGTGGGGGCAAGAATACTGATTGGGGAGAAGAGGGACAAGTGTCGTAGATGGCGTGGGGACAAGTCAACTAAAATAGGTCATAGAAGGCAGAATCGAATTCAAGAGAAGTAGAGGCACACTGAGATTATGAATGTTTGATAATTTAAGGATCCACACATATGTGGGCATGGAGAAGAAAGCGGAAGACTGAGAAAAGTGGAGGCGTTATATTCCTTGGAACTGCCACTGCTGCCAGTAGGTAGCGAAATGAGAGAAAGATACTCGTTCATCCATAATTGCATGTGATATTTACGGAATGTGTTATTTTCATCAATTTAATCTCTTGACCCTTTGCATTACTTTTTGGGGTCGTTTTTGTCAATAATTTTCAGGATATGCCTTAACACCGCACATGCACTCCGACATTATCTCCTTCAATCCTAGTTTAGTTTCAGCCAGCAATTATAGATCATCTGCAAGCCTCACATCTTTCAGGAATTAACCGATTTATTTAACCCTTACTCAACGCTATTCATCGCCTCAATAATTACCGCCTCGGTATAGAGGTTGAAAAATATTAGAGCAATACTTTCGCTCCATCTCTTCTCCTTCTCTCTGCGGCTCTCTCTCTCTCTCCTCCTTTCTCAGTAACTATATTTTTAAATTATTCTCATCGTGAGAAAGGCTAATTTCAAAAAGAAAATATTAAATAGTAATCCAGTCACTTTTAGAGAGAATACCTTGAGTGACTCGTTCTTTAGTCGATTAGAGGCGATGTAGAAGACACTCAAGCTGTTCTGAAGAGCTTCAAAAACTTGTAAAGCTGATGCAAGCATAGTTAATCAGTTTCCACTAAGATATAAATGAGATAATCCTTTAATAGAAATCAAAGTTGTTAGATCATCATCTTCTAAAATATTGTTACTCAAATCCAAATATAATAAACCAGTCAATTCAGTCAAAGACGCCATATTAATGGATTTTATTTGATTGTAACTTAAGCTAAGGTTTCTCAGCTTTGGAAGACCCACTAGAGCCTTCGCAGGCAGATATTCCATTCTATTGTTGTCAAGATTTAGAATTACAAGAGAGGTGATATTATGTAATGCCACAAATGCTGACTCATTTAGTTTGTTTCCATTGAGATAGAGTTCCTTTAGATTTATTATTTTACTGCTGGTCAATGGCACATAAGTCAATCGATTCATAGACAGATCGACAACCTTGAATGATATCATGCGAGTAAATGCATCAGATGTTATCTCTTCTAAGTCGTTATTGTTTACCAACAAATTTAATTGTACATCAAGACCTTTGAGTATTTCCAGTCTAAGGTTTTTCAGTTTATTTTTGACAAATCTAATTTTGTCATATATTGAGTTGCGAGTGTTTGAAACAAGTTGTCCGGTAAGTCAATAAGGTTGTTATAGGATAAGTCAATTTCCGAGAATCTGTAAAACATTTTATTTGGCAAAATGAGTTCAAATGTAAGCAGATACGCTAAATTAAACCTAAGAGCCTAAATTTTTATTCCTGTTCTGTGTGTCATTTCTGAGACTATGAAAATAGTCTCAGAAATGACATTTCAAGATTTAACGTCTATTCTTCAACAGATGGCAATATCATACACATGTACATGTACATGTATATCAGATGACTACAGAAGCGCTTCTTCTGGCAGAACATAACTTTATAGGCTGTTTTAGATGCTTCTTTAAAATCATACACATGTACATGTACATGTATATCAGATGACTACAGAAGCGCTTCTTCTGGCAGAACATAACTTTATAAGCTGTTTTAGATGCTTCTTTAAAATAGATTCAATACTACTATAGAAGGCCTTAATCTCAGGATATATTCTAAATAAATCAGACAGGTACCGTCATCACTCGATAAATAGTCATTCAGAATTTCTTACATGATATTATTGTATAGGTCCTATTGACATCGGGCGATCAAAAAACTGAAATGGATTCTGGCAGAATATATCTTTATAAAACTTAATATATACAATACCGCCATAGAAGGCCTTAATCTCTGGCTCTATTCTATGGCTCTCGTCTCTTCTATAAATGGAAGGTCCATAATACATATTCCTACATAAGGAAATCTACCATACTCTATTCGTAGAAGCTGTATGAAAAGTAAGTGTATCCAAATGCTAAAGTTTAGATCTTACCAAACCTTATTATAACATTTAACAAAATATGGATTATGGTTTCTTTGCTTGGCCTTCCTCTGTTTTGCGCTTATTCGCCCCTTACGACACTAATAATTTACTATTTGTCAAAGCTTGATTCGATATATATTTAGTATGTATTTGTATTTGTAATTGTATTTCAAGTAAAGTATTTAATAACACTACTGGAAAAGTAAAGTTGAGATTTAAAGTATTGAGTTTTATTAAACTTTGAGCCCAAACGGTAGCTAAGCTTGGGCAAGTAACCAACGAGGGCATGCCTAAACAGTAAGGAGAGATCCATGATAGAGGAGTGACAACACGGACGGCTAACCTGCCAAGTTGAAAAAATATTTAGAAGATTTGAGGAATCTCAGTAGTAGACAAATTCAAGAATAATTCGAAGGGTTCGATTATTCGAACTATTCGTAGTCCATCGAACAGACAATGTGAAGAGAATGATCTGTAGAAGATCAAACTGGGAAGAGAGTTCCATTGAAATATTCTAACCTAGGGACTATATTAGAAGGGGTCCTACTAGCCGATATGAAAATAAAGTGTAGGAATTTGAGCTGGAGAGCGTAGTTGAAAGTGTTATGTAAAGTACTTGCTTTAGAGATATTTAAAGTGAACTGCAATTCTATAGAAAGTATAATTTTAAGTTATATGGAATTCGCTTACACGCGCTATTTTAAATCGTTTCAATTTTCATTCTATGGTATATTCGTGAATTGTTTTACTTATTTTCCTATTAAACTAATATGTAATTTAATACAGTCGTTGAAGTTATTTTGATAAATAACTTCAACGACTGTATTAAATTACATATTAGTTTAATAGGAAAATAAGTAAAACAATTCACGAATATACCATAGAATGAAAATTGAAACGATTTAAAATAGCGCGTGTAAGCGAATTCCATATAACTTAATAGTAGGATAGTAGGATAGTAGGTAGTAGGATATCTAGATTCAGTCAAGTTCGAGGACAGGCAAAGATTACAAAATAATTAATAGAGGCACATTAGTAGGAATTTAAGCCCTGTAATATCTAAGGACCTCATTTTACCTCAGATTATAATTGTAGAATCAGGTCCCTGACACTATTGCTTTGTAATTATTTTACAATATGTATATTAATTATTTTTGACAATTAATTAATATTATAAATTTAGTACTAACCCTCGGACGCAGAACCCCTGGGTCACCCGTGACCCGGGAACCGCATTTTGCCCTATATTTTTTAACATTACAAAAGAAAATCTTGTCCGTCTAGGAATTCCTCATTCAATCTAGTTTACATAATTATATTTAATTTTTAAATTGCTTTTTTCATCTATCCGCTACTCAGTTGCGAGTGGAAATGGAGAGGTCATAGGTTGTCTTATCGAAATGCTGTGGAAGGGCTGATATATACATATATATCAATATATATATGTATGTATATATATATATATATAAATATATAAATATATGAATATGTATAATATATATTCAATATATATATATATATATATATATATATATATATATATATATATATTGAAAGAGAGAGAGAGAGATAGAGATGCTTGCATTTGAGTTTTAGAAATAGATTTAAATTTTTATATATATATATATATATATATATATATATATATATATTAAATTATGTTCCTAATATATATATATATATATATATATATGGGCATATCCTGCATATATATATATATATATATATACAATATTTTATATATATATATATATACATGTATATATATATATATATAGATATATATATATAGATATATATATATATATATATATATATATATATAACGAAACAGTCGACAGTTTTGAAGAAATGCTTATAAACTCATGCACAACTTAAAATCTAGCATAGCCAAAATTAAGAATTAGCATCAACCCAATTAACCATAGAAATAAATTCAAAACTTTAGACACAATGTTAATGCTATAATATCGTTAAACTCGTTTTTTGTTTGAATAGTTGAAATTAGCCTCCGTTAACTAAATATACCCTATTAGGTTACCAAGGGTTGGCTGAGTAAAAAACACTGAAATATTTACTATACATAAATTGGTAATTAAATCTACTCTAAATTTAATCAAAGCATTTCCTCCTGTTTTAATAATTTTTAGGTGCAGCTAGCTCTCTAGACTAGTCTCCAGCCACAGTGCATTACGTCATAAGGATATAGGTCTTGAATCGGCCACTGATCCCAGCACAATACAATGCAACGGAGAGATCGAAAAAAAGATAGAAAAGAGAGATTGATAAAAAAGTAGTGATGGACATTGTCAGGTGGTGTTCTACCTCAACAAGGCTAACCTCACCTGAAACAGACGCTTAATCCTTTAGTGTCCTACTTCAATGGATTTTGCATCTGACCTCGTAATTAAACTACACTAATCTAAAGACCCCGACCTTTTACGGATTAACTGACAGACTACAATATTTAAAATTTAATTATTTTAATGTAAACTAAAACGCGAATTTAATACAGATCAAGAAAATAAAGAAATATCCAAATGTATAACATCAACAAAAAGTCAAGTAGGCCTAAGTTTAAATTGACAGTCCTTATGATGAATCTGAAATATTCATATACACGTTTAACTCGAAACACTAAAACGACTTTGCTTTATATAAGATCAACGAAAATACAATACCTAGCTCTATGTAATTAACGCGTCAAAACATAAATTCCACTATGGAAATGCTGATTATTCCTCAATAACTGCGTTTACTTTAATCGTATTTCGGAAACTCTTTCCTTTGATCAACTATTGATCAACTCTTGGATATCACCTAAGGATTATCCAACACTGTTCTATAACAGTCTAATTCTTTCGATCCTTCTAATCCTCTATCCAAACTAACACGTGGAATCTCATCTATCACTTCCCCTCGGGACCTTCACCTTCCTCTTTCTAAACAAAAAAAACCCCTCTAGCTCCGCCCACTCTCGTGACGTCATAAGCTTAACTAACTTCTAAACTCCCTAATAATAAAAATACTAAAATCAATCAAAATAATATTAGATAACTTTCCATATATATAAATAATATAAGTAATCTTACTATACAAAATATCAGGGCATAATTCCCTGACAGACATTTTTCATTAGCCGGACTTAAAGTTAAAACCTAATAAGGTCTAAATGATTGAATTATTTTCCGTAAGAGCAGAACAGATTGTAATTACAGCACCATTTAGTCACCGAACAGCCATTTGACAGTAGGAATATTAAGATAGAGTAATATATAAAAAGAGTCAGATAGAAAGAGACTGCGACACGGTTGATGGAAAGAGAGAGAGAGAGAGAGAGAGAGAGAGAGAGACAGATTGAGTAAAACCTTAACGTCAATGCTTCTGAGCTTATTTCCTCCTAAGTCTAACAGCATCAACCCCGAAATATTGCTGAAAGCCCCAAACTAAATGTATTCAATTCTGTTTTTTGATAGAAATATGTAGCTATTCGAACTTGTCAGATTAACAAACGTTCCTTTAGCTATAGATCTGATCAGGTTCTCTTGAAGAAGTATATACGTTAAATTTGCATATTAATCAGCATTCCAGCAGGCACAATCTCAATTTTATTACCAACCAGATACAGTGAACTAAGCATTGGCAGAGCAGAGAAGGCGTTTGGATGAAGAAATTTGATCCTATTAAAGTTCAAATAAAGAAAATTCAGTTGTGGTATTGATAGCATATCCTCCACCAGGGATTCTATTTTATTATACGATAAATCGAGCATGCGAAGAGATAGCGCACCATTAAAGGCATTTCTGTTTATAGTTCTTAAAGAATTATGATGAAGTCGTATCCTACGGAGATATGTTAATCCTTGAAAAAAGCTATCTGGTAATTCAGAGATCTGATTGAATGATAAATCGATAGAAACGCGTAGATCTCCCTTTAATTGTCCAAAGAGATCAGCATTAAGGAGATCGATGTAGTTGTCCTATTGAAATATTAGTTTGAAAAGTTGCCATAAACTTCCTAAACTTCATTTCTTAAACTAGCCCTACGTGTAGTATACAAGCCTACGCATAATATGTAAATAGATTTTCATTTACTCCGACTTCTCATAAATATAATCGACATTCAAGTTAGCTAAAAAGATTCTATAAATTTTGTATGGAGTACAATGATATTCATGCAAGATTTAACTTGCGGTTACACCTGAGAGAGATATAAGAAAAGCTCAAGCGGGACAATAACAACAGGTAGTAGCCTTATTGTTGATCATCACAACGCACTATCAAAATTCTTAGACGAAGTTAGAAAGAAAGAAACCTATTGCAGTGAAACCAATTAAAAGGAGAGGGGAGTAAAAGACGAAGTGTCTAAGATGGAAATAGACCACTTTTACTTGCGTTGTAAAATTTCGAAACTGGATCGAAGTTGTTGCTGAGTCGCTAAATCAACAGTGTTGGGGATGTAAATCTGAATGATCAACTGGTGAACGAAATGTATGTGCAACAAGTAGGTTAGATGCACTAGAGTGGAGACAGCAGAATAGCCTGTAGGATGAGAGGAAATCAGAGAGTTTGAATACTTACCAAAATTTGAACATTTTAATAATAATATTAGAAAGGTATAACGTCTGCCATCGCACAAAAGGGTGTCAAGGACGTCCCCCATTACATGCCACTACAAATCAATTCATGCAAACAATCTGAAAAAGCATCTGCTGATGAGGAAATGAAAGATCTATAAGGTGCTCGACCGATGATCGAAAAAGCTGTCAGGCGTGATCAAGTGCATGTAAATCTATGGAAGGAAGAGATGTGTTTAAAACTGCTATAGAAAGTGGATTCATTAGAACATGAAAAAAATCAGGAGGCAGAGAATTCCAAACAGCAGAAGCTGAAACAGAAAATGAAGGTCTACTCAATGAGATGAAATTGTGAGGAATTTTGAGCAGTTTAGCGTCAGAAGAGCGAAGCATATAAAAAAGGTTGATATTGGATTAAGATTAATATGAAGTAGTAAATGAGCAATTTTCTCTTTTAAATGTTAATAGAAATATAGCTAGTGTGTGCATTTAAGAATAAGCCTAATTATAGCGCGAGAAAGTCACTAGATGGTCTTTCAAATTGGTTTATCACCTAGACTACTGAAGACGAATGCTGGACGAATTTTGGAGATGATCAATCTTTGAGTGAATAATTGCATTGTGAAATATTATCAATTAGAATAAAATAATATATTGCTAAGTCCACAACAAGGGAAGTACGAATTCGGAGTGGCTAATGTATCTGGCTAACATGAGATATTGAATGAGACTCGCAAGTGGAAAAATTAAGATAAGCAACTTAAAATTATGATATGATATGAGTCGCAGATGACACTTAGATTAAAATCTAAATCCGAAGAATATAAAGTCATATTTTCAAATGATACGGATTAATCTAGAAGTTGTGACGCTTTTGAGATGTCAAAACAAGCAGTAATTTTGCTTAGAGGATTTCGATCACTAAGAGAGAAAACTGAATGAATCAGATAAATGGTGAAGATAAGAACCTTTGAAAAGTTTTGTTTGGGTTCGTTGCTGCAAGAAGATAAGCTTACTTGGGCTAAGCATATAAGCATATTAGTTTAGAAATATAATTTAAATGAAGAATCAGTACATTACTTTAAAGAATAGTATACAGAGTGAAGATGGGATAAGTTCAGATACCTGTGGAGTACCGCTAAGGAGAAATATGTCTTGCATTTTAATCGAATGACGGGGTTAATATTCATAGTCAGTTCGTAGAGAATGATACATGTAGAATCAGATCTTCCATGACAGCATTGAAGCCTAGATAGAATTGTGTTACGGTCAATTGTGTCAAAGTTTCTAGGAAGATCACAGTGGAAAAGTGCAGAACATAACATAACATTATAGAGTCAGGAAGCAATTATATGCTTGTTTAAGACTCATGAGGCTCTTAACTAAAACCAATTAATATTAATATCACATAGTTCAATAAAATATTGAAAACTGCATTATACAAGTACATTTACCAAGAAGAGACAGTGCCCAACTAAGCCTTGAAAAAATAATAAAACATACAGACTTCATGCCAACCTGTCAAATTTATACATAGGGTTAATATATATATATATATATATATATATATATATATATATATATAGGACACCAGAACACGCTGAAGATATGTGGCAAGGAAAATAACTACGAATACCAATGACATCAATTCGGTTAAGATTCATCTTTACAAATTCTTTAATTTGCATTGTGCTACGAGAATTCACATAGGCTTTCGTAATTATAAAAATGTAAGTTATGTGGAATTCGGGCATAATTGCGAATCCGGCCGACAGCATAATATAAAAGTCCAATGTGAAACTGATAGTTATGTCAGGGTTAGGATTTGAGTTTGGATTTGGTTAGGAAATAGGCTGTTTGAATTTGATATTTAAATCAACATTTCTTATTTTATTTTGAATTATAGCTGTAGAATTTCTACATGTACTATTCAATTTCATAGTGGACATTTACTTGCCGTCCGGTAAATCAGGTTATATGTAACTAAGCTCATCTATTTTGAATATACTCATCTCTTTGAAAAAATTAGTAGAACTCAAACTATTAATTCTTAGAGAGATACTGAAGCAATTCACTAATAATAATCGAGGAATTCGAAGTTAGGAGGATTTCGACCAGAAAACTTTTTTTCAAGCTTTGATTAATAGTTACGTAATATGTTGGCCGATTAGATCGATTGATCTCTCTATCGAATACCTGACTGCTTGAAATTTAGATTAATTCGCCGATTGATTGAAGAATTAATTGAATTATTCACATTTTGAATGATTAATTTATTAATTGATTGTGAGATTGATTGATAGATTGATTACTGATTCATTATAATTCAAAATTACTTACAGCTAGACCTCAAATATATGGGTCAAGATAACGATTAGAATCAAGATGTGTGTAAGAAAGTATATAAATGCATGTATTGAAATATATAACTACACATATGAGATTTTACCGATAGTATTATCTGATCCAGGAATTTGCAGTTTTTAAACAGTTCCATGTCAATTACGTCTAATTCATTTTCAGAAAGATCTATTACAAATAAATTTGTTAGATTCTGAAATACTCTCGGTGGTAGAACACTAATCTCATTCTGCTGAATCTCCAGAGATTCAAGATTAATCAAGTCAGAGAATATATTTCCATCGACGCTTGAGATCAGGTTATCATGTAATTTAAGATATTTCAAATGACGGAGTCCAGAAAATATACGTGGATATAAGAAGCTAATATGATTACTATCAAGCCACACTTCTTTTAGGAGAGGGATGTAACTAAAGAAACAAGGTGGTAGTGTGATTAATTCGTTATTGCTCAATTCTATATATTCTAAAAGTCTGGTGTCCAACAACAATTCACCTGGTAAACTTTTCAGGTTATTGCTGGATAACTTCAGGGACCACAAGGACGACATTCCCTTGAATACTTTAGGAGGCAGATGATTGATGTGATTAGTCCTAAGAGTGATGGATTCGATACCAGACGCCACCCCTAAAAATGCGTCCTCACTGACGGAGCGAGCCAGAAGCGAACGCATGTAGAGATTTTTCACTCTTAGACTGGAAAAAGCGTTAGCCTAGGAAACAAAGAACAACAGCTAATCAATCCATCTAGCTATCTTTCCATATAAGTATATGCCTTTCCATATAAGTTTACTCCAATAAGCGATTGGTTAAAAACTAGTTACATGTAAATGTTTCGCTTAGCAGTTGTACGCTCATCGATCAGGGGCTGATTCGTTCAATAAGTATAGTACCTATTGTGGCACTTGCTTTAAATGATTAAGCGATCAACTGAATTTCACGCAGAAGCCCAGGATATCAATGTTTATTGTGCTAAATAATGTTATAAATAATAATAATATCAAAGCTAAATTATCACTTCCTATTTCTCTACAAAAAATAATGTCCATTTATAATTAATTGGGACGGGATTTAGTTTAGATTTAGCACTCGGTTCAGATGGTCGTCAATTGAATGAAGTTAAGCTCCATAGCGCCGGTTAGTACTTTGTGGCCGACCACCTTGTATGACCGAGTGTTGACATCTTTGAAGGAAAAAATCACGAGGCTGTTGCAAGGTTATCTTAAATCCGCGCCGGATGCAATTTTGCGCCAACAAAAGGCAACGAATACTAATAAACATGCAGAGGAATGGAGGAAATAACGAAAGCTATTAAAACAGCAACGAAGAAAGGAAACCATATAAACACATGCGGTATGTCATGTGTGAAACTAACTATGAGAATATAAAAAAATAATGCGTAAACACTTGGTTTGCCTAGATTTGAACATCGTTATATTTCCAAAAAGTTAAATAAACTAAGGTAAGTAAAAACAGTTAAAGTTACATAACAGTTCTTGTACAATTAGTAGGCTCTACTATCCTACCTGAATGCGCAACATTCTTGTATTTGTATCTATGCGAACGTCATACATTCCAGATTCGACATTTTTAAATGATGGCATTTCATTCAGTGTGCCGAGGTATTTGCAGATAATTTCACCAGGATAACTGGATATAGGAGAGAAGTAGAAGCAGGAATCAGTTTTCCATAATGGACATCCGTAAAACGATTTTGCGATAAATAATAGAAGTGAAACAAACTTCAGAAAACTAAATTCTACCATCTTGATTTTGCGAATTCGAGAGTTTTTCAGTACACCTTATCTCTATTTCATAAATTCCCTACGGATAACTACCTCTAGGCTACAGCGTTACTTCACCCTTTATAGACGAATATTATTATTTACTTAGAATTATATAAAACACACACGCACACGCATACACACACACCACACCACACACACACATACACACACACACACACACACACACACACACACACACACACATATATATATATATATATATATATATATATATATATATTTAAATACATAGAAGAAAAGTTTAACGTCCGTTTACTTATCCAAGGATGATGTCAGGGAAGTCCCCACAGCACAAAGCATGACAGATCAATTCACCCTATCTATCTATATATATATATATATATATATATATATATATATATATTATATGTATATATATATATACATGTATATATATTATATATATACATATACTTACATGTATATATATATATATATATACTATACACATACGGTATATATATGTATATATAATCATATAAAGATATGCAAATACACATACACACACACATGCACACACACACACACACACACACACACACACACATATATATATATATATATATATATATATATATGCATATATGTATATATATATTTATATTGTATATAAATTCTGACGTCCCAGACATCATCATTGGATGAGGAAACGGACGTTAAACTTTTGTTGTTACATATATTTATGTATATATAATATATATATATATATATATATATATATATATATATGTATATATATATAAACTTAGAAATATTTATATCCATACATATATACATGTATATATGAATATAAATATATATATATATATATATATATATATATATATACATATATATATATATATATATATATATATATATATATATCTGATAAACAGGATAGTTCAGGGAATGACACCCCTGCCCTGAAAATGTCAATCAAAGCTGAGAAAGGCATAGGGGACCTAACTCGTCAAAAAGCATATCCTCCAAGAAATAATGGTATTTCACGACAAAAATTAATTAAAGGAAGGCGGAAGACAGAGAAGAGTGGAGACGTTATATACCATGGACCTGCCAGTAGGCAGTGCACGAAGAGAGAGAGATATCGGATTTAATTACACATATATATTCATGTGTATATATATACATATAAATCTGTCTATATGTACGTATATTTGGGTACCGGATAAACGGCCAATCTAGCTTTTAAATTTAAGCTTATATTTTTACGGTTGCAGCCCTTTTGTTAACTGAGAATGAATCATTAAAGCACAACTTTACTCGACGACATAGCATAACTTAAAGAACAAAATAAATGTATGAATATGTTCAATTAACCTTCCAATATTGAATAAAGTTTACATTTCCGCGAAAAAGCCTCTGGAATTCTCATGTAGAGTAAATTAGAGCAAATAATCAATAGCTGTGAATTTAATGCAGCAATTAAGAGCCGACTTAAAATTATCATGCATTGGATTCTATCATGACCGTATCTCGCATAAATCTGCATTTATGAGCCTGATATTATCGCTTTGTGTAGGGCCAATTTAATCCCAGGCTCGTATCAACATTGTCAAATTGAACAATTCAATTCGTCTATAAATACATTCTAAAATATTAGTTGGCCTAAGGTTAATAGGACTAAAAAACGATGAACTGAGAGAGTGCCTCCTTCAATAACTAATATACATGCATATAATATACAATGCAATGCACATACAATATTTAATATAACATACCCTAAGTTGTCAAATTTTAATATTTCTCGGTAAGTGCCCCTCTGTCTCCAAATATAATATCCCTTTTCAGCCACTATTTTCTCGAGTACTTTATTCTTCCCACGACTAATCATTAAATCATTACAAACTTATTAATCGCTTCCAGAACATGCAATCATTGCAATGTACCTTGCATGTTAGAGAGCGCTTAATTTCATTATAGCACCCGAAATGCATACATTAATTACAATTTCTCTCCATTAAGATTTATTAATTATCTGATAATATCAGTCTGTTTTCCAGTAAAGTTTTCGAAGCCGTTTTAACCAATGTTTCCTGAACAATAAACCAAACTGCAAATTTGTAATGTCATGTCATGTCATGTGATCATCCTGGGGCTGGTTACAGATAAAGACTTCTCTATGATATTCCTTCAAAAACTCTATGTTTTGCCGTTTACTCGATGTTCTTTCTTTTACTTCCTTCTGTTCTCACATAAGTGCTAAATCCAGCTGCCTTCAAGTCTTCTTCGAGGCAGTCCTTCCATCGTCTACCAAGTCTTTACACGGTTCTTTTGCATCTGCTTTATTGTTAAATATCTATCGAAGGTTTCAATTATCTTCCGTGCGCATAACATATCCAGCCCATTTCATTCTTCCATTCTTCTATTCTTGATTATTTCACTGACCATTTGTTGATTTGTTCTTATCCTAAAGTTCCCTTTTGTTACGTACTTTTTGTAACTGAGTCTTAGTATTCTACATAACCATTTTTGTTCGGTGAAATTCAAATTCTATTTCATTGCCTCTGTTGGTTTCAATGATTCGCATACATAGATTTGTACCGGTATGACGCAGGAGTTAAGAATTCTAAGCTTATGCTCAAGGTTGACATCATGTCTTCTCATTATTCTTTGCAACTTGCGAAGTACGAAAAATTTCTAGAGCAATTTTTCATTTACTTCCTGATTCTGATCATCCTTCTGCTTTGACTTCGCTTCCGTGATAAACAAACTTGTGTTGAAATTCAATCTCCTTTTCGTGCAGTTAAACTGCTTTTGAAACTTTTCCATTCTTTATTAATAGCATCAATTTGGTTTTACTTTGAATAATTTAATTACAATCCAAAATTTTCACTTTCTTCAACTACGGCCTTCAATAGCTCCATTACTCCTATTAATCTCTCTGCAATCAGGCAGTTATCGTCGGCATATTAAACATCTTCTATATTTTGAGGTTTAGATTTTGATCCCAACTGATGTATATTTTTCAGACGTCTTACTATATAGTGTAATATTCCGTGTTGAATAAGATTGAGGACTGGATGCATCCTTGCCTGAGTCCTGTTTCTATCTTGAACCATTCAGTTTCTTCACCATCTACTCGAAAGCATGCTGAGATTGGGTTGTGTAATTTAAAAATGATTTTGACAAACTTTGCATACACGTACACAATATTTCTTAAGAATTTTCCAGTGCTTCTTCTCCAAACTTAAACATAAGCCTGTGCAAAATTAATACCCAAAATTTGGATTTTTTCATTATAGTCTATATTCTTTTCAATGATTTGTGTGATCAGGTATATCTGGTCTGAACATCCACGTTTAATATGAATGGGCGTCTCCCAGGCCTGGAATATCAAGTAGATTTTGATTCGTAGCGGACTTAATTACTCCATTCACGACGACATAACCTCTATACACATCGACTCGTTCCGCATGAGTAACACTATACTGTTGCTATGAGTGATAGAAAGAGGAGCCGATCGGTAGGTGAGGGCGATGATAACGTTATTATCGGCGATCATGAATTTACTACCGTAGTTTCTAAACGTGGAGAGAAAAAAAAGAAAAACGGACCAGTTTCACTGTCACAACTTGCTGATGTTGATCCTAAAGCTCAGCCTTCAGTATCTGTGAATGAAACCAACCAGGCCTGCAGCGAATGTGTCTTCTGCGGACTCTCCGCAGATGATAAATCTTCCCTTACCTGCCGTTCATGCGAGCACTGCTACCACCTGGCGTGCTGTGATGTACCTACTGAGCTATCAGACGCTGCCCTCAGGCTGTGTCATTTATTTGGCTGGCAGTGCTTTGCTTGTCGCCTGGAAGTGGACGATAAGTTAAATCAGCTGCAGCAGGAGATCAAAGAGCTTCGTGAAGTCTTATTGTCAAACAATTCCCACTCCGGGCAGGACATCCCCATCTGTAATGCTGTCAGATAGTCTAGCATTGATGTTTGCGCCCCAGCTCCAAGCCAACGGCGGCCTATCCGTCAGCAGACTCAATCTGATGAAAGTGCACACAATTCGGGCTCTGGCATCCATCTGCCCCCCTCCGATGCGATATCCAAATCGGAGGTAGAATCAATGGTTGTCGGTACAATTGCTGAGATCAGCAGACGGAACAGGAATGTCATATTTTCAGGGCTACCCGAAGACTCTGGCTGTAACGACCTAAATCTGATTTCCTCGTTCATACAAAATCATCTTACTGCATCATTCAATATCTCGGGGGTGTCTACGCTCAGACTAGGTCGAGCACAAGTTGGAAGAGCCAGAAAGCTCCTAGTACGTCTTGTATCTGAACAAGATGCTACCTTCCTCGTTTCTACTGGAATCAAGAAGAGAAAGGAAGACAGTACTTATGCACAGCTGAACGTGTTCATCAACCCGGACTTGACTAAACAGCAAGCCAAGTCCGAATATGAAAAACGCCTCAACAGACGTAGTCAGGCCCAAGGAGCTCACATAAGACGTAGTCAGGATCAAGCAGGAAGTGCCGGTAGGGTTGCCACTTCTTCAAGATGGCCGGCTCCAAGTCACGCTACGTCGGCGGTGAACAGTATGGCCTCGGCTACAGATTACCCACCAGTAACGTTCATTAATAGTACCAGGAAAAACGCCCCTCTGTCTTCAAATTTAATATCCCTTCTCGGCCTCTATTCTCTCGAGTACTTTATTATTCTCATGGCTAATCATTAATTCATATCAAACTTATCCTTTCCACAACATGCAATGTACCTTGCATGTAAGAGAGCGCTTAGTTTCAGAATAACACGCGAAATGCATACTTTAATTCCAATTTCTCTCCATTAATATTTATTAAATCTCTGATAACATCAGTCTGTTTTCCAGTAAAGTTTTCGAAGCTGTTTTGACTAAAGTTTCCTGAGCAATAAACCAAACTACAAACTTGTAATGGCATGTCATGTCATGTGATCATCCTGGGGCTGGTTCCAGCTAGACTTCTCTCTGATATTCATCAAAATATCTAAGCTTTGCCGTTTTCTCGATGTTCTTTCTTTTACTTCCCTCCGTTCTCCCATAAATGCAAACTCCAGCTGCCTACAAGCCTTCTTCGAGGCAGTCCTTCCATCTTCTATTAGGTCTTTACACGGTTCTTCTGCCACCTGTTTTATAGTTAAATATCTTTGGAAGTTTTCTGTTATCATCCGTACCCTTATCATATCCGGCCCATTTCATTCTTCTATTCTTCCTTTCTTTATTATTTCACTGACCTTTAGTTGATTTGTTCTTCTCATAAAGTTCTCATTTGTTATGTGCTTTTGTAACTGACTCTTAGTATTCTCCTGAACATTTACGTTCGGTGTTATTCAATTTCTATTTCATCGCCTCTGTTAGTTCCCATGACTCATACCCATAGATTTGTGTCTTTATCGCGCAGGAGTTGAGCATTCTAAGCTTATTCTCAAGTTTAACATCATGTCTTCTCATGATTCTTTGCAACTTGCTAAATGCGGTTCCTTCTAGATAATTTTTTCCTTTGCTTTCTGATTCTGATTCTCAAGCCTTTTGTTTTGACTTCGCTTACGAGATAAACAAACTTGTTTGCAATTTCAATCTCTCTTTCGTGCAGTTAAATTGTTTGACAAACTTTTCTAGTCTTTGTTATTAGCATAAATTTGGTTTTACTTTAATTAATTTACTTTCAATCCAAAATTTCCACTATCTTCAGCCACGATATCCAATAGCTCAATTAGGCCTACTATTATTAATCTTTCTGCAATCAGACGGGTATCCTCAGTAAGTAATTATTTTTTCCATTATTTTCTTTGATAGGTTATATATATATACATATATATATATATATATATATATATATATATATATATATATATATACATATATTACCTTGGTATTAATATATCCACTCAACTTCTTCAGGTTGGCAAACAGTTTTTTACTATTCCATTTATTGTAGGCTACGCTTCTTCCATATACTTCGCTTGTTTCCTTATCATTTCCTTTCTGTCTTTACCTAAATATTTCTTCAACTTTAGCCTCCTTTCCTTTAAAATTGTCTCACTAAGTTCCTTCGAGAGCGGTAGTAGGCCTACAGGGATTAGAGACAGATTGAGAGAGAACTATGTTTATTTCAATACACTCAAAATAAACAGTGACATTCACAAACAGGTCCGTCAATAGGACAGATGTATCCTATCTCGCTGATCACCCCTTAGTCATACAAATTGAAACATTACTAGGCAAACAGAATAAACAAGCATTACAAGTAAAATAAATAACATTTGAGAAAAGTTTACAATAACAGCAAAAGGAATTTAAAGAGATATTACTTCTGCTAATTCAACTGAGCTACAGAGAATCACTAAAAAGAAACTGAGAGAGAGAGCTGTAGAGAAACAGAGAATAGCACTTAAGTAGTTCAAAATTGAAACTTAATAAAAAATGCTAAAAAATTACACCAGATAGGCTAGTCTAGTGACGATAACTAAGAACGAACTAATCAACAAAATCGATTCAGGAGCGCACTGAATGAATCCCGTAATATTGCACTATTTAAAATAACTATGATTCTTATGACAATGAAACTTATTATTAGAATGAATTAGAAGTAGCTCTTTAATTTAGCTACAAATGATTTAACCGAGAGAGAATTACGAATAACTGCTGGAATTTTTTCAATTCAAAACTACAAATAGTCTAAAATCATTTATAGGCCTATTGGATTTTAAAAAGGTAGGATTAGTATAAGAATATACAAACTGGTGCAAAATATAACAATCCCCTGGCAAAATCTCAATAACTTTAAGTAAATTCAAAATCTCTCTCTCTTAGTGCACTGCCTACTGGCAGGTCCATGGTACATAACGCCTCCACTCTTCTCTGTCTTCCGCCTTCCTCTTCATTTCCACATATGAGTGGGTCTTTAAATTTTCTAACATACTTAATCTCGGCCTGCCCATGCCTCTTTTTCCTTCCATTCTAGCTTCTGTGACCTCTTTTAATAGACCTTCCCCCCTTAGAATGTGTCCTATCCATCTCTTCTTCCTATTTCTTAATACATTTATCAACTGTCTATCTGTGCCAACTCTCTCCACGACTTCCTCATTTGTAAACTTTTGAGTCCAGCTAATCCTCTCCATTCTTCTCCAAATCCACATTTCCAATGCCTTCAGTTTCCTAATATCTTCCTTTCTTAAGGTCAATGTTTCACATCCATATAATAGCCTGGTCTAAACCAAAGTTTTCACTATGTTTATCTTTGTGTCTTTCTTTAGACTTTTTGTTAATAGTTCTTTTCTACTACCAAAAGCCGCTTTTGCTTGTGCAATCCTACTGCATATTTCTGTCTCACATTTCCCATCATCGGTTATAGTATGACCCAAATATTTGAAACTCCTTTCCTGTTCCAATTTCGTACCATTTATTGTGATACTAACTTCACCTTTATTATTGGACACTCTCATAACCTTCGTCTTTTTTATATTAATCTTCATGCCATATCTTAGGGCCGTATCATTCAGCCTCTCCATTTTCTTCTGCAATCCAATCTCGCTGCCTGCTACCATTCCCTGGTCATCTGCAAGTCGTACATCTTGTAACATATTCCCTCCTACTTTCATTCCTTCTTCCAGGTCTTCCATGGCTTCCTCCATCATTGCCTCAGCGTAAATGTTAAACAGCAGCGGCGAAATGATACAACCTTGTCTTACTCCACGTCCTATTTCACCTTCTTTTGAGTGTTCTTGTTGGATTTTGATTGCAGCTCTTTGATTCATGTACAAGTTCAAAATTAGTCTTCTATCTCTCCAGTCATTTCCTATTCTTTTTCAAAATTCAAAATAAAATTGAAAATGAAATTCAAAATATCTTTAGTAAATATAGACACCTGCGGATCTTTTATGGGACGAATTTCTGGGTATATCCTGTAAATTTGGTTAAAATATTTTCAGTAGTTACGAAATTACAGCATTTTTATGAGAAAAGTTCTAAAGTCAATTTTAGCAAGACGTTTTGAATTGTCGGTCGTTTCTTTTAAAGAAAATAATGACATTGAAAAGAGCCATGTACTTAAGTGGTGGAGTATAAGCCTGCACTACCTTGTTAGCTACTCCTATTTAAAAAATACTTAGATTTCGTTCTCCTGTTAAAATTATTTTAAAATTGTGAAGAAAATATCCGGTACTTTTATTTAAATAGGCCTTGTAAAATAGATTTTAAATTTTTTCCTGATGAAACGCTGTATTTTTGTAACTTTTGAATATATTTTCACCAAATTAGCAGAATATATTATATGTAGATATTCCTCTGCTAGAAGCTCCGAAAATTGTGTAAAAGTATTTTGAGTTTTGTCCAAGTTATTAATAATTTTGTCAAAAGGCCTTGTTAAAATTTATTTTTTCCATTTTTCGTACGCTCCAATTATCTAACTGCCCGCTAGATTTCCATTAAATTGCCAGGTTGTATGAAGGAATTATTCCACTGAAGTCTCAAGAATTTTTGTAAAAATTCTTTGAGTTTTGATGAAGTTATCTTGATTTCGCTAGGGTAATACTATTTTTTGCCCCATTCTGTATATAGGTAGTGTTAGATAGTTACTAAGTTAATACTAGTTAATAGTTAATGAGTTAACTTCAGAGTGCTGAAAATGTCTCTGACTGCTATTGACATTACATTATATAATTGAGGGACTTACAGATAATTTTATAGACAGACAATTTATAAAGTTGTTAAAGTTGTCAAGTGCCATAGTTAATGGTAAACATTATAGGATTTATGCTGATTTTGCAAGGTTCTTAGAACTCTTTTGCAAGAGATTTGGAGTGGTTGTAACAGATTTAAAGACTTTTTACTGTAAATTTCAATGTCATATTGAATTCTTGAATGAATGAGGGTAAAATATAGTCATCTGCATCAGTTCATGGGGATTAAGTTTTTTTAGTCTGTAAAGCATAGGCCTACCATATAGACTATTTACCTTTGAACAAGAGAATTAATGTGATATTTAAACGAGTTTATGATCATGTTGTATATCAATTAAGTAAATGTGTAGCATGAACTATATTAAGTTAATTAGGCCTTATTCAGTTTGACATGAAGATTATTTGATTTAATAAAATAGTCGTCGTCAAATTTAGTATGAAATAATAGACCCTATTAGGAATAGCTGGAATAGATGATATCTCAGCAGAATTATTGAAAATGTTTGAAGGAGAAACACCCAATAAATTAATGGATGTAGGCCAATGTATGGAAGTGTACAATAAAGGCATTTGGCCAGGCGAGTTTACCAAGTCAGTGATTATATCAATTCCCAAAAAAGGCCAATGCTGTGGAGTGTTCGGGTTATAGAACAATCAGTTTAATACCTCGTGCATCGAATATCTTATACAAGATAATAATTAAGTAATCTCATGCAGTCGAAACCAGATATTGATACTGAAAAAGACACAACTTGATTTTGGGATAGGATGTGGCACAAGAGAAGCAATATGGGTAATGTAGGTTCTATGCGAAAGAAGCTTAGAAAATGGAAATTACGTTTTTTCATGCTTTGCGGACTTTGAGAAGGCCTATGACAGGATTGGTTGAAAAACGACGATGAATATCTTGAAAAGAATCGGAAATAACTGGAGTGATAGAAAAATATTTGTTTACTTGTAGGGCCTACATGATATGCAGTTATCTCGAAAATATGCAGTGCATCTTGAAAATATCCGAGACCAATCGCTTACTACCAATATCAAGACAGGATCCTTCGAGACCAAAACCAAGACCGGCAGAATCTAATCTCAAGCGGTCTGAAGACCAAGACCATGCAGGTCTCGAGGACTAAAGGTGTGCCTAGCTGTATGATAGGCCTAAGATTCCCATGCAGGCCGTCGGTATGAATATTCAATTAATGCATTGTCCGTCCTGTTGTGAATCAATTCTAACTGCACGGATTCAAGGACTCAAATATGGTCTTAATGACAACAGAAGTGATTTTGGTGAAATAATATCTGCAATAGACTTATATCTAATCGTTCTACTAAAAGTCTGTAAACCTAGACCCGTTGTGCTCGTAGTCTTGATAATATCCTAGCCTATATTTGATTGCACGTGCAGTTAACAAATACTCATGTTTATTGTTTCAATCGTCTCCTTTATAATAGCAGCTATTAGCAGGTCGACATAGCCTACATGTACATTGTCTAAATGCACTTCCTACACTTCGTCCCTCTATCAGGTAATAATTGATTCCCGTATTGTTGTTTTCATAGATTGGTTGTCAACTTGTTGTTGCAGTAGTAGTAGACGCTGTTGTTGTTACTGTCGTGGCAGCACTGAAGTCAGCTGTCTTTGCCGAGTGATAATAAAATAAAGAAGATCACGTAGTCTAAATAAATAAAGGCCAAGGAATAAAGTAAACAATAAAGTAAATAATCAGACAGTAAATAGGTTGTTTTTATGTTCAGTACTCATACTGACATATTTTGATTTTTTTAAAGTCAGTGATTGTGGTCGGGTATTTTTTAAACCAAGATTGTGGTTCAACGTAGTCAAGAATGGTTTGTACTTATTTTGTAAGCGAGTTCCCTTCACTTCCCAAGCGAGTAGCTGACTTATAAAGAACATCTTGGAGATTTGTATATTTTCACCTTAATATTTAAAGTCTTAATACAAATTATATTAAATTTCTTGATATCTTTAGTAGGCCTACATTTAAAAAAATATTATTTCATCCAAAATTCGGAGGTCTAATATTGTTTTCTTTGAAAATATATTCCTGATTTTATCATGTTATTTTTTAATCTCCTAATACACAAAGATCTGGAGGAGTTGCAATTTCTTTTCCTGAATACATTCTCATAGTCCTAATTTTATTACCTCTTCGTAAAATACTATTTTTTTCAATAAAAATTGTTAATTGTGGTTGATCTTGTAGCCAACAATTATGGTAAAATACATTTTTACTGCTTCTATAGGCATCACAGCCAACCTACTCGGGGATTTATTGATTTATTCTCTGAATTCTTAGCTATATATAGGCCTAAACGAGTGAGTAAAAGTATTATTGTAGGTGATATGAGCTTGAACTTATTTAATTATGACGGCGATATGATTATTGTTAAATATGTCAATTACTTTGCTAAATTGCAATTTACACCGTAAAGTAGTACCCCTACGAGATGCACTAGCAATTCGTCGAGCTTAATTGATCGTATATGCATCACTCTAGTAGTCTTGAGTGACTGTAATGATTGTAGCCTAAAGTGATTCACTGTTATGACTGAGATTACCGATCACTATGCTAACTTGTTAATAATTAAATCTGGACGTAAGAAAAGTGAATTAAATATATTACTATGATAGATCATTTATGCTAATTTATAGCAATAAAAATATAGAAAACATTGTCTATCAGTTACAAAACATTGATTGATCCCACAATATTTATTAGTATTTAGCCTACAATACTGAATATGTTAATAAATGTATATGTCCTCTAATTCTATAAATCTAATCTACCGTCACTGACATCGCTTTCGAGTGAGGAAACTGACGTTAAAATTAGATACTATATACCAGCTGTATAGCATGTTTAATGAAAAAAGCTAATCGATAGGTCTGAGGCAAATTTTCCGTTGATCAACTGCACCAGTAAGACACTAACGGATAAACCTATGATTACAAAGGATACTAAAATGTATAAAATTTATGAAGAGTCTACATATATTCTACAAATTTAAATAATCTCAGGACAAAAATTATGGTTTATAAAGCATATCGGAATAAGCTTGATAAGAGGCTGCGCCACTTCATAGTATAATTTTTTCATGACTTACTTAATGAAAAAATGAATTCGATAAAAAAGTATTTGGAAAAAAATAAATTGCATTTGCTCCTGCAAACGCAATTCCAAACATTCCTGTTTTAAAGCACTAGCAACAGACTTACTAAAGGCAAGGCAGAAATGGTTAACATGTTTTACAATTATTGTTCTAGCATAGGCAAGAACTTAACATTGAAATCATCCAATTAACCAAAATAATAAAACATCTTAATGCGGGTATTTCTTCTTCATTTTTTAATGAAACCAGGTTCCACATCCGAAGTTTTAAACACCATTAGATCGCTTAAGAAAGCCTCCGCAGCTATCTCTGATAATTATAATTACTTAATAAACACCAAGTTTCTAAAATTGTCTGCACAGTTCATCTCAGCACCTCTAAGCCATAACCCTATCCTTCCAGGTAAGTCACTTTCCACCCAATTTCAAAGCATCAAAAGTTATCCAAACACAACAAAATGAAAGTCTGTACAATACCGAAAATAATTGACCGCTTTCACTTTTGAGCAACTTAAGCTAATTTTTTGATAAAATAATGTATGAAAGAATATCTACTTTTTAAATAAGAATGATATCTGGTACCTAAACCAATTTGGCTTTAGATCTAGTAACTCCACTGTCGACGCACGTTTTAGCTGTACCGAAGTACTGGACTTAGCCTGTATTTATAAAGCGGTACACGTTATTTGAATAATGCTAACTGGATTCTGTTTGTTGATTATGAGGAAACGAGGTTGTCAGAGTGGAGGAATACATCCATACTTGTGGAGCTGCTCTCTTCGATCTTCTACGTCGACATAATCTGCCTCGTTGCATTGCGTTTTTCGAAGAACTGAAGCTGTTTGACTGTTGTTGAATACTAATTTCGTGAAAACTGTAAAATCCCGTTTTCACTCAATTAAGTGGAAAGATGGGGAAGAGTTATGGAATCGTACATGAGGGTCAATTTCCAAATTAGTTATAGCTTGCTTTCATGACCTTTAATGTATGATTGATTCATAATCCAGGTGATTGATACTGATATAACTGATTAAGTGGTGATAACCTTTTGTAACAGGTTTCCGTAGAACGGACATTATTAGTAACGTGTGAATGTCTCTCTCTTAGTGTGTCGGCTTGTATGTAGGAATGTATGTGTGTCTTTCGGACTACATAAACTGAGTTCTCTCAGCAGTACGGATCTGTTGGTAGTTGGGTCTTTTAGTCTTTAGGTGTCCGGGCTTAGTTGTCGCTTCTTTAGTTTATTTAGGTCTTTACTCTTGTTCTTGCTCTTTACTTTCTTCTTGCTTTGCCTTAAGAGTTAGAGTATTTAGGGGTAGTCGAGACTTAGTTTATTCTTCTTATTTGATTTCTTACTTTTACGAACCTAAGCTTAACGAACGAACGAACAGTCTGTATAACGTAGATTACTTTCTTTTTCCTTATTCAAATGGTAACAAGGTAACTCAGGTTTAGTATTGAAGGTGACCATTTTGTAAGTATTCTGAAATTAAATGTAGTTTAATTATTTTTGCATAATAGACCATGATACACAACAGCTATTATAAGTGTACTTATGAGAGTTTCAGCGTTACTTGTTGTTAAGTCGTCTTCTGCAGTAGTCACCCATTTTCCACACATCTCGTAGGTAGAACCCGTTGCAGTAAGGCTACCCTTCGCGTAGTGAGATTTGAACTCGTAATATCCTGAACCATATCGGTCTATTCCAGGAAGTTAGTCCGACGGAAGGAATTTTCCACCATTTGGATGCCACCAGAGGCCCCGTTCAACCACTTTATTTCCTGTGGTGGTCAGCTAGATAGAGCACCTTGTTCCCTCCCTGATGGCCACAGGGTTCAATGAATAAGATGTTTATTTTTTATTTGAATAATTGATGAGATATAAGTCTCTGATGCATTTATGTTCGTTGGTATGATATTTGGTTTTAACTGTTAGATAGTTAAAAATCTCATAGATGAAAGAAATTGTTTTTTTACGTTTATATATCTTTGAAAAGACGCGTTTTCTACGTTTTTTATTCTTTATAAAATAAAAATCGTTAAAAAACGTAAACCAAGGTTTGATGTGGACTGCACATAAATATTGAGAAATTGCCGTTAGTTTCGTGCCACAAATATCACTATATAAAAGGTAATTCATTACATTTTTTATATCTATGGTAAACAAAAACAACGAGGTTGTTTGTAAAATGCTATCTATACTTCTTAGTAGTTAATTTATCGAGTTATATAATGTTATTCTCGTCTCACTAGATTGCCCGATTATGGTATATGTCTAGTTTCACCATATCATTCGGAATTTTGCTAAATTTCATTACTTTCATTAGAAAAAATCAGAAATTAAATTCTAACGCATTACTGTTTACACTGGTTGAACATTGCCCTACACGCTCGCGTAGCGTTAGGCGCATGTCTCCGGTTAACTAACTTCTCCAGTTAGGGTTCTACTAATCCAGTCAGTATGGCTGAGGTGAGCACAGAGATGGCGCTGCAAAGAGCATTACAGAAAATAGAAGAACTAGAATCTGAGCTAGCCTTCTGTAAAGAAATATACAAGAAAGATTGTAGTCCCACTAAGTCAAGGAAGAGGAAATAGTAAATCGTGAAACGGAATGGCTGCATCCTAGAGGGAAAAAGCGCAAGAAAGTTAGGGAAAACTTGTTGAAATCATCACAAAACTCATTGGAAAAAGCTGGTAATTCAACTCAATCAGTGGATTCTCTGCCGAAACCCATTAAAGCTCAAAAGCCTCCACCTGTGATCATTAGTAAAGTAGAACAGTATGATGAGATCAAAAATTTGCTGAAAAGTAAGAATCTTAAATTTAAGGCTGCTTGTCTTAATAATGAACAGGTGAAAATTAATGCGGATACTCCAGAAGAATATAGAGCACTGCGAAATACAGTTGAGAAAAACAAGCATCAATGGCATACTTATGCAAATAAACAAGATAGACCTCTCAGAGTTGTCGCAAAAAATGTGCATTCTTCATGTAATCCAGAAGAAATTAAATCAGAATTGCAAAATCAAAACTACAAAATAATCCAGGTTAAACCTAGGTTTAAGACAACTGAAGAGAATGTTCCCTTACCTATGTTTACTCTCGTTTTTGAACAGACAGAGGCCATTAAAAGAGTTTTCAACATTCAATACCTATGTCACATGAGAGTCAAGATTGAGGCCATAAGAACAAATAAAGTAATCCCTCGAAGTAAAAGATGCCAAAGGTATGGCCACACTAAAAATATTTGCTATCGCGATTTTGTGTGTGTTAAATGTGCTGGTAAGCACAGTTCATCCCAATGTACTAAAGCAAATGATCTGCCAGCTAAACGTTCAAACTGCGGCGAAGCTCATCCGGCAAGCTATAGAGGCTGTGTGATAGCCAAAGAAATTCAGAAGCGAAGGCAAGAATCTCAAACACCTAAAACAACTACTGCTCTCTTGAAGCTTGCAGGTATTGTCCAGAACGGTATCACATATTCCATGGCAATTAAGGTACAGCAAAAAGTTCCTGCACCCAGTGACGTCCAGGCAACTGATCTAAGACAAATTTTAACGCATATGATGGAGAGATTTAAGAAATTTGGTGAAAGACTAAATGTACTAGAGGCTGAGACAAATTCACCAACTAAAAACTTTAATTCTAATAATGGATAGAACAGATTTAAGAATAGCACTCTGGAATGCCAACGGTATTCTCAACAAAAAGACTGAATTGGAGGTATTCTTACAAACTCAGTCAATAGATGTCTGCTTAATAACGGAAACGCATTTTACAAGAGAGTCATACCTAAAAATTAGAGGATACAAATGTTATCATACAACGCATCTAGCAAATCAGGCGAGAGGAGGCAGTGCATTTATCGTTAAGGATTCAATAGATCATTATGAAGAAGGATATTTGCAAAAGCCAGAAATACAGCTAACCCTTGTTTCTATCATATCAATGAATCAATCTTTTATTATAGGCGCTACCTAGATTCCACTCAGACATAACATTAAAGCAGCACAATATAAAGTACTTCTGCAACATCTCGGTGAGAGATTTATTCTTGGAGATAATTTCAACGCTAAGCATGTAGACTGGGGTTCTAGAATAACTACAACTAAAGGTAGTGAGCTAAGAAAAGCTATCAAAGAACTGGGCTGCAACTTTCAGTCAACAGGTAAACCAACTTACTGGCCAACATATACTAATAAACTTCCTGATCTGTTGGACTTCTTCATCACCAGGAAAGTTTCATCAAACTTCCTCCACACGGATGAAAACTATGATCTCGACTTTGACCACTCTGCAGTACTTCTCACACTAAGTGAGAAAATAATCAAAATTAAATCTCGACCTACATTAATAAATAAAACTACAAATTGGATGGGTTTCAAATGCGATCTGCAAAACAATATTAACTTAAAAATTGCTCTAAAAACATTAGAGCAGCTAGAAGAAGAAGCTGAGAAATTTGTAAGAATTGTACAGAATGCAGCACTCAGAAATACTCGAGAAAGAACTTCCTCTACTCCAGGTAAAAACTATCCGATTGAAATCAGGCAGCTTGTGACTGAAAAAAGAAAGACAAGACGAAGGTGGCAGCAAACTAGAGATCCAAGAAATAAAACTATTCTAAACAATAAAACTCAAAACTTGAAGAGATAAATACAGAAATTAAAGGAAGAGTCTATGGATTCATATCTAAGTAATCTAACGACAAACCGTGATGGCGATTACTCTCTATGGAAAGCTACAAAGAAAATTAAAAGACCTGTCGTCTCAATTCCTCCAATCAGGAAGGGAACTGAACCCTGGGCCAGAAGCAATAAACAGATAGCTGATCTGTTTGCAGAAAGTCTGTATGAGATTTTTCAACCAAATCAAATACAGAACAATATTTCACTTCACTCTATCTCAAATGGCAAATTTGAAAATATTCCATTTACTACGCCTAACGAATTGGCTCATGAGATAAAAACAAATATAAGTCCAAAGAAGGCTCCAGGTTTTGATCTGATAACTGGACTTATTTTGAAAGAATTGCCTAGGAAAGGATTAGTCATGTTGACTTAATTAATGCTACATTTTGACTAAGATGTGTTCCTGAAATCTGGAAAGTGGCAGAGGTAAATATGATATCAAAGTCAGGTAAACCCCCCACTGATGTTAAATCATACAGGCCTATTTCTCTTCTGCCAGTTATATGGAAAGTTTTTGAAAAGCTACTGTTGAAAAGAATGAAACCGATCATTGAAGAACTCAAGTTAATCCCTGATTTTCTGTTCGGTTTTAGCAAAGATCTTTAAAGTAAGTAGATATGGCATAACTGTTGTTTCAGCGATACTTGTTTTGCAACAAGAGCGACTTGATTTTCAGCATTCTCCATTTAATCGTGAGGGTAAACAAAGCCCCTTTGTCATATGTGTATTTATTAGTAATTTCTGTAATTTAAGATTTATTTCATGATATTCGGCTTCCAAACGGTTTTAAGATGATGTATTGTTGCGCGTTTGGGTATACAAATTCTAGAAATCCGGAAACTAAAGAACGGGGAATATCCTTTAAGAGATTTGAAATAGAATTTGTTTGCATTTTTGAATTATAAAAATATACATCCAATAAATAGGAATTCGCTTTAAATAATTTTGTGTCATGACGATATATTGGATAGATGTGACGATATATGTGCTACTAAAGTGCTTAATTATCGTTCAAAAGCTTTGCAAATGTTCAAAAACTTCATTATTTTATGCCTTTTAATAACGATCAACTGATATTGTTTACCTCTGGCTAGCAAAATTAGTTGTTGGCATCACTGAAATTTTTGAACTCAATGTTTACAATGGTTGAGATTGCCTTTGACACTTCTACGGTTTTTCTTTATTATATGGGTTTTAGGAAAAAGCATACTACAATAGAACAGGTACATCGTATATCTGATATAATTGAGAATGCACTAGAGAACAAAGAAGTTAGCACAGCAGTATTCCTTGACGTAGCTGCTGCTTTTGATAAGGTCTGACACGAAGGCTTAGTACATAAACTCACGCAGCAGATGCCGCCACAGTAAACCGAGATTTTAACGTCATATGTCTCAAATAGAACATACAGAGTAAAATATGAAAACGAATATTCTGATCTCAAAGATATACATGCAGGCGTCCCACAAGGAAGTGTTATAGGACCAATCCTCTACCTGCTCTACACTTGCGATATTCCAGTTATGAGAGGAGTTACTCTGGCAAAACATTAGCAGATGATACAGCAATCATCGCAACTGGAAATGATCTCGCCACATCCACGAGCAGAGTACTAGCAGGGTGTTATAAATTTCTGGAATGGACTAAATTTAGGAAGATAAAGTTAAATGACCAGAAGTTTATTCACGTAAAATTTACAAATAAAAGAGTAAAGAATCCGAAAAGGCTCTCTATCAATGATACAGAAGTCCCATATGAAAATAATGCCAAATATCTTGGTTTGAATCTAGATAATAATCTGAGATGGAAAGAGCATGTTAAGAAGAAAAGAAAAAAGCTCAACCTCAGATATAGGCCTAGGCAATACTACTGGCTTATTGGACGAAATTCAAAACTCTCGATGCATAATAAACTTATAATATACTGTCAAGAGTTAAAGCCAATCTGGCTATATGGATGTCAAATTTGGGGCTGTATCGAATCATCCAATACTAATATTATCCAGTCGTTCCAGAATAAGGTGTTAAGAAACATTGTAAATGCTCCATGGTACATCAGAGACAATGATATTCATCGTGATCTGAAAATACCCCTGGTAGTAGAAGTAATAAGAAACTCGGCAACAAGATATCAAGACCGACTCAGTCATCACATCAATCCACAAGCTCTTCAACTACTGAACCAACAACGTCGCTTTCGCAGGCGGAAGAGGACTAAGCCCTTCGTACTAGTTTAATAATTTAGTCACTAGACTAGATCAGAAGCCTTCTATAAGTATTATACTTTAAAACTACTTCATAAGAATTTTAAATTATTTACTTTTGCAACCTAAACGTAATCATTGGATTATCTTTAGTTAAAAATACTCTTAGACTGTTAGGACAAAATTAATGGTTGGTTTTAGCAGACCAGTTTTAATTCTTTAAATATAAAAAATTACATTTTTGATTTTCCTAGTGAGGCAGATGTTCTAATTTTTAAGACGTTGTCTATTCTTAATTTCTTACGGATTTAAATTTTCTAGTATTCATAGTTATGAACAACTGACAGTGTGGCTATATGTCACCTGAAAGTATTTGTTTATATCTGTATGGAGTCTATGGACATATTTTAGAACTTTAGAACTTTAGATCAAGTCTAGTTGTAATAAAATTGTTTAACGTTATGGAATGAAGGCATGGTAATATTTATGCAAGCTACGTATACGCTACTAAGGTTTTTTCAACGCTTTTTTACGTTTGTTAATTTTTGGGAAAAATCGCGTTTTTTAATGTTTTTTATTTTTGGTAAGAACGTTTTTTTCATCTATGAAAAATCTTTCATTTTTATTAACCATTTCTGTTCTGTTCTTAAGGATACCGACAGAATAGCTAAATGTACTTTTGAAAGTTGTAATGGAACAATTAAAGAATATTTAGCACTTGACGTTGTCGACATCTCATTTTCCTTAATATCATCCACTCAAATAAACTACTAACTAACAAGCTCTTGTTCACTTTGATTTGATGAATTTTCTACCATTCAGATTTAAAGTAAAGCAGATTGTTTTCTAATGCAAAATGTACTAAATGATAGCTCAAAGTGTTCAAATTAGAATTGGCTACCAATATATGCCAGGTAATATTCTTTGCTAACAGTGACGTATCTTATTGATCGCTCATATTATATTAATGGGAATAGTTTGGTGACAGTAAATGAAGATCTAGGTATGGGGGCATCAATTTACTTCTTATTTATTATCCTCTAATCACCTGAAAGGCATCTGTAATAGAATTAGAGACAAAAATCGTCCATCTTCCTTAAATGTTTCAAATCTAGAAATTAGGCTATATTTAACTGTTTTAGGCTTTTTCTACGAATGTGAGACCTATTCTGGAATACGAAATCCATTAAAAAAGTTGAAAATCGATCTCTTGGAGCCTGTACAAGAGCGTTTGTATGGTTTTAAAGATAGTTCATACTCTCGGAGGCTTAAAATTCTTAGAGCTGAAATTTTTGAAATTTGGCGACTTGACATTGAATTACCTCAGGCTACTATTACAGACTATTTAAAAGAAGGTTTTTTCATCTTCTAGCCGCTGAATTCGTTATATTAAAATCTGAAGTGACCAGTATAATGGCGTCTATCTTTACGAGGTTCCCATTCATAACAACAGGGAGAAGTTTATCGTTCTAAACTGGTCTTTTAGCGCATCGAATATGTTGCCACGACTCCTGTTAATTATTCTTTCATTGATCTGTTTAAATCTGAACTAACTGCAATTAAGGTTAGTAAATTTCTAAGAATTATTGAACCAAGTATTACGTATATTACGGTATTTCATTAATGTTAATTTTAAAATCTTGCTTTTGTTATAATTCCTAACGCATGATTGGTTTTTAATTATTTAAGCATTAGATGATTTGATGCTCCGCTCATCAATCGGAAATAAAGAAAATGTATGAAGTAAATGGCCCTTATTGCTGTTTCAGGCATACTTCTCTTTTAGTTTAATATTTATTCACTTAGTTTCTACATGTGTATTCTATGTGCTTAGAACATTAATAATAAAATAAAACAAATAGCATAACAGAGTTAGTTGAATAATGTACAGTTTTTATTCCTGAACTCAATTGAATTTCAGGAAAAGTGCTAACTTAGTAATGCAGCTACTGATAATAAGTCAGAAAATAACGTAGGCCTACACGATACCGGCTCATCTCTATCAGGAAGGAGTCTTAGTCTTAGTCGTTAAACTTGGAACCCGAGTCACTAGATATCGAGACTGAGTCCTGAAGTATTGAGCATAATAATAGTGTTCATATTATTTGAACACAGCTACGCAGTACATCAACGTACTGCCGACTGAATCCTGTTTTAGAAGAAATATCGTTAATCAATTTGAAATAAATATAATAGGCCAATCAACGATTACGTATCTCATCGTGATTTTAATGAGATAATTCGACAGCAAAAATTAGCATGTACATTGCGTAGCTTTACCATTGATATTATTTTAGATACTGCCTTACTAATGATTTAATTTTTTTCACTGTTTTCAACTTAGGTCTTTCCAAGAACCCACTGTATATAATGATTCAGTTGCATTTTGCTGTAGTAGTCTAGAGAATAAGTATTATGAGTGTGTATGAGTATAACTAGGGCCAAATTTTGTTGTCATGAGTTCTTCTGCAGGACCAGGGGCGGATCCAGGAATTTTTAAAGGGGGGGCCCGAAAAATTCTTTTGGACCGTGTACACTTTTTTGCTTAAGACCCGCCTTCTTCGGGACGTGACGCACACAGAAAAATGCTGTGTGGGGAGGTTCAAAAATTTTCAGCATACTGCGCTCGGGTCATGGAGTGAGTATATCCTCGTATCATACCCCCCACCCCTCATACCCGTACTAAAGTGAGAGGAAAATCTATAAAATGCCTACAATCCTAGGCTACATTTGTTTAGGAAAAAAGTAGGTTAATTTTTTTCACCTCTGAGGCTCTGAAGAAACTGAGCGGATCTGGACCAATTGCAAAAATGACGTCATTTTGGCGAAGATGGGGGGTTTAAGCGCCACGATGCAAGGCAAGGCGGTTAGCACCACTGTTCCGGGAGAGAGTTCACATTTTTTTGTTTACACCCTTTTTCCTCTTATACAGTGGATAAAGTGAAAATTGAGAGCTAGTGAATCGGTCTGCATTTTTCGGCCCCCCTTCCGTTATATGGGCCCCTAGTGCGGCCCATATTTGTAAAAATTCCAGGTAGTCGGACTGTTCGAGTTCCTTCTTGTACCCCCCCCCCCCCAACCCCCCTAACGCCATTAAAACATATTTACACCCAGAAATTGCATAGAAACAATGAAAATATAGATTAAAATGTTTTATCGTCGGGCCTAAGGGGGGGGGGGGGAGGGCGGGCCCGTTGGGCCCCACCTGGATCCGCCACTGTGCAGGATCTATTTCAGATCACCAGTTAGGCCTATAGCGAAAACAACAGCTGCTACAACCAGATTCAACAGAACATCTAAACGCTGCCCTTGATTTCCAAGATTTGACACAGCGTGACCACTCGTGGTCACAGCCCGATCATGGTCTTGAGATACCGTACTGGAATAGTTGGTCCAATAAAACGTGATCCAATCGATGCTAGGTCCTGTTGATTTAGATTCCTTGGAAGATATTGTGTAGTCCTGAAGATGGTTAGTAACCGAAGAGTCGGATGCGTTGAGATATATTCCAGAAGTTACTTCCCAGTGATAACATGTAATTGAACTATCGGTGGGAAGAGTCGCCGTCTCAGTAAAAAGACTATTAGTGTGAATTGACACTACCTGAGGTAAATCAGATATATTTTTCCATCTATTCGCTGGAGGATATTCACTAGGTCTGTTTTCTACTGCAATGAAGCACCTCTGAGTTGAATTCTTTGAAATAATCGAGACGTCGTACACAGAGTTGTTGAAGCAGTAGAGTAGGGATCCTGCTAATTCAGGCGGTGAGGTGCAGACAGGCCAATCGACGGAAACATTGCTAACCAGTTGCCTTATCCAACTCAGATTGCAGTCACATATCCACGGATTTCCTTCCAGAAGAATTTCATCCAGTAAAGGCATACCACGAATGACTGTCTCGTTCAGAGTAAACAAGCTGTTACGTCTTAAATTCAGAACTGTCAATCTCCCACCAAACGTTTCAAAGAAGGTTGATGTAATTTCAGTGAGGAAGTTGTTACTCATATCCATTATTTCTATCGAAGAATCCGTACGATTTTCTGAACGTGTCAAAGAGTATTTGACAGCATTCTCTCGTATGCTAGTAGAATTAATAGAGTTTACGGACAGGTCGACGCTGTGTAATGCGTTACAAATCATATAAACAGCATATGGTATATTCGAAAGCAAATTATGTGATATATCAAGATAGGCAATTTTATCGATTCCTTTAAATATCTTTGACGGTATGCATGCAAGGAAATTTGAAGCCACACTGAATTGATTAAATACTCCAGTTACCCTTATGTCATCTATTGACGCTATCCTATTTTGTGATAGATCCAAGTCAAAATTATTAGAACTGTCATAATTCTTTATTGAAATCTTTGGAATAAAGTCAATGAAATTGTTGGATAAATTTAATAAAAGAACTCTGAAATACAAGCGGGAGAGACCAGCTGGAAATTCTCGGAGAACATTACTTTGAAGTTGAATCTTTTGAAAGTAAAAAAGATTCGATGGCAATGAAATACGATGCAATTTGTTTCTCGAAAGATCGACAGATCTAAGTTCTTTGAAATGACTGAGTAAATCCTGATCATCGATAACCATGTTATTGCCAGCCAACTGGAGATTCGATAGAGTTCCCTCGGCACCTCCGAATGTGTTTCGATCGATATTTCTTAGGAAGTTATCCGAAAGGCTGAATTCGAGTAGCATAAACTTGTCAGGGAAAAATTCTTGTGGAATGTCACTAATGCGATTGCTATCTAGATAAATGCTCTCTAACTGGGTGAAGTTGTTAAGAGCGTGCAACGCTATAGAAGTCAAGTTGTTATTTCTCGCTGATATCGTCGACACGGTTTCGCAAAGTTGTGAACCAGCGAGACCGTCCAAATCACTCAAACCGTTCGAATCAATGTTAAGCATAGATAGTTTCTTCAGAACACGCAATTTCTGCTCAAAATTATGTTAAATTGACATGAATGAAATTACCAACTTATAGGTAAACTACCTAATCTACTTTTAGAGATGGATCACATTAATTAATGGATCACATTTTATATTACTTGATAATATTTTATGGATAAATAATTACCCTATGATTATTAATAGCGATAAAGCTTCCGTTTGAATACTCATTTCTGCTCTGTTTTTAATAAGGACAATGAAACTCAAATTAATAATTGAAATTAGGGCCTAATTATAAAATTTAAATAGCATATTATAATTTGTAATTAGGCCTATAATTACTGTAAATTACTATAAGTAATTACTATAGTAATCAAAATTGGCCTATGTAGGCCAAATCACTATAATTTCCGAAATTTATATGGTTCATGTTATTCTCGTCATATTCCTGTCTCCACATTTGGTTCCTACTTTCCATATTTTATTTGTTTTTCTTTATTGTTTTAGAAGTGCTTAAGTGAAAGTTTATCCATACCTTTATGAACGTTTATATGCTATAGTTCTTTCTTACATTGTTTCACTTTTATATCTGAAATCGAATGAATGTGAAAAAAGTATAAATATATAAACTAGTTATTAAAAAGGTTTGTATTTTGGGTTATTAAAATATATCCGTACAATACATGTACATGACTTCTTTTGAAAGATCCTTAACTTGAGTGTTATCCCCCCCCCCCCCTCTATCGCTCTGTCTGTTTCTATATTTCTCTTTCTCTCTCTCCCCTGGTTTAACGGTAGGTCTACATTCATGGTATACAACCTTTGCAATCTAATCTTATCCTTTATTAAGCTTTAATCAATTCTTTCCCAAGTTTTTTTCCGTTTATCTACATAACGATTTGGTTTTCAAATCACCTGACATCCACTATCAAGGTTACTAGGTATAGGCCTCTAGTATACTCTACTTACATCCTTTCTTCTATTATAGACCTTTCATATTATGTAGTGGAACCATTGGTCAGATTATAAACATAGCCAGGTGGGGCAGTGGTGGGGAGTGGGGAGGAGCGTGTGTTTATATTGACGGCTAGCAATGTTTAATACAAACGCGTATGTTTCTAACATATTTCTTCATAAATTAACAGAATGACATTAAATAACTTCGAAAGAAAATTGTATTGCAATTAATTATCAGCTTATTACAAAATAATAGCGAAATTTACACTTAATAAGTTTAGATTAAAAAATTTAGAGAAGATTTGTTATTCTACAATATTATGTTATACCTGACATTTATGAGATATCTTACATAACAAATGCTTGCAGTAACACAGACAACTGTTAAGTGCACCATGGCGCCCTCCAACGAATATGAAAATATACAAGGTGATTTTTTCAAAGTAAGAAAGTTTTTTGAAAGGTATAAATCTTTCGGCAGCCTGTCCCGTTACAGCTCATCTATCTTATCACATTCTTTTCATTCCTTAACTTCATTGCCTTACTGCAGTTCCATAGCATACAACTCTTCCCACAATTTTATCCTCAACCTTCCTTTTCATCTGTTTATAAAAATTTGTAATCAAATCATTCATATGATTCATAGCCCAGATATTTAGAAATCTCGCCTGTTATAATCGTGAAAGTTTTGGAGAAAGTTGGGTAAAATATAGACAGTTGATAAATGCATTAAGAAATAGGAAGAAGAGTTGGATTGGACACATTTTAAAAAAGCTAAAATGAGCTAATGATAACGTATGCTTCCTCAACCGAAAGCGACGTATGCGACGAGCGAGCCCAGGATTTGAACCCCGTACACACTGATCCGCAGTCAAGTATTTTACCAACATTGCCACTGGCTCCAGTCACATCGCCACTATCTCCTGCCAGTGGCGATTTGGGGGCAAGTCTACTAATAGGGGGCAAAGGAGCAAGTGTCTTAAGGGGGGGGGCAAGTCTGCTCCCCCCTCCCTTCTGCCTTCTGTGACCTACTAAAAGAGGTCAGAGAATACAGAATCTCAGGAAAGAGAAGTAGAGGCAGACTGAGATTAATAATGTTAGATGATTTAAAGATCCTCCCATGCGTGGACATGGAGAAGAAAGCGGAAGACAGAGAAAAGTGGAGGCGTTATATGCCTTGGACCTGCCACTGCAGCCAATAGGTAGCGCAATAAGAGAGAGATTGCCTACACGTTCATCCATAATTGCATGTGGCAGCTTCTGATATTCGCGGAATGTACTATTTTCATCTTTATAATCACTTGACTATTTACACTACTTTTTGGAGCTTCTGGCCATAATCGTCATGATATGCCTTAAAACCGTGCATGCACGCCGCCACAATCCTAATCAATCCTATTTGAGTTCCAACCAGCAATTATTGATCATCTGCATGCTTCACATCTTTCAGCAATTAACCGATATATTTAACCCTTACTTCTCGTTATTCATCGCCTCAATCATTAGCACCTCGGTATAGAGGTTGAAGAGTATTAGAGCAACGGAATATCCATGTCTTGTACAGCCATATTTCATTTTCCGCCATTAAGCTCTTGTTGAATTTTGACTATTGAATTCCGATTCATGAAAAATTTAAAGTTGCTCTTCTCTCTCTCTCTCTAATGAGCTCCAATCTTTTTCATGATTTTTAATGTAATACCCAGTCAATTAAAACATACAAGCATGTTTTCGTAATGCACAAAATATATGAAGACACTATTTCCATATTCTAATCTACCTCAACATGCATTACATCGCATCCTTACTCGCAGTACGTCTTTTCTTCTTTTGTATCGTTCACTCTCGTAGATTAAACTCGGTGCCTAAGGAAGGCTTATCTGTTTTGACTGAAACAGATTGAATAAGATCACTGAGTATTGCTGATTACACTTTACACAAATTCATATTAAGCTTCTGTTCTACGTCTCAATACTCCAAATCACTATTTGACTTTTTATACGTAGCCTACTCAAAATATTATAACTCTGCTTACTTCCAACAGCTTTGAAACATTTTAATATAGGGTCCATATTGGCTAAGTTCGAGATTTTCTCAATTCTCTAAGGCTAAAAATTTGCAATTGTTAGTAGTAGGTAGCTTTTGTAATATATCTGTATAATATACATGTAGAATAGGGCTTACGAATAATTTTTTAGATACTTGTATCTTCTTCTTCAGTGCACTGCCAAGTGCCAGGTTCAAGGTACATATTCATACTCAAAGTATGCTTTCTCGCTCCATAAGAGCACTCCTTAGATCAACAAGTTAATCTCTTCACAAAGTCCATGCGTTAACCATACCTTTTGTACTCTATAGCGTGGGAAAAGTATGGCTTCTGAGGTGGTTTCTCGTTACCTTCCTCGGTTAGATGAATTAATTGCCATTTAATCCCGGGGAAAATATTTCATGGTGAGGTGGGTACACTCTTGCCATCCTCAGCTCCTGCCTTACTCGTCTCTTACGTACACGCAGCAGATTGCTAGCGGTTGCTCTATTCAGCAATGGTTCTAACACACCCGAGCACAACGCGGGATACTTGTATATAAAGTGAATATTTGTCCGATTATTTCACTACCACAAGTAAACAGTTTGCTTTGCAGATGTTCAGTCTAATAGAGAAGTTTAGACTTTCAGTAGTAAACCATGAAATGATTTCATTTAAACTTGATGCCTTAGCATTGAATATAACCTGAACAAAAATTTTAATTCGATTAGAAATATTTGAAAATCATTGAATAATATTGCTAGCCATAATAATAAAATAAAAAGTTCCATTGTAGAGCGCATTCACATAAATAATCGTACTATTACTAACAAGCATGAAATCGCAAATGAGTTTAATAGCTACTTTGTCAATATTGGTAATAATTTAGCCTCTGCCATTGCTAAAAGCGATTTTGGCATTAAAATATTTCTCCGTGAAAATATCCCCCATTCTATTTTCCTTGCCCCTACCTTAGCTAATGAAATCTTCAGTGTGATTCAAGGTCTTAATAATATCTCAGCTACTGGTCACGATTCAATATCCACCAAAATCCAAAATTTTCAAATAGACTGCCTATTATATCTCCAATCCTATCTCTTTCATCATAAACAAGTCTCTGGAAAAAGGTTAGGCCTACTTTCCGTCTACTTTTAAAATTTCGAAAGTGATTCCTATTTATAAAAAGGCAATACGGATGATATTGTTAATTATCGACCTATATCCTTACTTAATAATATGAGTAAAATTTTTGAAAAAATTGCTTACAAACGTATCATTTATTTCTTAAATACCTTTAATATTCTATATGAATATCAATTTGGATTTAGGAAGGGGCACTCGACAATTGATGCGTTATTTAGTGGAATTAATACGCTCAAAATATAAAATTCTAAAAATAATCGTGTTCTCGGAATCTTTTTGGACCTCAGTAAGACGTTTGATACGGTTGACAACAATATATTACTCCATAAGCTAAATAACTGCGGAATTGGAGGTAGAGCATATGATCTATTAAATCATAACTATCAGATAAACATCAATTCACTGTTATTGGCGATACTACCTCTAGTATTAAACATCTCTCAAGTGGCGTACCTCAAGCCTCAATTTAGGTCCTCTTTTATTTCTAATTTAGTTAAATGATATTCAATATACTTGTACTAATGCGTCTTTAAATTTTTTTGCTGATGATTCCAATTTATTTATATCTGTTAAAAGTCTAACTGATATGTTCCAATCTGCCAATCTGGCCTGCTCACAAATAAGCCTTCGGTTCAAGTATAATCGCCTTACGGTAAATTGTTCTAAATCGGCATTTATGTTATTTCTTCCTAGGAAAGACGATGATGATACTATTAAATCTAATGATCTTTCCATTAAACTAGATATTTGCTTAATTAATAGGATTCACGTCGTGAAATTTCTTGACAATCTACTTGACGACACTCTTTCGTTTAAGGAGCACATAAATTTTTTAATCTCTAAAATTAATATTTTCAATGGTATGCTTTTCAGGCGAAGAGACTATATCCCTGATATATGTCGCAGAGATCTCTATTTTGCCCTTATTCAGGCAAGAATTCAATATGGTATTGAAACTTATGGGAAAACATCTCTTAGGCTCCTACGTCCACTTCATGTTTCATGCAATAGAGTTTTAGGAACATTGCAAGGTCGAAATAAATATTATAATGTGAATAAACTATATTTAAACTATAGAACTTTACCAAATCAAATACTCTATATACTATCTATTTGTAAACTAGTTTATAAGTGTCTGAATTATGATGGTTTAATGTCAACGGTTCTCAGATACATATTCTATATTCTACAGTTATATCACCCCTGTAATACCAGGCTGTCAAATACAAACTATATATCTTCTAATGCCAACTCTGCCAATTTTAAATCTTATGTTTATGACTGTGCCTTCGAATGGAACAAAATTCCTATTGACATTCGTAACTCTCGTTCATTAAAATTGTTTGTTAATAACTTCAAAAATTATCTTAGTTTATTGCTTGAGTAGTGTTTCTTATCAGTAATTTTGCTTTTCCCATATCTTTGTTGGTGTGTCTTATAATTTCATGTTTAAGCGTTTAACTTTCGGGTATACGAAAATTTCTACTTAGTACTAGGTGCATATGACATTATTTGTATAAGTATTTTTGTTCATGTTTATGTACATTTTTTTATTTGCATGTATGTGCATGTTTATGCATATTTATGTGCACTTTGCTTCTATTCTTTGAGTTGATATGCTTTGGTCATTTTTAGTTGGCCTATTCATTTTTAGTTTATACCTTTATGCATGCATGATGGGTGATCAACTGGATAGGGTTTTTTTAAACCTCTTTGACAGCCTAGTGTGAGTGTATATTGAAGTGTATTTTTGAAATAAAACATAGTTCTCTCTCTGATGACTCTCATTATATGTATTTCGACTGTTCATATACAGGCAGGTTATATGTTATAAGTTATTTGCGTTCAAAGAAATTTAAAACCATAACCCTCTTCCAACTTCCGCTCCGTCTCCTCTCTTTCTCTCTACTGCTATCTCTCTCTCTCTCTCTCTCTCTCTCTCTTCTCCTTTCTCAGTAACTACTTTTTTAATTATTTGATCATGAGAGAGGCTAATCTAAAAAATGCTAATTAGTAATCCAGTCACTTTAGAAAGAATACCTTGAGTGACTCGTTCTTTAGTCGATTAGCGGAGATATACAAGACACTCAAGCTGTTCTGAAGAGCTTCAAATACTTGCAGAGCTGGTGCAAGCATAGTTATTAAGTTTCCACTAAGATATAACCGAGATAATCTTTTAATAGAAGCCAATGGAATTAGATCGTCATCTTCCAAATTATTGTTGCTCAAATCCAAATATAATAAACCAGTTAATCCTGATAAAGCTGTCACATCAATGGAATATATTTGATTATAACTTAAGCTAAGGTTTCTCAGGTTTGGAAGACCCACTAGTGCCTGAACTGGCAGATTTTCAATACTATTGTTGTCAAGATTGAGAATTTCAAGAGAACTGATATTGTGCAACGCCACAAAATTTGACTCATTTAGTTTGTTTCCATTGAGATAGAGTTCCTTTAGATTTATTATGGTACTGTTGGTAAATGGGATATAGGTCAATCGATTCATCGATAGGTCGACAATCTTGAATGATATCAAACGAGTAAATGCATCAGATGTTATCTCTTCTAAGTCGTTATTGTTTACCAACAAATTTAATAGTAGGCCTAAATCAAGTCCATTGAGTATTTCCAGTCTAAGGTTCTTCAGTTTATTATTTGACAGATCCAGTTCTGTAATATATTGAGTTGCGAGTGTTTGAAACAAGTTGTCCGGCAAGTCAATGAGGTTGTTATTCGATAAGTTAATTTCTGAGATTCTGTAAAACAATTTAATTGGTAAAGTGAGTTCAAATGCAACCAGATACACAAAATTTAACCTAAGCGTCTAAATGTTGAGTCCGCCTCAGAATGTCAACTATTCCTACGACTATAAAGATGTAACGTCTATTCTTCACCAGATGCCAATATCATAGATATCAGGCGGCTACAGAAGCGCTTTGTCTGGCAGAACCTATCTTTCTAAGCTGTACCAGACGCAATAGGCCTACTAGTACAGAATACCTTAATCTTAGGTTATATTGTAAATAAATCAGACAGATACGGTCATCTCTTGATAAAAAGTCATTCAGAATTTCTTTCTTGATATAATTAAATAATGATATCGGGCGATCAAAGAACCGTAATGATTTCTGGCAGAATACATCTTTATAAAATTTTATATTTGCAATACTAGCATAAAAAGGAATTAATCACTAGCTCTATTCTATCGCTCTCTTCTCTTTTAAAAAAATTACAGGTCCAATATTCCTACTTAAAGAAATTGCATATTCCTATTTAAAGAAATCTTTCATACTATATACATAGTACATAGTATGAAAGATTTTTTTTGAATAGGAATATGAAGAGCTTTTATTCGTTGATTAGACAACTAAGAAGTTGAACAAGTATCGTACAAAGACCGAAACAGTGCAGAATCCAAAATACAAGTGCAATAACTAAACAATCTTACACTAGAGCGCTTCTACAAAAGTTGTTATAAACATTTTGTTTCATATTGCGTAACGTAACTTCGATTAAAAAGTCTAAATTTACAATTCTACATAGAGTTCTCAAGTCTTTTGAAAAGATCGACCGTCTTAATATGCCTAAAAAAACTAAATTACATGACTTAATTACTTTTTTGTAAAATTTTAAACATAAATAGGCACGAATTGAAGCAAAATCCATTCGGCCTAATCCCGCAACGAATACCCCGACAGAATCCCAGCGATTAAAACCAAAGATTTGACGATTCACTGAGTTCCAACATGCATTAAGATCAACAAGCTGCTCCTTGGAATAACTAACGGCCGTAGATGAATATAGCAGAATCGGAAGACAATGCGACCCCATTAAAGCAAGTTTAACTGTGTCGTCGGTACACCTTGTACCGACGTAATGTAATATGCCATTTCTTTTAGTAGAAGTACGAACAGGAAGTTTGCCCAAGCACAAAAGTTTAAATAATACGAAACCGTATTATAACATTTAACAAAATATGGATTCTGGCGGCTTTGCGTTGCTCTCCTCCGTTTTGCATTTATTCGCCCCCTACGGCACTAGTAATTCGTGATTGCTTTATTTTACAATGGCCTGAATGCTACACAAGGACAGAGCCCGATTGAATCCAGGAAAAATTTGATATTTATACACCCACAATTCTAAGTTTGATAAGAAGAGTAAACCTAATATTTTCAGGGTGCTGAAAGATCCCTTTTGTACCGACTTATATATTTTTTCAAAAACGTGAAAAATGTGCAGTCTATATGACACTGTCAGCCTGTTGGTCAACTGTTTCATATAATCATCATTTAATGTGATAACCAATTTGTAAATAGATAGACTATGCATACAAATGAAGAATTTGACAGAATACTAGAGAGTACACAAAGGAAAGTAAATGAGCGATGGAATAAATACATACGGCAGGGTTGATTTAAAAGTATTTTCTTTAGTTAATTTAAGTCCATCATTATCCAGAAACTTCTGACCAATATTCAGTGAATTACTCAAGTCGGCGCCCAACACTTCTATCATGTTGTCGTTTAGGATAATATCGAAACTTGTTTCACTCTTTATCGGCTCTATTACCTACGACGGGAGCAGACAATATAATGTGCATATACAATTATATTAAAGGTCTATATACACGTATATAAGGTGTATATATATATATATATATATATATATATGTGAGTCATAAGAAACATGTGCGCATTATTTCGTCTGCAACTTTGACACTTGTGAATCGATTTTGAAAATATCTTCAGAATTATAGAAAAGAAGAAAAGTATTAATCTAGAATCTAGTTTTTGCGACACTTCCGGTTTAATGTAAACAATAACAGACGATTTCACAAACATATTCTGTTCTTTAAATATTAAAATGGTGCTTACTAACGAAGATAAAGCGCTCATAAAAGACTTGTACCTCTTAAAGGGTTATGGCGCACGTCGGTTGATTGCCGAAATTCCAACAAAAAATGACGCTGGGAGGGCTAGATTATTATTAAAGAAATTACGCCGGACTGGGAGCACCGATAGAAAGAAGGGCTGCTGACGACCAAAGAGCATAAGAACAGAAGAAAATGTCAGAGCAGTGGAGGAGTTGATTCTGAGCCACGAGAACAAGCCACAGACGCATAGCATATCCCGTCATATTGAAAGAGTCACTGGCATATCGCAGTCCACTATACTATAATGAGAATTATTCATAAGGATATAAGCCTTAAGTGTCTGGAGAAGCGCAAGGCACAGCAGCTGACAGAAGCCAATCGACTTCAGCGTCTCGATCGCGCCAAACAGCTTTTATCAAAGTACTCGGCTAGTGATGTGTACTTTGCTTGGTTTACTGATAAGAAAGTATTTACGGTGGCCAAACCAAGAAATTCACAGAATGATCGCCTTTATGCGCCACTTGGAATAAGGAAAGGTGATATCTGTGCTGCGCGCCTGCTAAGTACTCGCACGACATTCAGTCATTAAGTGATGGAGTCAGTAGGCGTCTCGAAACTGGAACCTGAGTTTATTGATTTTGTCGGAGAAGTACAAGGCAAATTGATTGGGAAGTTATTCGACAGGAAGTGAAGGCAGGGAAGGAGAGGGTGTCCTGTGTAAAAGAGCGTTAACCGCTTTCCATAAATTCCTGGAGTCTACTACATTGCTGATAACGGAGAAGTAGTATCGCTCTTCGGCAGATGCAATGGCGGTGCGATACAGCTTGTATTGTAAATTTAAGGTGGTTTTCCGAACCAAGGCATGGGTTTCACGCCACTTCCTGTCAGCTTTACGACACGCAGACTTTAACTTAGCCAGCTCAGGAGTGAACCAGGGATTAGACTCTCTGACAGTTTTGCTAGTCAAAGGTGTGTGCTTTTCAAGCAGAGCAGAAAAGGTGGAGTTGTACTGTAGTACAAGTTCATTGAGATCAGGAGAGGGCGACTTGACTAGAGCCGAGTTTTCAAGATCAGAACAGAATTGATTGATGTTGATGCTATTTACTTTGCGATATAATGTTGTGGTGGTGTTTGGAACAGTTTTAGGTTTGATATGGTTGAATGAGCAAGTGACAGGGAAATGGTCGGATGAGGAATGAGATAGATTGTCAATACTTGCAGGATCGAGTGCTGACACAGAAGGGGTAACGACTAGATCTAGGGTGTGGTTATCCAAGTGTGTGGCAATGTTGATGTGTTGTACAGCGTTGCAGGATTTAAGTAAACTATTGAACTGCTGGGTAGCGTGATCTAGTGGTTTGTCAACATGAATGGTGAGATCACCTGTGATGACATAGTCAGATTGGGACGAGGTGAGAGAAGACAGCAATGCAACAAACTCCGATAAAAACGTAGAAAAGGGTTTGGCATAAAGAGATGATGTTAATGGACGGTACACTGAAACTGCATGTAGCGTACATGAGTTGATTTTGACAGTTGCTGAAATGGCTTCAAAAGAAGAGAATTTATGTGAGCAACTGTTCAGGAGAGTGAAAGGCGTCCTAAAAAGGAGAGCCACTCCACCACCCTTAGCACCAGAGTTTCTGGTATCACGGTTAGCAATATGCATTTCGCAACCAGGCGGAAGGATGGCCATCAGCTCACTAGGTGAGGTTTTGACTGATAACCAAGTTTCACTTAAGGCAAAACAGTCAAATTTGTAGGTGTTGGCTAAGTCGTGTAGTGCAATAGTGTGGTTGGAGTTGGAGAGCGATCGGATATTGAGGGAGCATAGTGAAACATTGGTGCGGAGAGAATTTATTGCGTTAATGCGAGGAGACATAGCGATAAGGTAGTAAAAATGACCAGTTAGTGCTATGAAAGTAATACAATATTGTTAAGTTGATTGAATACAAAACACTATTTTAGCCAAAAGTTATATACGTGTATACACAACTTTAGTTAAAAATCATGTGGCAGTACTGTACTACTCAAAGCTATTAGACAGTAAAATTGAAAGCTATTAAAAGCAAACAATCCACAAAATAAACAACAAACACGTTTTGACAAATACCACGTTTAGTTAGACTGCGCAAGTATAAGGTAAAATGTTATATGGAGAGAAAATTGAATATAAAAGAAAATTTCTAATAGGAACAATCACACCTGGCTTCCTGATTGCTGCAATTCACGAAGAAGAAGGCGGCTAGGAATGAAGATGTTGCCGGTCATACGCGAAATGACTGGGAAGTTTTTCATTCTACAGTGGGACGGCGCTCCTGCTCACAGAGCTAGAGAAACCGTGAAACTGCTGGAACGGGTAACGCCAGCATTTATCACTCCGGAACTGTGGACCCCAAATTCACCTGATCTAAATCCGGTGGATTATCGAATCTGGGGTGTAATGCAACAGCGAGTGTATCATAAGAAAATAAATAACGTGGATAAGTTGAAGCAAAGCCTGGTGGACGTTTGGCAAGACATGCAGCAATTGACAACGCCATTGAAATCTGTCATTGACAACGCAGTGTATGAGTGGCGTAAGCGTCTCCGAGCTTGTATACGCGCCAAAGGAGCATATTTTGAGCATATGCTTAAGAGTTGACAGTAGCTTTCTAACACTGTTTGTTTCGTGTGTTTCGTTGTTAGTTAAGCCACGAATTTGTAATCATTCTGCAGCGATTGATTTACTTAAACTGAATATTTTCAGTAGCGCATATCTTAAAGCACTGCTTCAACGCAAAAATAATAACGGAATCATTTAACGTTATATTAAAGCAAATGCTATCCTGATTATACCTATGCAAGAAGTTTAGAAATCGGTTCACTAATACCCAAATTAAGGGCGTTAGACTGCGCACATGTTCTTTTGACTCACAGTGTATATATACATGTTTAGTTAATCATATATATATATATATATATATATATATATATATATATATATAAATCGTAGCATATATATATATATATATATATATATATATATATAATGGATGGTAACGCTGTGTTTGCTGTGTGTGGATTAATATTTATTTATTTTCCGAATTTATAATAATATATAAGTTTCTATGGACTATTTCATCGGATATTGCTTAAGAGCTTCTAGTCTCCTTCACAATTTACTGTTTTAGCTCTTATTTAAGATATTGAAGTCGTTGAGTGCCGTATTTAGAAGACATCTTATAGCGTGACACCACGTTTATTATGAATGGGCGTCTCCCAGGCCTGGATTATCGAGTAGACTTTGATTCGTAGCGGACTTAATTACTCCATTCACAACGACATAACCTCTATACACATCGACTCGTTCCGCATGAGTAACACTATACTGTTGCTATGAGTGATAGAAAGAGGAGCCGATCGGTAGGTGAGGGCGATGATAACGTTATTATCGGCGATCATGAATTTACTACCGTAGTTTCTAAACGTGGAGAGAAAAAAAAGAAAAACGGACCAGTTTCACTGTCACAACTTGCTGATGTTGATCCTAAAGCTCAGCCTTCAGTATCTGTGAATGAAACCAACCAGGCCTGCAGCGAATGTGTCTTCTGCGGACTCTCCGCAGATGATAAATCTTCCCTTACCTGCCGTTCATGCGAGCACTGCTACCACCTGGCGTGCTGTGATGTACCTACTGAGCTATCAGACGCTGCCCTCAGGCTGTGTCATTTATTTGGCTGGCAGTGCTTTGCTTGTCGCCTGGAAGTGGACGATAAGTTAAATCAGCTGCAGCAGGAGATCAAAGAGCTTCGTGAAGTCTTATTGTCAAACAATTCCCACTCCGGGCAGGACATCCCCATCTGTAATGCTGTCAGACAGTCTAGCATTGATGTTTGCGCCCCAGCTCCAAGCCAACGGCGGCCTATCCGTCAGCAGACTCAATCTAATGAAAGTGCACACAACTCGGGCTCTGGCATCCATCTGCCCCCCTCCGATGCGATATCCAAATCGGAGGTAGTATCAATGGCTGTCGGTACAATTGCTGAGATCAGCAGACGGAAAAGGAATGTCATATTTTCAGGGCTACCCGAAGACTCTGGCTGTAACGACCTAAATCTGATTTCCTCGTTCATACAAAATCATCTTACTGCATCATTCAATATCTCGGGGGTGTCTACGCTCAGACTAGGTCGAGCACAAGCTGGAAGAGCCAGAAAGCTCCTAGTACGTCTTGTATCTGAACAAGATGCTACCTTCCTCGTTTCTACTGGAATCAAGAAGAGAAAGGAAGACAGTACTTATGCACAGCTGAACGTGTTCATCAACCCGGACTTGACTAAACAGCAAGCCAAGTCCGAATATGAAAAACGCCTCAACAGACGTAGTCAGGCCCAAGGAGCTCACATAAGACGTAGTCAGGATCAAGCAGGAAGTGCTGGTAGGGTTGCCACTTCTTCAAGATGGCCGGCTCCAAGTCACGCTACGTCGGCGGTGAACAGTATGGCCTCGGCTACAGATTACCCACCAGTAACGTTCATTAATAGTACCAGGAAAAACATAGCATCTCATTATAACACTCAGAATGGCAGTCAGTTCTCAACTTCAACCAGGAATATTACGCGAAACAGACCGCATACTTCAGATTCTGTTACACCCAATACAGCCATTCCGTTGTCTACCCCATCGCCCTCTATGACCCAATTAAACCCTACTGCTGTAGAATTCAACCTCCCTGCTGCTGTGGATATTAGCCATCCTGTTTCTAGCCAGTCCACTGCCACTGGAGACAATTCAACTCACGTATGACTTCCCAACGACGTTAACGAATTTGTGAATACTACACATGTGCAATTATATAATATTAGATCAAATTTGCATATCGATTCGTGTAGTAGGATCCCTAGTACTTCTGCTTTGCTGAATGAAAATGTTAATTGTAAGTCAACACACTTCAAAAGTCTGTTTACAAATTTACGCAGCTTAAATAGCAAGATTTCTGAGCTGAAGCTAATTATGTCTGTACAGAACATTGATGTTGCATGCTGTTGTGAAACCTGGTTGAACGACACAACTCTAGACTCTATGATTATTGATAGCGATTTTTGCATATTCAGAAAAGACAGAGATAATAAAAGGGGTGGTGGTGTGTTCATAATCTGTAGAAATTATGTTTCCGCAGTTTATAAACGTATTGATCTACCTGCTCGCTATAGTAGTCTGAAGTTAGTGGCAATAGATATAATAACTGGTAACAATAATGGAGTGAGACTCATTGTAGTCTATTACCCACCGAGTCAGTTGAATAATCACTGCATGAATCAGCTATTAATATCGGCTTTAATGTATCTCAGTGACACAAATTTATCAATTTGTATAGCCGGCGACTTTAATCTTCCTCTTATGGACTGGGTAAATAACTCTTCACCTAATATTAAAGTTTATATGGAATTCCTAAGTTATTTTAATAATAACTCTTTTGATCAAATGGTAAATTTTCCGACTCGTGATGGAAATTTACTCGATATTATCCTCACTGATAATCCACAGCAAATCAGCAATATATGATCATTTGCTCCAATAGGTTCAAGCGATCATTTAACCATTTTATTTGACATTTCTTTTAATATTAATATGTTTATCGATGTTTTTAGTGAATCTACATCTGTAGACCTTTCTTGTAGTAATAATTTTGCTAATTTTAAATATGAAAAAGCGGATTGGGATTCCATTAATGCTTCGTTATCTGCAATTGATTGGGTTGATATTTTTAATGATTGTATGTCTGTCGATCAATGTTGGTCAATAATGTATTCTATTTTAAATGAAATTTTTAGTTCCTTCATCCCTAAAAAGCATATTCCTAAAGTGGGAAATCGAATTGGAGCATGTAGTAGAAAACCAAAACGAAGAATTCTTACAAGGAAAACTAGGAGAGCATTAAATAAGAAATTGGCAGCGTGGCGTTTTTACAAAAATGGTCGCTCAAATGAAAGTAGAGAAAATTTTAACAAAGCTGCCTCCAATTTAAAGAAAACGATATTTCAAGAAGACGTTAATGAGGAAAGTAGATTGATTGAAAGCGGCTGCTCTCGTTTATTCTTTTCTCATATTAAACGTAAAACATCAAGAAGAGAAGTTATCCCACCTCTCATTAAGCAAGACTCTGACAACCTAGCCTACAGTGACAAAGAAAAAGCCTTCTTGCTAAACGATTATTTCTGTTCAGTATTAACTAAAGATGATGGCATTCTTCCAAACTTTTCTGTATCAAAAGTGTTGGAAAGTAACCTTTCTAAAAATAGTGTCTATTTTTCTGATTTCTCGGTGGAACATAAAATTAATAAATTAAAAAATAAATGCTCCCCGGGTTTCGATGGTTTAACTGCACCTCCACTAAAAAAGATCAGTCAAGTAATTGCTAAACCACTTTCAATGTTCTTTAACATTTCAATGAAACTGGTGAATTACCTGAAATGTGGAAACGTTCTATTGTTGTCCCTATTTTTAAAAAGGGTGACAAAAGCAACAAAAAAAACTATCGTCCTATTTCCCTCACCTCCATTATATGCAAACTAATGGAAAGCATTATTAAGGACGATCTATTACGGTAATTAAAGAAAAATGACCTCATATATTCTAGACAATACGGGTTCATGCCTAAGAGGTCAACCAATAGACAACTTCTCCGTTATTTTAATAGCATATCTGTTAATTTAATTAGCAGTAGTCAAATTGACGCCGTCTATCTTGACTTCTCCAAGGCATTTGATTCCATAAGCCATAATAAGTTGATCCATAAACTGCTAGCCTATGGTGTGACCGGAAATTTAATGAAATGGCTTTTGTCCTTTTTAACTGGCAGACTCCAGACAGTTCGAATAGGAAGATGCTATTAGGACTGGTCTACCGTTGAGAGTGGAGTTCCCCAAGGCAGTGTTCTGGGGCCAATCCTATTCCTTATTTATATTAATGATATAAGCTCCTGCTGTCCTGAACTGAACTCTCTTTTCTTATTTGCTGATGATGCAAAGTGCTTTGCCTCAATAAATTCTCTTTCCGATTGTGAAAACTTTCAAAAGTCTCTTGATTCTCTCTGTAGTTGGTCTAACCGTTGGCTGCTTAGCCTTGCAGCAGAAAAGTGCCAGGTGATCTCCTACTCTTTCCAAAAAACTATAATATATAATTTTAATTACAATCTAAATTCTGTAGCCTTATCTAAATCAAAAGATGGGACAGACCTGGGAGTGAGGTTTACAAGCGATTTATCGTTTTCTTCACATGTAAAAGATATTTGCAATAAAGCCAGAAAAAGGACTTCAATAATTTTGCATTGCTTTACGTCCAGAAATCATTTGTTATTATTTAAAGCGTTCTCAGCTTTTGTACGCCCGATTCTCAAGTATTGTTGTAATCTATGGTCTCCATACAGAAAATGTGATATTGTTCTGATAGAATCAAGTCAGAAAAGATTAACTAAACGGCTAAGTGGTATGATAGGATTGCAATATTCGGAGAGATTAAAAGTTTTGGCTTCCGAATCTTTAGAGCAACGAAAGTTTAAATCTGACCTGTGTTTATACTATAAAATTGTCACTGGATTGGTCGATGTACCTATAGAGGAGTTTTTTGCTTTCAAAAATGGGGTAACAAGAAATAATGATTCAAGTTTGTACATGAATAAATTTTATTTTAATGCTGAAAGATATCATTTCAAAAACCGATGCATTTCTTGTTGGAATTCTCTACCCTCTAATGTTGTAAATGCGCCTTCCCTAAACTCTTTTAAAAGATGTCTGGAGGGTATTAATGTAAGCAAATACCTAAGGAGTTAAAGTGATTGCTTTACATCATTCTTTTATCTTCTGTTTCTTCTTTTTTCTATAAAAGAATCTAACTTTTAACTGTCGTAAGTATTCTAGTGCATTTACCGTTTTTAATATTGATTTTTTATGAGTAGATCAGGGGCAGAACCTAAACTAGTATGTGTTCATTGTCATTGTGTGCAGATATTTGTGCGTGTATATTGTTGATTTCCTTAACAATGTCATTACATGTTCCGCTAAATTTATCTTGGTACATAATTATGGCCCATACTAAGGATTTTATTGAACATTATTAATTAATAGTTAATGCAAATGTTTGTATTTTTATTTTTAAATTCGGAATATGTAAGTGCCACTTGTGGGCCTTTATGCTCCGTTCATGCGCTCTAACTGTCTATTGTGTCTGCAAATTGTGATATCATGTGCGTATGATAAATAAATAAATAAATAATTCATATTTCATTTCGCAGTCCTAATATCGTGACTATCTCAATTATAGTGTCAATTGAAAGTTATCACCTCATGCTAAATATATCATAAGAGGTTACTAAGGGTTGGCTGAGTAAAGAATACTGAAACATTTACTATATATGAAGGGGTAATTAAGCTACTCTACGGTTTAATCAAAGCATTGCCTTCTGTGTTACTAATTTTTAGTAGGAGTTAGCTAGCTACAATAGCTTCCAATCACAGGGTATTATGTCATATGAATATAGACCTATACTGTAGATATTGAATCGGAAAATGGTCACAGCAAAATACAATACAATAAAGAGATCGAAGGTGAGGTGAGATAGAAAAATATTCAGCAAAATTTTCATAATAGACGAAATTTTAATTAATTTTTCATAGTTGACTTCATATCTAATATGGTGTATATAGGCTAACTGAATTACTTTCCGTAACAGCAGATTGTAATTACAGCAAAATCTCCGAATAGCCGTTTAACAGAAGAAGTATTGAGATAGAGTGATAGAGAAAAAGAGACAGCTAGAAAGAGACAGCGACTCGGTTGATGGAGAGAGAGAGAGTCAAACCTTAACATCAATGCTTCTGAGCTTATTTCCTCCTAAGTCTAACAGCCTCAACCCTGAGATATTGATGAATGCCCCAAACTCTATATATTCAATTCTATTATTTGATAGAACTATGTAGGTATCCGAACGTGTCAGATTAACAAACGTTCCTCTAGTTATAGATCTGATCAAGTTCTCTTGAAGATGGATGTAAGATAACGTTTGCCTATTAACCAGCATTCCAAAAGGCAGACTCTCAATTTTATTTCCAACCAGACACAGTAAACTAAGCATTGGCAGAGCAGAGAATGCTTTTGGATGAAGAAATCTGATCCTATTAAAGTTCAAATAAAGAAAATTCAGTTGTGGTATTGATAGCATATCCTCCACCAGGGATTCTATTTTATTATACGATAAATCGAGCATGCGAAGAGATAGCGCACCATTAAAGGTATTTTTGTTTATAGCTGTTAAGGCATTATGATGAAGTCGTATATCCTCGAGATATGTTAGTCCTTGAAAAAGGCCATCTGGTATTTCTGAGATCTGATTAAATGATAAATCTAGAAATCGGATTGATCCTTCCTTTAGTTCTCCAAACAGATCAGCGGGAAGGAAATCGATGTAGTTGTCCTATTGAAATATTAATGTGAAAAGTTTCCATAAACTTCCTAAACTTCATGTTCTTAAACTAGACCTACATGTACGTGTAGTATACAAGCCTACATAATGTGTGAAGAGATTTTCGTTTTCTCTAAATTGTCATAAATATAATCGACATCCAAGTTAGTTGGAAGATGCCCGTAAGTTTTGCATGCAGTACAATGCAAGTCAAGCAGGATTTAACTTACGGTTACACCTCAGAGAGTTATCAGGAACAGCTCAAGCCGGACATTAACAATAACAAGTAATCTCATTGTTGATTATCAGAACTCGCTATCAAATGCTTAGACCGATTTAAAAAGAGCGAAAACATAATAACATAACAACAATTAGAGTGCTACAGTCATCAATGACAACATCGAGCACTATGGAGTCAAAATCAAGCCGGCGAGCGAAGAGAAGGTCCAAAAACGGTTAAATATTCAAAATCCAGAAAATCAGTCTAAAGTAAAGGGAATTGAAGAAAAGGATGTTTAGACGCAGGTCGAAACTCATGGACACTGGATGGAATTGAGAGATGGAAAAGGTAGATCTTCAACTGCCTATGGAACTGCTCATAGGAAAGCAAAGGCCGATGTGATTCAAACGAAGATTTTCGCAGATTGGATGGAAAAGAATTCCAGATCTGCGGTTTAGCATGCTGGAAAGAACGATTAGATAGCTTAGAGCGTGAAGGTACGGTAGGTCTCACAAGAGTAATTAATTTAGAACACCGAGTAACAGCAGGCTGCATTAATTTAATCAATTGAGACATACAAGTTTTTCCAGGGATGGTGATGGACTTATAGTTTAACGAGGCTGTTTTACAAATGATAAGCTCTTTAATCTTTAGCCAGAGCAAAGACTTTAAAATAGGGGTGTCATGTGAGTACTTGGAACTACAAAAAAATAATTTTCTATTGTACCTACTATTCGTTCACCAGTTGATCATTCAGGTTTACTTTCCCTACACTGTTGATTTCGTACTCAGCAACTAACTTTGCGAAATTGTACAACGCAAACAAACTGGTGGTCTAATTCCCTCTTAGACATATCATCGTTTACTTCCCTCTCCTTTTAATTGGTTTCCTTTAATTGTTTTTTAACAAGTGTACTTTTGAGTGTCACCAGTATATAGTTCATGATCAAGAGAAAGCTATTTCAGTGAAAACAATTAAAAGGAGAGAGAGTAAACGACGATTTATCTAAGAGAGAAATAAACCAATGTCAGGGTTAGGATTTGGGCTTGGATTTGGTTTGGAATATCTATCAGGTATTCAGGTCAGTCAGCAGTGGCGGATCTAGAGGGGGTCCAGGGGCCCGGGCCCCCCACCTTAGGTCCGCCGTTAAAAAATTTTAAACTATATTTTCATTGTTTCTATGGCAATTGCGATGTTTAAATATGTTTGTAATGGCAGTGGTTAGGGGGGGAGCCCGGGGGAGGGTAAGACAGGTTATATTTTCATTGTTTCTATGGCAATTTCGATGTTTAAATATGTTAGCAATGGCAGTGGTTAGGGGGAGGGGCCCGGGGGGGGGTTACGACAGGGAACTCCAATAGCTCGATTTTTTTCTAGGATATACTAGAAGACCTGTATAATGGAAAGGGCCCGAAAAATCTTGACCAGTTCCCTAGCTCTCATTTTTCACTTGAACCAATGCATAACCAATGCATTGGAGGAAAAAAGGGTGCAAGTAAAAAATGTGAACTCTGTCCCGTAGCAGTGGTGCAAACAGCCTTGGCTGGGAGGGGCTTAAGCCTCCCCCCCCCACCGCCAAAATTAAGTCACTTTTACAATTCGTCGAAATCCGCAGAGTTTCTTCAGAGGTGAAAAAATTTACCTACTTTTCCAAAACAAATGTAGGATTTTAGGTTTTCCCCTGATTTTGGTACGGGTACGAGCGGGGAGTGGGGGTAAAGTATGGGGATACACTCACTCTATGAGCCGAATGCAATAGAGAATAAATTTTGAGCCATCCCGCACAGAAATTTGTCTGGTTGCGTCACATGTCCCGAAGAAGGTGATTTGTAAGGAAAAAATGTTCACTCTCAAAAAAATTTCGGGCCCCCCCTTAAAAAATTCCTGGATCCGCCCCTGTCAGTCAGGTATTCGCTCTATCAAATACCTGACTGCTTGAAAGTTAGATTAATTCGCTGATTGATTAATGGATTCATTGTTTCATTCATATTTTGATTAACTTAATAATTGATTGATAGATTGATAGATTGATTAATGATGCATTAGGCACTATATTTCAAAGTTACTTTTAGCTAGACCTCAAATATTAAGGTCAAGATAAGGATTAGGATCACGATAAAAGTTAGAAAATACAATATACTCTTTCATGTATTGAAATATATCTAATTATACATATGAGCTCTTACCGATAGTATCATCTTGTCAAGGAATTTGGAATTTTTAAACTGTTCCATTTCAATTACGTCTAATTCATTTTCAGAGAGATCTATTAAAAATATATTTGTTAGCTTCTGAAATACTCTCGGTGGTAGAACACTAATCTCATTCTGTTGAATCTCTAGATATTCAAGATTAATCAAGTCAGTGAAGGTATTTACATCGACGCTTGATATCAGGTTTTCAGATAATGTAAGATATTTCAAACGACGGAGTCCAGAAAATATGCGAGAATGTAAGAAGTTAATATGATTCTTATGAAGATACAATCCTTCTAGGAGAGTGGTGTTGCTAAAGAAACACGGCGACAAGGTGGTTAACTCGTTACTGCTCAAATCTAGCAGATCTAAAAGCCTAGTGTCCAATAGCAATTCAGCTGGTAAACTTTTCAGGTTATTGCTAGATAATGTCAGGGACTTCAAGGACGACATTCCATTGAATACTTTAGGAGGAAGTTGATTGATGTGATTAGTCTTAAGAGTGATGGATTCTATACCAGAAGCCACTCCTGAAAATGCGTCCTCACTGACGGAGCGAATCAGAAGAGAATCCATGAAGAGAGTTCTCACTCTGAGACTGGAAAAAGCGCTAGCCTATGAAACAAAGATCATCATCAATTAGGCCTAATCAATATATTTAGTTATCTGCCTTTCCATATAAGTAATATATAGGTCTAATCTAAAAAGCGATTAGTTACAAAGTATTTGAGTGACTAGCTTATCAGTTGTGCGCTCATCAATCAGGGGCTGATTAGTTCATTAAGTAGGTCCAATAATACCAATTGTAGCACTTACCTTAAATGATTAAGCGTTCAACTGAATTTCACACATAGGCCCTGGATATCAATGTTTATTATGCTAAATAATGTTATAAATAATTATGATATCAAAGCCAAATTATCGCTTCCATTTTCTCTACACAATTAAGTAAATTTTTAATGCGTAAACACTTGGTTTGCCTAGATTTGAACATCGTTATATTTCCAAAAAGTTAAATAAACTAAGTTAAGTAAACAGTTAAAGTTACATAACAGTTCTTGTACAATTAATAGGCTCTACCATCCTACCTGAATGCGCAATATTCTTGTATTTCTGTATATGCTAACGTCATACATTCCAGTTTCGACATTTTTAAATGCCGGAATTTCATTCAGTGTGCCGAGGTTATTGCAGACGATTTCACCAGAATAACTGGATATAGGAGAGCTGTAGATGCAGGAATTCGTTTTCCATGATGGACATCCGCATAACGATTTCACGATAAATAATAGAAATGAAAAAAGCTTCAGAAATCTAAATTCTTCCATCTTGATTTTAATAATTCGAGATTTGTTCACTACACTTTATCTCAATTTCATAAATTTGCTATGGATTACTTTCTCTAATCTACAGCGTTTCTTCTCCCTCTAAATTAATTATATATATATATATATATATATATATATATATATATATATATATATACAGTACATATATCTAAGTTTATCGTCCGTTTCCTCATGCAAGGCTGTCGTCAGGAAGTCTCCACAGTACACATCACTACAGGGCAATTCACCCTACATATTTCACTCTCTTAGTGCACAGCCTGCTGGCAGGTCCATGGTATATAACGCCTTTACTCTTCTCTATCTTCCGCTTTCCTTTTCATTTTTACATATGAGTGGGTTTTTAAATCATCTAACATACCTAATCTCGGCCTGCCTCTGCCTCTTTTCCTTCCATTCTAACTTCTATGATCTCTATTAATAGACTTTCTCCCCTTAGAATGTGTCCCATCCAACTCTTCTTCCTATTTCTTAATACCTTTACTTAATATAGGCCTATATATATACAGCATATATATATATATGTATATGTATATATATAATATATATATATATATATATATATATATATATATATATATATACTAGGCCTATATATAACTAATAACGTCCCTGACATCATCCCTGGATGAGGAAACGGACGTTATACCTCTATAATTATTATTGTTGATATGTATGTATAGATATAGTATACATATATATATATATATATATATATATATATATATATATATATATATGTATATATATGTACATTATATATATATATGTATATATATATATATATATATATGTATATATATATACATTATATATATATGTATATATATATATATATATATATATATATATATATACGTATGTTTGTGTACCGGATAAACTGCCTATCAAGCGTTTAATTTTAAGCTTATATTTCAATAGTGGCAATTATTTAATTAACAGAGAGTGAATCAGTGAAGCACTACTTTATTTGACGACATGCCATGACTAAAGAACAAAAAAGTGCCTGAATATGTTCAATTAACCTTCCAATACACAATAAAGTTTAAATTTCCACAAAAAAGTCTCTGGAATGATCATGTGTAGTAAATTAGAGCAAATAATCAATAACCGTGAATTTAATGAAGCAATTAAGAGCCGACATACATCTTAGAATGCATTGGTTTCTATCATGAACGTACCTCTCATTAATCTGCATTTTGAGCCTTATATTATCGCTTTGTTTATGGCCTATTTAATCCAAGGCTCATATCGACATTGGCAATTTGAACATTTTAATTTGTCGGATAAATCCATTCAAGAATATTAGTTGGCCTAATTTTAATAGGCCTACAAAAAGCGATGAGCTGAGACAGTGCCTCCTTCAATTGCCAATATACATGCATATAATATACAGTGCAATATATATACAATATACAATATAACATAGCCTACTTTTATTGTCCAATTTTATCATTTCTTCGTAAATGCCCCTCTGTCTTCAAATTTAATATCCCTTCTCGGCCACAATTCTCTCGAGTACTTTATTATTCTCATGGCTAATCATTAATTCATATCAAACTTATCCTTTCCACAACATGCAATGTACCTTGCATGTAAGAGAGCGTTTAGTTTCAGAATAGCACGCGAAATGCATACTTTAATTCCAATTTCTCTCCATTAATATTTATTAAATCTCTGATAACATCAGTCTGTTTTCCAGCAAAGTTTTCGAAGCTGTTTTGACTAAAGTTTCCTGAGCAATAAACCAAACTACAAACTTGTAATGGCATGTCATGTCATGTGATCATCCTGGGGCTGGTTCCAGCTAGACTTCTCTCTGATATTCATCAAAATATCTAAGCTTTGCCGTTTTCTCGATGTTCTTTCTTTTACTTCCCTCCGTTCTCCCATAAATGCAAACTCCAGCTGCCTACAAGCCTTCTTCGAGGCAGTCCTTCCATCTTCTATTAGGTCTTTACACGGTTCTTCTGCCACCTGTTTTATAGTTAAATATCTTTGGAAGTTTTCTGTTATCATCCGTACCCTTATCATATCCGGCCCATTTCATTCTTCTATTCTTCCTTTCTTTATTATTTCACTGACCTTTAGTTGATTTGTTCTTCTCATAAAGTTCTCATTTGTTACGTGCTTTTGTAACCTGACTCTTAGTATTCTCCTGAACATTTACGTTCGGTGTTATTCAATTTCTATTTCATCTGTTAGTTCCCATGACTCACATCCATAGATTTGTGTCTTTATCGCGCAGGAGTTGAGCATTCTAAGCTTATTCTCAAGTTTGACATCATGTCTTCTCATGATTCTTTGCAACTTGCTAAATGCGGTTCCTTCTAGATAATTTTTTCCTTTGCTTTCTGATTCTGATTCTCAAGCCTTTTGTTTTGACTTCGCTTACGAGATAAACAAATTTGTTTGCAATTTCAATCTCTGTTTCGTGCAGTTAAATTGTTTGACAAACTTTTCTAGTCTTTGTTATTAGCATAAATTTGGTTTTACTTTAATTAATTTACTTTCAATCCAAAATTTCCACTATCTTCAGCCACGACATCCAATAGCTCAATTAGGCCTACTATTATTAATCTTTCTACAATCAGGCGGGTATCCTCAGCACATTCAAAATCTTCTACATTTAGAGGTTTAGATTTCCTTCGCAAATGATGTTACTTTTCCACACGTCTCATTAGTCCTATATAGATTAATACCGTGTTGAATAAGATTGGGGACAGGATGCATCCTTTCCTGAGTCCTTTTTCTATCTTGAACCATTCAGTTTCATCTCCATCTAATCGAATGCATGCTGATATTGTGTTGTATGATTTTTAAAAATGATTTTAACTAACTTTGCATATACTCTATATTTCTCAATGATTTCCTATGTGCTGTTTCTCCAAAGTGAAACATAAACATGTGCAAAATCAGTGAAACATTAGGATTTTTTCATGGTACTCTAGCTTCTTTTTCAATGATTTGTCTGGTCGGGTAGGCCAATATCTGATCTGAATATCCTCGTTCTTTCCTGAAACCACACTGACTCTTGTGAACACTTTACCCGGTACACTTCATAGATATATTCCCCCCGAATTATTGCACTCCTGTCTGTCGCATTTCTTGTGGATTGTAATGACTGCTTTTCTGCAATTTTTCATTCTTCCACACTGACTTGATTACTAGATGAAGCAACTTCACAATGTATGCTCCCGTATTCTGTAGCAGTTCCTCTGATATCTTAAAAATTCATGATGCTTTATTTTTCTTCATTTGTTTGACTGCTTGTTTGACTTCTTCTATTTTTATCTCTGTTTCTAGATACTCCTCGTCTTCTTGATACATTGCTTCAGTTTGATGTAATTCCAGTATTATTCATGCAATCGATGGGCTCTTGTCTCTTTAACAACTCTTCAAAGAAAGTGTCCCTTCCAGCATTCCAATATCAGATTCTTTCTTTTAGAAGTTATTATTTTTTCCTCTTTTTGACAGGTTCTATATTTATTAGGGTAGAGGTTAGGTCATAGACAAAAATATTTTTTATCTATGGTCAATCAGACCGTAGATATAAAGTCAGCTTTACCACTGTCCAAAAAATTACGTTCAAGATACAGCAGTGCTTCCAACGTTCTCCACACAGTAACAAGTGCAACAACAGCATTCCACTAAAAATCAAATAGTTTTATGTTTCACATAGGATGTATATCAAAATTATTTGAAAGATATATTGTAGCCAATGTTGCGCTATGGAAAAGTAGGTGCTGTGTACAAAATATCAGTCGCTGACATATTTTATAAATTGACTGAACTATACTAATACATGCAAAAACCAGGCCATCAATGAGGGAGCATAACACCCTATCTAATTGACCACCCGACTATAGTGTTTTGCCTATTATTATTGAAGTCAGCAATATTCTATATAAAGCGTATATGCTTGAATAACAGCGTATAATATAAGGCGCGATTATCTAAGGCCGTAAATTAGAGCTGGTATGTTCATTTAAGGCAGTTATGTAAATCCATCGATTGCAATAGTCTATAGGCCTAGATGTCAAATTTTCATTTCAGCAGCAACGAGAAATGTGTGTTATATTGTAACTTATATAGTACTAAAGTCAAATATTGTAGGCGTTGTATAAGCCACAAAGACTGTAATATTAGGTAAGTTCATTTGCCGATATCGAAGCTGATGTTTACACTATTATGATACTTCATTGTATCACATTTGTGTGAAATATCACGAAGTTTCATATTTCTCGTATAATAAGATGTAGTTATATCTATATAACTTGAAGTTCTTGTTGATTGAGCGGTGTGGGCTATAAATCTCAATTAAGTCCTTTACATTTGCCTTAGTATGTTCAATATTCCGATTTCAGGAGGCGATCCAGCTCCAGTAAGTAATCATGGCTTTAATATAGGCCTACCTAAAAATGCACACTTTTAAAATACTAGTAGCATTTTTCCGTGATAGTTCATGCAGGCCATTTTGGATACATTTCAAGTCAACGCATTTGCTCAATAATTATGTCACATATATTATTAGCAACAGTTAACCTGTTGCCTAATTTTAGTTAAGAGTAAAAGCTACAGAGGTTCTTCATTACAATTACACAAGTTCCTATCTTTTCTTGGAGCACGGTGATGTCTTGATCCACAGAAATTTAAGGCTACATTAAGTATTGGGTTACGGATGGAATCTTTTTGATATGAATAAATTCTTGGTTGGTCGAGTGCTCTTTGTGGCTTATCAAACAGAATATATAACATGAATCCAAAGTTTAGTTGACACAAAATAAGTATAAAAATATATGATTATAAGCTAAAAAGAAAACTAAAGGCAAACACGGCGCTTTTCTTTTCAACGACCTCTTCATAGTCATGTATAAACGACAAACTTATATGCAAACAGTCATCACAAAATTAAACACAATTTACTGCACTTAGTCTCTCTTCACAGCCAGGCCAAGATTTCAAGTGAATAGGCAGTGTCCACGTAAAGTTTGCTGAACATTGCTGGCTTCCAAGCCCTCCCGCCACGACAAGGCGGCAGTCATGAGGATGAAACACAGCATGGACCAACCGGTGGTGGCACGTGTCGCTGAAGGAGACTAAAGCACTCTCAGATCCAAACCAACGTCAGAAAGGGCATTCGGTCGGTGAGCGTCCGGGCTCTTGGCATTATACACTCTAGCATGCTAATATAATCTGTTGCCCTACAGCAGAGAAAGCAATTAATATTAGATACTACAAGACTGACACTCACATATATAAAAATACTTTTGACGTGTTCAGAAACATTTATGCAGCGCAACAAAATTATTTTTAAAAATCACAATCAATACAATACAACCAATATTCTAAGAGAAAAGAGTTATACTTGTAAGAACTGCTATTAGTTAGACCTCATCTAAAAACAAGTCGATTTTGTGAAGTTCCCCTTGTTTTAAAAGGGAAATTTAAAACTTAGTGAAAAAAGAAGTAACAATACAATTTCAGTGAGTAATCCAAGCAAATGTTAGATACTATCGAGGTCTGTAAGCCCCCTCACCACGTCAAGGTTGCAGTTCACGAGGGGGATAGTGATTGGCTGTTAACAATAAAATTCTGATTCTACTGATAAAATAAATCTGGGCATGAGCAAATTACACAAAAATGATAACTTACTTCTGAATCTCGATTTCAGTAATAAAAAATTACACTGTTTGGGTTCAGATTCTTATAAATAATGGTAACTATATCGTACTTACTCCAGCGGTTTTTCAACTTTACAGACCAAATGATGTTTCGAATAGTCCGTTTGTCGGGAAAGAAGGCCTCGTGTAGGCGATCAGTTTGCTTAAGCTCCTGCGTGACATACATCTCCAGCATATGCTGGATGAACTCAACCTTGTCATGTCCCTGCAGGTAGAGCTCCCGAACCTTGCTACGAACCTTATCATCGACAAGTGATGTCAGCTTAGCAAGCCTACCAGTATGGTGATACTGGTGGTTGGAAACGGACGGCAAATAGAATAAATACCTCTCAAGGAGATCTTCAACAGAAGCTGATGCTAAGTAATTCTTAAGAGCACAGACTAACTTGGTGCGACCAGCATTACCATTACCAGATCCACTGGTGCTGGTCGCACCCATACTTATAGCCTTAAGCTCTTCAACGACATCCGGCTTGAAGAAGAGCACTCGAGCCACTTTGAACTGAGCCGGGCAATCCATCTTCTTCGTCGGCTGAATAAGCGTCCGTCTCTTCCGTACCACATGATCGTTCTCTTCCTGAAAAAAAATAATCAAAGGCAAAAATTTAAATTAAATAAAGGCAACTGAAGATTATTATAAACTACGGAGAGAAAGGAGGAAATATGAAAAAACCCAGCAAGTCAGAGAGGATTCTTTATAAAAACATGCAATTTTCATGTTGTTACCATCTCTCTCTTAGTGCACTGCCTACTGGCAGGTCCTGTGGGTCGTCTGGTTGTAACCATGCAAGCAACTCACAAAGAGGAAGACAGAAGCTAGCAAAATGAAGATGAAAACAGGACTAGTTAAAAATAATACTTGTTGTTTTACAAAATTAAAGATTTCTAGCAAGTTGAAATGCATAACGGCTGAGTGAATTTATTTTCATAAAAACAAAATTGGCTTTGCAATCCAGGTCACATAGATTTCCAATTAACATAACAGTGCAAATGACTAATAAAGCAATAAGAATGAAGAACTTAACAAGAAGTTCATCATATTGTTCCACTGATTCACTTTAACTACATTGAAATGCACTAATAAATAGCAAAAGAATAAAACAACAATGCTCTTCTGGATTTGTTTACATACATTAAAATTGAGGACATCTCTGTTACACTCCCTTTAACTTCCTACACTTCTAATGGCTTTCATAAAATCCCTATCACCAACAAGTAGTACCTAAATAAATATAATTTAAGGAAATAATATCAGCCTCCACTACATTACATTTAAATTTTCAAAAGAAATTATGGAAAAAATTAAGTTTTACGAACTAAAAAAGCACAAAGATGTATATTTAACTTTCATAACTAAAGCCGAAAAATGCTTTTTACTCACCATCCTATCTCTATTTTCGGCTCTGCGGATCTTTGCCAGCTTGTTCCTGTCTGGCCCACGCGAACACTCTCGCACCTGTCTACCAGCATTGATATAAGGTTGACCCTTATACCACCTGATCTGGCGACCAGCGAGAGGCTCTGAATGAAAACATAGGGGTATTTTAAATAAACATAAGGGTATTTTGAAATAAACACTTTTTTAAAATACTACTCATTATTGCTATTACATTAATTATATTTTATTAAACTATTATAAGTGAAAATTCATGTATTCATGAATGTATTATATATTATAGTCCTGATTGAGGAATTGGTAAGACTACCTTACAGAAAAATGTTTACACCATTATGTTTAAAAGATTAACAACACATCACTATCAATACAATTACAGGTCATTAAGTGTACTACTCTAAACAACTAAAGATTAAGGCGATTTAATACATCATCATCTTTTGTTGAATCCTAGTTTGGCTTTGGCCGGGATACGAATAAACTTTCACCCCTCTATCCATTTGTTTACAAAATTTGTAGCAATTCCTTAAGTCTAGGTGCACGTTAACTGAATAACCATTCTGACATTAAATACATTTAACTCCAGAAATAAATACTCTGAGAATAAATAGTACTGTGAACAACATTTATAGCTGGCTAATAGTAACATAACTGCGGGTAACGCAAATTTAGAAAGTAGTACTCTGTTTAAGCTACACTGCCAAACCTTCAGTGCAAAAATTAGTTCTTGAAGTGCACAGTAAACCATAAAAATAATATATAAGAATTAGGCTATATACAAAGTAATAAAAAACCAAAACCTACTCTGAAGGCCATGACAAAATTCTCTATCTGTCAGAAAGGTGGTGTAATTCAACCCGTTTTCAATCTCGTGTGCTCTCAGCTCTGCTTTAAGCTCTTCTAGAGTTCCACAGCAGCGATCAAAATCTACAATTTTAATCAAAAAAATTGAGGAAATTTACTACAGTAGTATGAATAATAGTTCACTATCCATTTATAGGTTTTGCAGATGCTAGTCAAAGTAGTAACATTGGAATTTATCTTATTATCTCAGAACTGTCAAATGATTGTTCTATAATGTTGGAATAATGAGCAGCACCATTTCGGATTGAGAATATTGTCCGACGTTTAATATATTGCAACCATGCACATACAGGTCCGGAGTCATTATGAGATTTTCTATAGGTTTATTAAAATTGACATGCATGTGTTTCATCTCTTTTACAAATAACATCAACATAACATAACAATTACAGTGCTACAGTCCTCAATGACAACATCGAGCACTACTGAGACAAAATAAAGACGGCGAGCAAAAAGGAGATTCAAAAATGTCAGGTGAATTGAACCCGCTGGGTTCGAATACCATCCGCGCTGATCTGAGAGAAAAATCTCAGACATTCACTGGACTGTCTACACGGAAAACGAATAAAATTGCCTAACGAATTTAACATGTGGTGTTAAATGTTATAGATATCAATATAGTTATTATTATTATTAATGGAAACAAAAAGGAATAGATTAATATAATTTTACTGTAGAATCAACATTAGAAACATGCATGATTTAAATTTTTTATATTTGGTCTTTCAGGTGGGTTAATAGTATATTTTACGTTGTTATACCTTTCAATGCTTCGGTCATCGCTAGATTTAGGAAAGATTTAGATTAAGATTTACGGCAAAAGGTCTCGGTACACACGTGATAATAAGGGTATATTGATAACAGGAAGTAGCTTGGAGTAAAAGTAAACAATATTACTTCCTGTTTGAAATTTAGTAAACAATATTTTTGTCTATGACCTAACCTCTACCATTTATTAGTTTGGTATTAATATACCCACTCGACTTCTTCAAGTTTGCAAAACAGTTTATTATATTGCCTTTCTTGTACGCTTCTTCCATAACCTTCGCTAGTTCTTTTATAATTTTATTTCTATCTTTAGCTAAATATTTCTTCTATTTTATCCTCGTTTCCTTTAAGATTGTCTCATTTCGTTCCTTCGAGTTCTGTGATACAGGGGTTAGAGAGAGAGAGACAAGCAGGGCCGTCAAAGAGGGCAGAAGTATCCTGTCAAGTTGATCGCCTCTCAGTCATACAAATTGAGACATAACAAGGCAAACGGAATAAACAAGCATTACAAGTAAAATTAATAACAGTTGATAAAGTTTGAAATAATAGCAACAGGAATTTAAATAGATAATATTGCTTCTGCCAATACTTCTGAGCGACAGAGAATCACTATAGAGAAACGTAGAAGAACGAACTAATCAAACTAATCGATCTAGAAGCGCACTTAATGAATCCCATAATATCGTAGCCTACTATTAAACATTAATTTGATGTTTATGACAATGAAACTTATCATAGCAATAAACTAAAGTAGCTGTTTAATTTAGCTACAAATGAATTAACCGAGTGAGAATTACGAATCACTGAAGGAATTTTGTTCAATTCAAAAATACAATGATATATATAGGGCCCTATAGGAGTTTAGAAAGGTAGGATTAGTAGCCTATTAGAATATATATATATATATATATATATTATATATATATATATATATATATAATATATATAATATAATATATATATATATATATATTCATATATATATATAGGCCTATATATAATTAGTGTTAGATAGCCTGGTAATATAAAAATGACTTAACTGCAGAGTGCTGAAAATATCTCTAACTGCTATCGACATTACACCATTATAATTGAGGTAGCGGCCTACTTATAAATAGTTTTACAGACAAACAATTTAGGGCCTACAAAATTGATGAAGTGCTAAAGTGCCATAGTTAATGTATAGGCCCAATTGGCTAACATTATATAGGATTGATGTTGATTTTGCAAGGTTCTTAGAACTCTGTGGCAAGAGATTTGGAGTGGACGTAACATATTTAAAGACGTTTTACCGTAAATTTCAATGCAACTTTGAATTCTTGATTGAATGAGGGCAAAATAAAGACCTCTGCGGCAGTTTATAGAGATTAAGTTTATTCGTCCGTAAAACATACCGTTTAGACCATTCACCTTTGAGACTAGAAAATTAATGTGATCTTTAAACGAGAGTTTCTCATCATGTTGTGTAAATAGGAATTCCGTAGCATGAACCATATTTATTTAAGTTAGGCTATATTATATATTATATATATTACATGTATATTATATATATATATATATATATATATATATATATATATATATATATATATATATATATATATATATAATTAAGTTAGGTTTATTAAGACGTTATTTAGTTTGACACGAAGATCATTAGATTTAATAAAACTGTCTTCGTCAATTTTAGGATGGAATAATAGGCCCTGTATATCTCCAATTTGGTAGCCTACCTTTATAGTTAGTCGAAAAAAGATGGGGAATTGAAAATAGAGCCGGAAGACGTAAAAGCAGGGGCGGATCCAGGAATTTTTAAAGGGGGACCCGAAATTTTTTTTGGGACAGTGTGCACATTTTTGCTTACGCCACGCCTTCTTTGGGACGAGATGCAACCAGAAAAAATCCTGTGTGGGGGGGCTCAAAATTTTTCAGCATACTGCGCTCGGCTCATAGAGTGAGTATATCCCTGTAGCCCCCTCATACCGGTACTAAAGTGAGAGGAAAACCTAAAATTCCTAAAATCCTACATTTGTTTAGGAAAAAAGTAGCTTAATTTTTTTCACCTCTGAGGCTCTGGTGAAACTCAGCGGATCTGGACCAATTGCAAAAGTGACCTAATTTTGGCGGAAGATGGGGGTGGGGCTTAAGCCCCTCGATCCCAGCCAAGGCGATTTGCACCACCGTTCCGGGAGAGAGTTCACTCTTTATTTGCATCCATTTTCTTCTTATACAGTGGCTAAAGTGAAAATTGAGAGCTAGTGAAACGGTCAACATTTTTCGGGCCCCCCTTCCGTTATATGGGCCCCTAGTGGGGCCCATATTTGAAAAATTCCAGGTAGTCGGACTGTTCGAGTTCCCTCTTGTACCCCCCAAACCCCCCTAACGCCCTTAAAACATATTTACACCTAGAAATTGCATAGAAACAATGAAAATATAGTTTTAAATTTTTATCGTCGGGCCAAGGGGGGGGGCCGGGCCCGCCCCCTGGGCCCCCCTGGATCCGCCACTGCGTAAAAGAAACATGGGGGGAATATGTAAAGAAATTGTATGATATAAGCAGAAGCGGATCCAGGAAATTTTTAAGGGGGGGCCGAAGTTTTTTTGAGGATGTAGGCCTACACATTTTTTGCTTACGCCCCGCCTTCTTCGGGACATGTGACGTATTCAGTAAAAATGCTGCGGGGTCTCAAAATGTTTTCACTCCTGAGCTCGACTAGTAGAGTGAGTGTATCTCAACCCCCCCCCCCCCCCACCCACCACTCATACCCGTACTAAAGTGAGAGGAAAACCTAAGATGCCTATTGCCCAAAATCCTACATTTGTTTTGGAAAAAAGTAGGTAGGCCTAAATATTTTCACCTCTGAAGAAACTCAGCGGGTATGGACGAATTGCAAAAGTGCTCTAATTTTGGCGGTACGAGGGAGGTTTAAGCCCCACCCAGCCAATGCTGCCTGCACCACTGCTGCAGGATAGAGTTCACATTTTTTACTAGTAACCTTTTTTCCTCTTATACAGTGGTTAAAGGTAAAATTGAGAGCTAGTGAAACCGTCAACATTTTTCGGGTTCATGTTGTAACTGTCGTGGCAGCACTGAAGTCAGCTGTCTTTCCTGAGTGATAAATAAAGAAGATCACAGGCCAAGTAAACAGTAAATAATCAGATAGTAAATAGGTTATTTTAATGTTCTGTACTCTTACTGACATATTTTGATTCTTTTAAAGTCAGTGATTTTGACCGGGTATTTTTTAAACCAAGATTGTGGTTCAACGCAGTCAAGATTGGTTTGTACTTATTTTGGAAACTGGATGGTTTGAAGAATTATTATCTCACTATACGTAACATATCTGTTTTTGTCAACTATAATAAAGCTCCGCACTATTAAATAAAAAGCTATTTGGCTGTTTTGTTTAACCATTTCAATACTGCCGGACGTACAGCGTACGTCTTACTGCTATACTGCCGTACGTACGTCGTACGTCCAACATCAGCTAAATTTATATATCACGCCATACATTTCAGTATCAGCTCTCTGACTTGTTCTAACGCACGCAGTATAGTTCAAGCTTTCTATTCATGTCAAACAATAGATTGTCGGTCTCTCACAGCCCAAGTTATAAAACTTTTCTTCATTTGATAAACACCTTTATTTCTAATATTTTATTATACTGTACATGTAAATATTGAAACCCAGTGTAGATTGAAGAATAACATATAATATAGAGACTAAAGGAAAAATCTCTCCAATTTATCTTGTCGTGCTGAAAAAAATTACTCAAATTGATCTTATTTCAGTTCTTTATAAGTAATAATTTCAAATTTCTGAATCTGTATTATACTGTACCTTATAGTCTTACGAAATACACATTTTATGTGCACTTGCGTGGGTAATTAGACCCTTCCTAATTGCTGTGCCGAATAATTTTCCAAGCAAATATGCCACACCAGAACGTTTGGGATCACAAATCCTCACTTCTCTACAAAGGTCGCCTGTAGCCTACTTCAAGAAGTAGTCTACTTTTTTGCCTTGTGCAGCTCAGATGGATGTATATATAGTTTTGAAGTTTATTATGGTATAAAGCGCTGGCTAAGTTCTTGTCTGCGTATATGAGAAAAGAAGTTTTGGCTGTGAAGTTCTGTGCTTCAATGATATTTATGTTTTTGACATCCCAGGATATAGCCAAACTTCAGCAGAGTGAACTTAATGTCGAACAAAGTCTAAGGCAACATTTCATGAAGCCGATGCATCTCCATGAATACACCATGAGTATGCGAAGTCTTCTTCTAGTGCACTGCCTAACGGCAGGTCCATGACATATAATTCTTCCAATCAATTCTACCCTCAGCCTTCATTTTCATCTCTATGTATGAATTTGTTATTAGGTCATCCACCATCCCTGGTCTCAGTCTTCCTCTAACTATTTTCCCTTGTATTCTTCCTTCTATTACATCCTTTCGCAAACCATACCCCCATACCATCCATACAGAGTAGACAAGATGAACTAGCTTCTGCATTCCTATGCTTATTGTCACAAATCGTACAGCTCATTCAAGCAGCCAGATCTTCACTTATTGCAGCGAGCTGTGCTCTCTTTATGCATAATAGAAACAGACATATTTCACTTCCAAGTTTTACGAAATGCGCGCTCGAGTACCTTGCTGGTGGATTGTTTGAGGAAATTAGAGAGCTAGGTGCACGAGAATAGGTGCCCTGCAGATGGCATAACTGATAACAACCTGCACAGAAACGCCAAGATATCTGGGGAAAAGTGCGCACTCCATAAACCTTTGAATCCACAGCTCGTAATCCAAATCCTCAACGCTGTTGATTGTCTGCGAAAAGGGCGGAATACGTTGAAACAAGCACTACTGTTGTAATGCTTGCGTAAATATGACAACGCTACTTTTTACTAATATGCTTTTCCGAAAAAATTGCTCAGACGTATATTTTAATTAGAAATTTGGTAGTGTGCTCAAATGGAATCCAAAAAATGGAAATGGAATCCAGAAAAGTATAATTTTTGGACTAAATACAATTACAGATAATTGGAAATAGGATGTTATGACTTTTTGAAACTGTAATTATTGTATAATAAGGCGTTTTCTGAGTTTTATTGAATTGCTACTGCTATAAAATGGTGTTTTGTAATTTTTCTGGATGCATCATTTTATATTATATAGAGAATGTAATGCTAATAAATTAGCACAAATATACTTTAAAAATTTATAATTTAGTGATTCTATAAATTTTACTGTAATATTTTGTGAAAAATTTATGGGGTAAAATCGAAATCACGCAAAATCAATATATCTCAATATTTAAAAAAGCTATTTAAGAAATACATGGCAGTATTTACGAGCTCATTTAGAATGTAACGGCAGTGCTGAAAGGGTTAAGAGAGCTTGATATTAATTTTTGTTAATGATGATATGTTATTGCCAGTTTTATCCGTATTTATCATCAACCTGGTGATTTTTCGATTGAATTCATGGATGAGTTGACTGTGCTGTTTTTTAATAAGCAAAATGTCATTGATTCAAATCTCCGCCGGTTTGGATGCGGAGATATCCTTGTAGAAAGGAAGTAGGCGATAAATTTCGCCCAGCCGTAACGTCATTACATTACTAATATTAATCGTAATATTTAGTAGGAACTAAAACCTCAACTGGTTGGACTCAATGCTGATGTCGATTGAGAATATTGTTTATGTTGTAACAATGACCATAAGGATGCCTATGTTGTAACTATGTGCTGTGTAATTAAAATTGGAAGTGGAGTGCATTTCCTATGTCCTTTGGCATTGACTGTGTAATTGACACTTAAGGTTGCTGTGTTTGTAATTTCTCGCTATTTCGTTCTTTCTACTATCAATCTACTGTTTATTATTTTACTATTAAATCGTAATCGTTGCATGCTGGTAAGAGATACAATGCAGGTACCTACCTGCAAATTGTAATAATAATAACACACATTATAGAGAAACGATCAACTATGTTGATATCTCTCACTTTTAATGCCACTTGTTAAATCCGTCAGACAATTTATTCCATTTTTCGTTTAACCAGTCCAGTGAATGTCCAAGATTTTACTCTCAGATAAGCACAACTGGGGTTCAAGCCCATGAGGGTTCAATTGACCTCAGGATCTGTCATTTAAAACTTCATGACGTTACCCATACGCTATTGATACATTCATAGCATTGTAGTCAGCACATAGAAAGAAATCATCCGACATCCCAGAATTTTTTTTTGTTCAGATATGGCAGCACTAGGTCTTCCAAACTAGTAGCTCATTGAAGTACAAACTGAGCCTGATATTGGTTAACTTTACTTATGACATGCACACTCTTTTTAGTGCACTAAACCAAAAGATTCAAAATGGGTATTAAAAATAAGCTAAATATTGGCTATTAAAAATTATTAATCATAAATCATTAGCACTTACATATAGAAACACTACATGTATTAAACTGAAACATTAAATTGATATTCACCTAGTTTACTCAAATGTTTCTATTCTTATGAATTAAAAATTAAACTAAAATTACTTAATTTGGATTTTAAAAAATTAACTGTAGTTAAGATATAAAATATCTTAATATTGAAACAATATATTTATCAAATTAATGTATCAAAATACTGATCTAGGTGACAATACATTACTAATTAAAACTAGTTTATATTATCAGATCTATGTTAATACTAATGAGTTCTGAAAGTTTTTTCTTTGGAAAAGATTCTGTGTCTACTATGTGAAATATTTTGTCAACAATTGATTTATAGGTTACAGGCTGACCAAATCTCTTTTCGTGATGTTTTGATAACAGACTGATCAAATCTCTTCTCTTGATGTTTAGGTAACAGACTGATCAAATCTCTTCTCTTGATGTTTAGGTAACAGACTGATCAAATCTCTTCTCTTGATGTTTAGGTAACACACAGGTCAAATCTCTTCTCTTGGTGTTTAGGAAACAGACTGATCAAATCTCTTCTCTTGATGTTTAGGTAACACACAGGTCCAATCTCTTCTCTTGATGTTTATGAAACAGACTGATTAAATCTCTTCTCTTGTTGTTTAGGAAACAGAATGATCAAATCTCTTCTCTTATGTTTAGGTAACAAACTGATCAAATCTCTTCTCTTGATGTTTAGGTAACAGACTGATCAAATCTCTTCTCTTGATGTTTAGGTAACAGACTGATCAAATCTCTTCTCTTGATGTTTAGGTAACACACAGGTCAAATCTCTTCTTTTGGTGTTTAGGAAACAGACTGATCAAATCTCTTCTCTTGATGTTTAGGTAACACACAGGTCCAATCTCTTCTCTTGATGTTTATGAAACAGACTGATGAAATCTCTTCTCTTGTTGTTTAGGAAACAGAATGATCAAATCTCTTCTCTTATGTTTAGGTAACAAACTGATCAAATCTCTTCTCTTGATGTTTAGGAAACATACTGATTAAATCTCTTCTCTTGATGTTTAGGAAACAGACTGATTAAATCTCTTCTTTTGATGTTTAGGAAACAGACTGATCAAATCTCTTCTCTTGATGTTTAGGTAACACACAGGTCAAATCTCTTCTCTTGATGTTTATGAAACAGACTGATTAAATCTCTTCTCTTGTTGTTTAGGAAACAGAATGATCAAATCTCTTCTCTTATGTTTAGGTAACAAACTGATCAAATCTCTTCTCTTGATGTTTAGGTAACAGACTGATCAAATCTCTTCTCTTGATGTTTAGGTAACAGACTGATCAAATCTCTTCTCTTGATGTTTAGGTAACACACAGGTCAAATCTCTTCTCTTGGTGTTTAGGAAACAGACTGATCAAATCTCTTCTCTTGATGTTTAGGTAACACACAGGTCCAATCTCTTCTCTTGATGTTTATGAAACAGACTGATTAAATCTCTTCTCTTGTTGTTTAGGAAACAGAATGATCAAATCTCTTCTCTTATGTTTAGGTAACAGACTGATCAAATCTCTTCTCTTGATGTTTAGGAAACATACTGATTAAATCTCTTCTCTTGATGTTTAGGAAACAGACTGATTAAATCTCTTCTCTTGATGTTTAGGTAACACACAGGTCAAATCTCTTCTCTTGATGTTTAGGTAACACACAGGTCAAATCTCTTCTCTTGATGTTTAGGAAACAGACTGATTAAATCTCTTCTCTTGATGTTTAGGAAACAGACTGATCAAATCTCTTCACTTGATGTTTACAAGACAGACTGACGACACTAACAGGAAGTAGTGAGAAATGCAGCACGTTGAGGCGACACCCATGAATCCACTGATTTCTCATTCCTATGTGCCAGGTAGCTACGGTCAGAGCGCAGCCTACCTGCCTGCCTACCTCATGGGAGATCCTCTGCTTTCATCGGTATTGATCTCATTTTGGTACAAAATATATATATATATTTATTTATATATATTATATATATATATTTTTCCCGTGTTGTGTCAGGGTTGTTTATGTACATGTATGGATGTGCATAGCCAGCTGTGTCCAGGTCATAGTTGCTTTATGTTTATGTGCATAGCCAGCTGTGTCAAGGTCATGGGTGGGTGGGACTAGTCCTTCGAGGCTGGGCAGTGGTCAACAGAGGAGAATCTTTACCAATACTCCTCATAATCTTGATTCATCATTAGCCAGGTAAGATTGAGGTCTTACTAGTCTTGATTAATCACTATCTAGCTGGAGTCAGTGGCGATGTCGGTAAGATACTCGACCGCGGATCAGTATGTGCGTGGTTCAAATCCTGGGCTCGCCCGTCACTGACTTCGCTTTCGGGTGAGGAAACTGATGTTAACATTAGCTTTACCAGCTTTATGTAGTTATGATTGAGTTCATACTATACTAATTTTAATTGATCACTATTTATTATTAATTAGGCTCGTACTAATCTTATTTCATTTTACCCAGGTATGTTGGAGCTCATTTCTTATCTTGTAGTATTGAATTCACATCTATTTATCTTATACTGTAGCTGTATTGTTGAACATATTTTGATGCTAACAGTATTTGAAATGGTCATTTGATTAGATATTCTTTATCATTCCCAGAGTTATCGATCAAAAGGCATTCCGAATAATGAAAAGAAAAATTAGTAGTACATGTGGTTGTTGTACTACTCGCAATACTACTAAAAATAAAATTTTATTAAAAGTGATAGATAGCACCATTATGATCATGTTGTTAGTTTTTATAATTGTAACCGGTGTAGAGACAACATAATTGGGTACAGTTCTGAAGATGTAAGTAAACAGAAATCTGGAGCACCTCCTGTTATGGGTCTCTTGGAAAGTCTGTCGAATCCCGCTCCTACTTCTGACTCATCACAACATGATGAGTCATTGTACAACCAATCAAGTGTGTGGGATGTGACGGGTCATCAGATGTCAACCAATCAGAGCAGAGATTTAGATATTGATTTGATGTTTTCACCAATCAGAGATCAGCAGATATCAGGGCAGCACGCGCAAAGCTACAGCAGAAGCAGGTTTGCATTAAGTAATAAAATGTGTTTTTAATAATACTTAGAAATAAGCTAAATCCAAGCTTTACTTCAGATTCCTGCTTGATAGTATGTCAGTGATGGGGAGAAAACTGAATTTGAGCCCTGGAAATACTTATCCATTGTCGAATGTCATTCCAATAAGCCACTGGCTCAGCCCAATGCTAATACATGATGCTGTTATTTAATACTAATACTATTACTAATACTTGATAAATTGTTGGTGGAATGGTTAATCAATTAATTAGCTTTTCATGTTTGTAATTAGTAAGAAATTTAATAAAAATGCAAGGTCCTGCAAGCATTCTACCTCTGAGCTACAAGGCGTTTCAAAATAATTCTACGTTTCATTAAAGTATATAACATTCCATAGTATATATAGCCTATATACCTTTTATTCGCCACTTGGGCAACCAAAACACATACAAAACAGAAACAGAAATAAACGCAAATGTGCAAAACAAAGAAAATAGAACATAAAGAAAAACAATAGACTGCATTTCGAAAAGTAGCCTATGCAATATAAGCACATCAATATCATCAATATTGAAACCGCATAGGTTACATTTGTCAAAATTTCCACAAGAATACTTATTGGCATGATATGCCAATTTTTTCTTTCAACACTGTTGAAAGTTGAAAGTATATAATTAAAAATAATCTTTTTATATCAAAGGTAAGTGTACTTTAGCTAAACTGGTGTAGAAATTACTTTCATTGCATTGTTTTTATATGTCAGGATCGTGTGTATATGTTTAAAAAATATACACTATAAGTTGATGAAACGTAGTATAGAGGAAGAATGTTTATGAATTACAATGCATATCTCTCTTAGTGCACTGCCTACTGGCAGGTACATGGTACATAACGCCTCCACTCTTCTCTGTCTTCTGCCTTCCACTTCATATCCACATATGAGTGGGTCTTTATATCATCTAACATACCTGATCTCGGCCTGCCCCTGCCTCTTTTTCCTTCCATTCTACCTTCTATGACCTCTTTTAATAGACCTTCCCCCCTTAGAATGTGTCCTATCCATCTCTTCTTCCTATTTCGTAATACATTTATCAACTGTCTATCTGTGCCAACTCTCTCCAGGACTTCCTCATTTGTAACCTTTTGAGTCCAGCTAATCCTCTCCATTCTTCTCCAAATCCACATTTTCAATGCCTCCAGTTTCCTAATATCTTCCTTCCTTAAGGTCCATGTTTCACATGCATACAATAGCGTGGTCTGAACCAAAGTGTTTACTATCTTTAACTTTGTGTCTTTCTTTAGACTTTTTGTTAATAGTTCTTTTCTACTACAAAAGGCCGCTTTTGCTTGTGCAATCCTACTGCATATTTCCGTCTCACATTTCCCATCATCGGTTACAGTATGACCCAAATATTTGAAACTCCTTACCTGTTCCAATTTCGTACCATTTATTGTGATATTAACTTCACCTTTATTATTGGACACTCTCATAACCTTGGTCTTTTTTGTATTAATCTTCATGCCATATCTTATTGCCATAGGGCCGCATCATTCAGCTTATCCATTATCTTCTGCAATCCAATCTCGCTGCCCGCTACCATTCCTTGATCATCCGCAAATCGTACATGTTGTAACTAATTCCCTCCTACTTTTATTCCTTCTTCCAAGTCTTCCATGGCTTCCTGCATCATTGCCTCAGCGTAAATGTTAAACAGTAGCTGCGAAATGCTACAACCTTGTCTTACTCCACGTCCTATTTCACCTTCTTCTGAGTATTCTTATTGGATTTTGATTACTCTCTTTGATTCATGTACAAGTTCAAAATTAGTCTTCTATCTCTCCAGTCAATTCCTATTCTTTTTAAGATATTCATTATCGTTATCCAATCAATCCTGTCAAAGGCCTTCTCGAAGTCTACAAAGCATACAAAAACGTCATTTCCATATTCTAAGCTTCTTTCGCAAAGAACCCGCATTACTCCTATTGCTTCTCTTGTGCCGCATCCTTTCCTAAAACCGAATTGGTTTTGCTCAGTATCATCTCTGCGTTCGACTGAATGCGATTATTTACTATCTTTAATATGCTCTTCGATGCATGAGGTATTAAGCTGATCGTTCTGTAATCCGAACACTCCACAGCATTGACTTTTTGGGAATTGGAATCATCACTGACTTGGTAAAGTCGTCTGGCCAAATACCTGTATTGTACACTTCCATACATACCTCCATTAACTTTTTGAGTGTTTCTCCTTTCAACATTTTCAAGAATTCTGCTGGGATTACATCTATTCCGGCTGCCTTCCCCTTCTTCATACTGTTAATTGCAGAATAAATTTCCTCCTTCTTTAAATCAGGGCCCCTTTTACCGTCTTCTATGATATTTTCTTCTTCTATTATAAAATCCTCTTGAACTGATTTCCCAGCCTTATCATACAATTCCTCTACATATTCTCCACATCTTTCATTTACTTCTTCCAGCTCTGTCTTCAATTCCCCATCTTTACCCATTATACTAATGTTCTTTGAATCTCCTTTCTTTTTCTTATCGGTTCTTGTTAATATCCTGACTTTCTGGTAAAATAGATCCAACCTCCCTCTTCTATCATTTTCTGCTAAATCATCACACTTTTCACTCCACCAATGATCTTTTGCTTTGTCTGTAATTCTTCTAAGTTCACTGTTTAAGCTTCTATGTTTCCTTCGGCCATGACTGGTGTCAATACTTTTCCATTTCCTCCTCTCATCCATTTTGTCAAGCATCTCGCTCGTGATCCAAGGTTTTTTAGCTGTATTTGCTTTAAGAAAGCCATAAACTTCTTTTGCATGTATTTTAATAGCTTCCTTTAGCTGACACAATCTTTCATTTACCCCTGTTCTTTCGTAGTCCTTCATTTTCTTTACTTTTCTTTCCACGGCTTCCTGAAACTGACTTCTTATGCATATATGTTTATGAAATATGGTTACATGTGTATGAATTGTTATGTTTATATGTTTGCGAATTATATTGTTTATGTGTTTATGAATTATAATTTTTACATTACACTTTAGTGTATAGCACTCTCATGTACTGTTCCATATTCTAAAACACCAAATTTTTGGCAGTAAATCTGGTAACAAATTTCTTACATGTTTATGAAATATAATGTTTACATGTTTATGAATCATGACGTGTACATGTTTATGAATCATAATGTTTATGTGTTTATGAATTGTAATGTTTATATGTTTACGAATTATAATGTTTATGTGTTTATGAATTGTATTGTTTACATGTTTATGAATTATAATGTTTATATGTTTATGAATCATAAAGTTTACATGTATGAAATATAATGTTTACGTGTTTATAAATTGAATGAAATGTTTGTGTTTAGAAATTGTAATGTTTATACGTTTATGAATGATTATAATGTTTACATGTCAATAAATTTTAATGTTTATGTGCTTATGAATCATAATGTTTACATGTTTATGAATTGTAATATATGATTCACTTCTATTTCAGCGGTTCATTGAAAAGGCAAAGAAATGAAGAGACATGGGTTACAGTGTTTGGGTAAGGGTTGCTCTATTAGTTATCAAATTATGTATATAATTCTTCATTCATCTAAATATACACATGGTTGGGATATTGATCATTTTTGTAGAGTATTGTACTGTTTGTTAATTCCTTGTCACTCCAAAATTACTCTTAAAAGTTCTTGCGAAGTGCGGCGCATTTCAGATCGTGTATATCTGTTATTTTAATTACCATAATGTTTATTCATTGCTTCATTGCTAACAGTCCTAAAAGTTTAACTTAGGTCCGACGATTCTGAGGCGAATGCACTATCAATAGACTAAACCTATTCAACAGTGCCGTCTTAACTTCTAGTCTTTGTAGGGGGGTTGCATTTATTCTCAAACACCAATTTTTTGTGTTACAAAGAGCGAGATTTTATGTTACGGTGGCAGCCATGAAAGATCAACTTGCTTATCTTCATCCACGGGATGTTGCAGACTCGATTCTTCATTTGATAGAAAAAGATATGCTATGTAACAGTCAATAAATGTGGTACTATTTCACGTGTTGACATGAAGTCTGTATGATTTGATTTATATTAATTGGTTTTAGTTAAGAGCCTGATGAGTCTTAAACAAGCATATAATTGCTTCCTGACTCTGTAATGTTTTGTTATGTTATTGTAATAATTCCCAAAAGGTGCATCATGCATTTTTGGAATTATTCATTGTTTGTACCGTATAAGTTTGTCATTCTAAATATTCCAAAATGCTTAGAAAATGACCGGAACTTATTAATTAATTTATTGACATGGTCACGGTTGGGTTGTATGAAGGCACTGGGAAGTAACAAAACTACTAAATCTGTGATGGTTGATGTGTTGTTAGTAGAGTGAGGATGATACATGAATTTAATTAGGAGCATTGTGGAATAAGCTTCTCTAGTTCAGAGATACTCTTCATTGACTCTGTTAACATAGACACATAGAGAGAAGAAGAAGAAGAATATGTTTAATTTCAATCACAACATCGATGAATAATTTACAAACATACATCATAATCAGATGATAAATATTTATTAGAGCAGCATGCATATACAGACAAACAGAATCAAACGCTAGGCCATCAAGGAGAGAGAGTGACAGAGAGATATATGTGTTTATTTCAACACCAAATCAATGACAAATACAAATAGAAATAAACATCCAAGAGAAATAAAATAAAATAAAAATTCCAAGAAACACAGGGTTTCAAACAGTCTGTAGAAATCAGAACAACGGCCGTCAGGGAAGATGAACGCAATGCTCCCTATCTAGTTGAACACGCAGCTGTCATACACTATCAGTCTATCAGTTTCACACAAGCAAATCGATCAAATGAAGTAAAAGAGGTAACCTTAAAACTCATACGTATGGAATAGGTTAATAAATAAACAGGAGAGAGAAACAGAGAGAGAGAGAATAAAAGAAAAAGAGGAATTAATTTGACTGTTGTAATTGTTTCAGATTTAAGCCGGAATCTACATCTTATATACTGGAAGAATTTTCTCAATACGGAAATATTCTTAAACATGTGGTATGAAATCACGATACCAAACAATTTTATTTTATTTTTTTCCAGACACAAAATCGTAGCCTTGGAGCATAACATCGAAAACCTCACACTATATGCCTATTTACCAACTTAGATACCGAAATGGTTGATACTGAAACTATTTTCTCGAACTAGAGCTTATATTGTAAGTCTCTATATTAAGACTATGTATTTAGTCTGTGTTAAGACTATGTAATCAGATGGTATCCTTTTCTTTCTTAGCCTTAATCCCGATTTTCTGCAGGGTCCGCTTGGCGACATGCCTGTCTCGAATTGACCTTTAATATGCGCATATCTATAATATAGAATGCTGCAAAAAGATCTGTAACTCCAACTGTGGTGCATATATTTCCATGAATTTTTCAGCATATGTCTAGAATTGGATCATGTATTATCGCTAAAATCTGCATGATAAAGAGACATCAGATACTAAAGTTATAGAAATTTTTTGTAGGGGGACAAGTTTTTTGACGCAGTCTGTATATATATATATATCTAATAGAAATTAGTGATTCTCCTACAGAAAGTTTTCTATAACTTTGGTATCTGATGTCTCCTTATCAAATAAATTGAAGTGAATATTCATGGTCCAGTTCTACATGTATATTAATACATATATATATATATATATATATATATATATATATATATAAAATAAAGAGAGAGATAAAATGATGGTTTGGATCATAGTACATTGTCGCCATTTACAACACGTGCAGTCCACTGTTGGTCTATTCTTTAGCAACCCACACACAACATGGGTAATGAATATTTAAGTTCATCATCATAATCTTCATCCCATGTATCCCAGTTTAACTTGGGTTGGGATTAGAAAGTTTTGTAGCAATTTCTGGAGCCTCGGCGCAGAGCAACCGAATGCCATTTTTGTGTGACTGTTTATATTATTATTAATAAAACAATATGTTAACAGATTTCTTCCAATGGCAACTGGATGCACATACAGTACCAGTCGGATATTCAGGCGAGAAAAGCTCTCAGCAAGAATGGAAAAATATTTGCAGGCTGCATGATGATTGGCGTCGTACCGTGTCTCGGGAGGGTAACCTTTTAAATTATTGTTATACTTTCTTCTTCAGACATATGACATGCCAACGTGTTTATACGGTCTTCTTTCTATTGATTTGTGCTTTTTATTTCTCTTCTCACTGGTTGATTAGTCATCTCACTGGTTGATTATTCCTCTCACTGGTTGATTAGTCATCTCACTGGTTGATTAGTTCTCCCCTGGTTGATTAGTCATCTCACTGGTTGATTAGTCATCTCACTGGTTGATTAGTCATCTCACTGGTTGATTAGTCATCTCACTGGTTGATTAGTCATCTCATTGCTTGGTTAGTCATCTCACTGGTTGATTAGTCATCTCACTGGTTGATTAGTCATCTCACTGGTTGATTAGTCATCTCACTGGTTGATTAATCATCTCACTGGTTGATTAGTCATCTGACTGCGTGATTAGTCATCTCATCTGACTGCGTGCTGCTCGATTAGTCATCTGACTGCGTGATTAGTCATCTCATTGATTGATTAGTCATGTCTTAGCTTAATTTGTCATCTCACCTCTTAATTAGTCATCTGACTGCTTGATTAGTCTTCTGAATTTTCTTGATTAGTCATCTGACTGTTTGATTAGTCATCTCACTTCTTGATTAGTCATTTCACCGCTTGATTAGTCATCTGACTGCTTAATTAGTCATCTGACTCTTTGATTAGGCACCTCTTTGCTTGATTAGTCATCTCATTGCTTAATTAGTCATTATCATCGTTTTGATAATGCAACTGAACAGGCGGCGCCGACTTGAGAATAAGTTTCCATCTTCTTGACTTTAGATTTATAATACTATTTATTGAATGCTCACTGACCTGAGAAAAGAGCAAAGGATCTCGTGATTTGAATATACATGCTCCTTTGCAAAGAAGTAAAATTACCAATAACTCTGTTAATTTTCAGAATCTTGCTCTTTCACCTTCTCGATCTGCCAAAAACCTTGGAGTCATATTTGATGAAAACCTTGACTTTAAATCCCATATCTCTTCTGTTTGTCGCGCTTCTTTCTTTCAGATTCGTCAGATTAGGCAAATACGTCCATCCCTTACTAGAAATTCAGCCACTATCCTTGCTAATTCTATAGTTCATTCAAAGCTCGACTATTGTAATTAATTATTACATGGGTTGCCTACTTCTTCTCCCAATCGTTTGCAGCGCGTCCAAAATTCTCTTGCACGCGTTGTTTGTAAGTCTGTTAATCAAAATATAAAATAGCTCTATTAACTTTCAAAACCCTGCGATTTGGCAAGCCTTCTTACTTATCTGAAATTCTTCTTCCCTATCGTCCCTCACGTGCACTTCGCTCCACAGATGCCAATCTTATCTCAGTTCCAAATATTCTCACGTCATTGGGCAGACGTTCATTTTCTTACACAGCACCCACAATCTGGAACTCTTTACCTGCTAATCTTCGCTCTTGTTTTTCTCTTTCAACATTCTCTAGCAAGCTTAAAACTTACCTTTTCCCACCATAGACATAATCAATCTACCTTGATCATTTTTTTATCACCGGACTGGCTGTCGTTTAGGACCTTACTTCTCCTCAGCACATTTCTTTCGCAGATTAGTCTGTGTGAATTGATCTGTAGTGATATGTGCTGTTGGGGACGTCCCTGACATCATCCCTAGATGAGGAAACGGAGTTAAACCTTTATTATTATTATCTATGCGTTATACCCAGCCTTAAACTGGAGAACTGCAAATATGTTACATTTAATTTATTGTCATTAAACCTGAAGTAAAACATTCTACTAAAATCAAATGAAGCCAGTATTTACTCTTCGACATAGGTTCGGTTCTGTTTCCATCCCCATTTACTCTTTTTCTGAGTGACACTGACTGAAGTATTGTATATTCACACGCATTTCCAACTGTTGAATTATATAGAATTTGTATCTTGTAATCCTTGTGATGTTTTCAATGGAAAATTGGTAAAGCTAATGTTAACGTTAATTTCCTCACTCGAAGGTGATGTCATTGACGGGCGAGCACAGGATTTGAACCTGCACATACTCACCTCAAAGCATTATAGGTTTGATGCCTTATCCCTAACTAGTAGAGTCTTTACTGTTTGATGGGTGACGTTAGACTGCACTGGAGCCGAATTCTCCGCAGACTATGACAGCGAGTGGAGGAGACACGGGAGCTGTAAAACTAGCTCGACCCTCGTCTATGCGATCTCTAGTGTCTAATACCTACAATACTTCTGGCGCTCAAGTGATGGTGTGTTGTAGTAATATTTATTTATTTAAATGTTCGATTTTGTATAGCAAATATACAATGTAATGTAAATGATTTTGTGAAAACATAATTGCAAAATCAGGGTTAACTCAAGGCGCTAGGCACTTATAGGGACCAATATAAAGTCCCATATGTATACATACAGATACATACATGCATATACATATACTCATATACAAGATTGTACTATTAATTGCAATGGTTGTAATGTTACTAATAATAGCAATAAAAATTATTCGTATCTATGAATAGTGTAAGAAAACTTGTAGTATGACTATATTTCATTGCATGTGATTTGGCGCTAGTTTCTTTAACTAGCGACTATTTTATCAAGGTCTGTTATGTGTACAGACACAAATTCACGTGGGCTGAAAACATTTAACGCTAGTCAGATGCAGTGCAATTCATTTTTCAATGTAGATTTTGTGAGATATAATTGGCATATAAGATACACGAGATAAGAATAGTTTTAACAGAAGCGTCGCTGCAGAAAGACCTTCTCGAACAGAAGAAAAATAAAGACGTAAATGATTCCTGGCCGATGATAGTATTACTACTACATTTAGTATTGTCATTTAGTTATCACTTTGTAATGTGACTTCTCAATCAATTAAGTATTGCTACGATGCTACAATTTCACACGATTTATGTTTTTATTTACGCATTTTAACATGATTTTTTTACCATTTAATTGGCACTGTTAACAGGATTTGCTTAGAATGTCTTCAGTTTTAGTAATTTTAAGTTTCACATGCTCTAGACGGAACGCTGTGAAGCTTTATTGCTATGAACTTCTCATGTAGATTACAAAGCAGGAATGTGATAATTAAAGCTGTTGTAATTAAAGTACATTTTACTATTATTGTGTGCAGATTGTTGAAGAATATTCCTAGCGTAGACTGCACATGTAGTAAAAGTACAAAGTACTCAAATAAAAATAATAAATGAAAAATAAAAACAAATAACAAAGAAAATAGGTAGTACTAAGACAAAATAAGATAAGTAGTGATGTGGACAAGGTACTAAGAGCCAAACAAACGTCAGAAAAGGCATTCGGTTGGTGAGCGCCTAGGCTCCAGAAATCGCTTCAAAATTTTTTTAAGACTCGATCCTATTTAAACCATGACTCAAGGAAAGATGAAGATGAGGATGTGGTAACTAAACTAAAACATAATAACGTGGATCATCATTACTCTATAATGTACATTTTGTTAACGTGCAGAAAGCAAGAGAAGAGATCCTGCCTGAAAAAAATAACTCGTTCATCTCTAAGACATTGGACTTTGTATTTGGCTGGTAATGTTATATGGAACTGTTCTTCTCGCCGCTAGCCAATTAGTCGGTCGACATATACTAGTAACTTGTAATAGTAAATGCATTAAATGCATTAATATGCGTTGAAAACAACTCATGTATGAATATTATGAACATGCGATTGTAATGTGTGTGTGTCTACAACTAGTAGCAGTAAGAGCTAATGTTAATGTCAGTTTCCTCACTCGAAAGCGTTGTTAGTGAAGTAGTGTAAAAATTGTCAATTGTTTTAGTGAGGTAAGAGGTTTAATTGTGAAGCTGAGTGGTGGGTTGGTAGCATTAGATTGTTAAAGGTTGTAATCTGTAGAGGACAATCAGCAGACCCGTTATTGAAGATATTTTGAACTGTAGTAATTTAAATTATGTATGAGTTTAAAATAGAATTGAAAAGTTTCGCTTCATATTTTTATAGGTTATTTTAAGTTGTTTTTTGTCTTGTCATTGTAATGTCCTTGTTTCGAATTACTTGTTTATCCGATCGTTCTTTTTTGTTGTTGTACGTGTAGTAAATTAAAAATGTGTAAATATTTAAAAATGTATAAATATTTTTATTCTATGGCGTGTAAAATTTGAATTATTGTCAAATTATTGTATTTATGTAGCGGACGATTGTTGTTAATGATAATAATTTTTGGAAAGGAGTTTGCTACTACGAATTATGAACCTGCTATAAGCATTAAAATCGCTAATTATGTATTCAGTCTTATTAATAACTATTTTAACTGTAGATCAAATATTACACCGTACAATACTTACATATGTCATCTAAATTATTGCTTTTATTCTACGATACATATTGATTTTATAATGGATAGATTTTTAGGAAATATTGTTTAATTATGGATATCTATGTGGAATATTTGATAACAGAACGATTATATTTTTATAAATAGTAATAGTTCTTGGTTTAATTGTTATATGGCAGACCTTGTTTTTTATTTTTGTGTTTCCATTCTACTGATTGAGGAGGTCGAATTGAGTTTGATTCGTTGTCACATTTACCGCATAATCAATCAATTAATCAATAATAATTTAACGTCCGGTTCCTCGCCATAAGGTAATGTCAGGGACGTCTCTTGCAGACTGTACACAAACAGGCGTCAAAGAACCACACGATGACGACTGAGTACAGAGAGACCACAAGAGAAAGCGAGATCAAAAGAATGCAAGTCCATGATCTAAGGCAAGCGGGTCAAAATTTAGACCTATGGCGGAGAGAGATGGGTGTTTAGCTTGCCAATGAAAGTACCAATACAATTACAAGATCGAAGATCTTGTGGCAGAGAGTTTCATACAGCTGAAATGCACCATTTCTATATAACTGCGAGCAAAAATTGGTTCTGCAATAACGGCATTACGAGTTGACCGATGCTCTCGAAACTTACAGGACTTGACCAGCAGCCAATAATTCTCCCAAACATTCAGAAATTTCTTTCGAATATTTTTAGTAGCAGGAAAGTTTAAGATTTGCCAATATGATTAAGGTCAAGTAAGAAATTTCTTGTAAGTTACGTCAAAATGAGGCAGGAGTCTCACGCCATCCAATAATTTGCTTGATGAAATATGATAGGACCAGAGTATGACGTGATGAATAGTTAATCCAAGCGTGATGTTATCAGATGTAGCCAGAGTGCACAGATATACTATTGCCTATCCTAGCCTCTCTAGCGACTAAATAGGCGATTTGGCCTATGTGCCTACTTGTGTAGATCTCTAGCGTTAGGTTGACCTATAATCTTATTTGCGTGCTGGCGTAGCCTCTTTAGCGACTAGATAGGCCAATAGGCCTATTTGCCTGCTGGCGTAGCCTCTCTAAGAACAGAAAAAAGAAAAATAATGAACATCGAGGAAATGGCAAAAAATAGAGTTTTGTGGAGGAACATTGTTAGAGAAATCTTTGGCTGGAACCAGTCCCAGGATGATCACATGACATGTAGCCTCTCTAGTGACTAGGCAGGCCAATAGGCCTATTTGCCTGCTGGCGTAGCCTCTTTAGGGACTGTTATGATAAGCCTATAATATTTAATACTTCGCGACAATCATCAGTAATCATCATCGGTTAGTCAATCATCAGTAATCATCATCTGTCGTACTCGGATAGTCAATCATCAGTAATCATCATCAGTCATCATCGGATAGTCAATCATCAGTTATCATCAATCATCATCGGATAGTCAATCATCAGTAATCATCATCGGATAGTCAATCATCAGTAATCATCATCGGATAGTCAATCATCAGTAATCATCATCGGATAGTCAATCATCAGTAATCATCATCGGATAGTCAATCATCAGTAATCATCATCGGATAGTCAATCATCAGTAATCATTATCATTCATCATCGGATAGTCTCAGGTAGCAATCTGAGACAATTGAACCCACGCTAGCGAACCATGGCACGTTTCAAACCCGAGACCTCTTGCAATATTAGTCACAGCTGCTCTCCAGTCGGCCACCGTATTGTGTGACTAATCCGTAGTTTACGCCACTGACGAGGTTTAAGCTGAGATTATCTCACTTGTGAATGCAGGCATTAGTATTACAGACCGGCACTCGCATGACATTACTAGACTGATCTGAGCGCTCTGCTGGGCCATGCGCTCAGGTAACTTAGCGGGGCACGATGCTCCCTGCAAGGGCCTTCTCATACACAACAATACCCGCTAGCTATTTTGCTTTTGCTATACTTAATTGACGTCTTTCACTGAACAGATAGTAAAAATGTATTGAAACTGACTAAGATAACAATGAATAAATATGGATATCTCTCCTCCCCTCTTTCTCTCTCTCTCTCTCTCTCTCTCTCTCTCTCTCTATCAACATACAATTAATATAAATAACACTACTATATATATATATATATATATATATATATATAGTAGTGTTATATATATATATATATAGTAGTGTTATTTATATATATATATATATATATATATATATATATATATATATATATATATATATATATATATATATATATATAAGTAGTAGGAATTTTACTCGTCTGGCTGGTTTTTTGTTTCAAGCACAACCTAAGCTTAAAATCTAGCTCAGTTCTATTGTTAGCCTTGATTTGCCTTGATTAAGCATACTCAGATGAACGATAATCGTTTGAAGCATAAAATAGCCTTAAAACATAGCTAAATCCTATATTTAGCCTTTATGCTTAAATGTTCCATGAATACTAAGCACAGCCAAGCCTTGAGCTTAACTCATTTCTATTTCTGACTTAAAATATACACCATTACAATTGAAGCATAGCTTTGCCTATCAACAATATATCACGCCAGGATAAAATCAAGCGCGCCCACGCGACCTTGAAAACTTTCCATGACTCATAATCATTTGACCGAGAATAGAAACCAATGGAAAAACCCAGTTTCTATTCAACTATAAATAGCTCGTCATATGCGTATGAGTCACGCGCCGCCCACGGCTTTCTCGAGAGCTGGACGTTTCAATAGTAAAATACTATTAAAACTTTCAATCAATCATTGTAACTTTATAACATCCATCAACAATCTTTCCTTCGTTTCTTTTAAAGAAATTTAGATCATGTTTAGTTTCCTTAGCGGCTTCACACATCGACTTGAATTCAATAACTTCACCAGTGATGGTATGCTCCAATCTTACAGGTCTAGGTTTAGTTCTTATAGTTCTCAAGTATTCATGCTTTGGGTCTATCGCCTTGTTTGGATCAACCTCTTTTGGTGGATATTTTCTCGGTCTTCCTCTCTTTCTTTTATTCTCGTATCCCTCCTTTGGTGGATCTGTTTTTGCAGACGTTATAGTAATTTCAGTTTCCAATTTATATATAGAAGAAAATTTATTTAAATGAAAATCAAAATTCGTTACACTTATGTTAAAATAGTAATTACACATAATAAAAAAATGACAGACACAGTAGATGGTACTTCACTTTCGAGTAAAGTGAAAGCGTTTTTAACCAGAAAACTTGAAGAGAGACGGACCGCTGTTTACAAGCTGAAAAGAAAACGAAAAATTACAAAAATATTGTACTACGTGTGCACGTTGTCTTCTGTTACAGTTTCGACTGTGCTAGCAGGTTTATCGACAATTGTAGGATTTCCCGGTATGGTAATTACCATACTTTCAATTACGAGTGCACTACTGACATCAATCAGTCTCAAGTTCAATTTGCAGGATAAACGTAATAAATTAAATGCAGAAATTGAAAAACTAAATAAACTTAATGAAAGATTTGATTTTGTTGTCAGTTGCAACGGAAATCTTACCGAAGCAGCCTATAATCAGATTATTTCTGAATTCTCGTAAAATTTGTTAATACATTTATTAACGAATTTAAGTGTCGCAATGAACGGTTACGCTTACATCTCAAACTTCACTAGCAGTGAAACTGAAACGTAATGAAATCCTAAATCAACAAACGTTAAGTTTTTTCGTAATATTAATTTCAAGTCTAAATTCTTTCGATCTGGGTCTAGATCTCTTACAAGTTTCGAAATAAATTGTCTAATTTTCAATAAAGGTGTACCCTCTTCTGGTGTTGCTATTAAATTAGCGCGAACTAGACTTATTTTCAACTCACTAAACATATTTCTCGATAGTGCTTAAATTATTGTTAATAGTAAACATTTCAAATCAGTTGTTAAAACTGAAGGGATTCCTTCCACGTCAGAATTAATTTCTTCACTATTAAATAATTTACTATATTTTAAGGTAATATTTTGCAATGATTATATTTCATAAGAAATATTTCGCTGTAATTAATTCGTAGGCCTTGTTCTCTGGAATATTTTGATATAATGGTCAATACATGAGAACAAATAGCCATTAATTTCTTCAAATCAACATTATCTTTCATGCGAGCAATCTGTAGATACATTTTATTTAGCGCATCGTATCTTTCACTAGGGAAACCAACATTAAAAATTAAATTATCCTTCATATCTAAATCTCCTTTCATTGAACCGCCATTCACACTGAGTTTCGTATCAATATTGTTTTGTAGAGCCAAATCATTAGCAACTACGTTTTGTTCTACTTCCTTTAGGATGCCCACTCTCAAATTTTCACCAAATTCGTTAACATAACGATCGCAGTACCCCTTTGTGATGACATCCGCATCGGTTTCTGGAGGATGTTTAACATTTAAAATTCTATTGTTGCTCATATTAATGTCTCCAGTGATAGCTCCTCCTGTTTTGTCAACTTCTATACTGTCGAGTTTATCAACAAGCTTGACAATTGGTCTGAAAACTGAGTCTACATGCTCCATCAAATCACCAGTTGTTGAATGCGATTTGCCACCAGTTTTCGATATAGTACTCATATTTTAAATACATAAGATAAAAGTTTATAATAAAAATTTAAATGTTATATAAAAAATGTCAAAGTATACAAACTACGGTGTAACGTTGACCAAAGGTCAGGTCCAAAAACTAAAGAGCGCATGCGATCGTGATAGAGAGGTTAAAATACGACTATCAAAAAAGAATTTATCGGGTAATACGAATCTTCCTCTAACCCAACTAAAGTTAACAAAATAAAAAAGGCTACGTCAGGAATAGAATTGTGTCTGAGCAGAGCACAATTAAAGTACATGAGAAAGAATGGAGGATTTTTGCCGTTGTTGGCAGCAGCCATTCCTGCCGTCTTGGGAGCAATAGGTGGATTGGCAGGTGGAATTAGCTCGGCGGTAAACTCGACTAGACAGACAAATGAATTGAAGAGACATAATCAAGAATTGGAAAACATAACCAAGCAACAACTCGGCGCAGGCTTAATCAGTGACGCAATAGCTCCAATTCCCGTTGCAGGTAAAACGCTATCGAATGCGTTGAAGAAATTTGGGCTCGGTAGATGCGTCAAGAATTTGAAAGGAGCCAAGTGGGGTAATGGATTATATCTACAGAGAACAGGATCAGGAGTTTCTTTAGAAAGACAGGGGGAGGCATAGAGGCAGGCTTGCCCCAATTTCTAAAAGCGTTCAAAACCATTAAACCGCTAAGTAATTTTGATATAATAGAAAAATGCAAAGAATTGAAAATCGAACAGTTTAAAGGTGTATGCATGCGTGATGAATTGCAAGGATCAATTAATAATAACGAATGTCTAATTCTTAATATTGACGACAGCTCCGGAGATGGCACACATTGGACATGCGTCTACAGCAAAGATGGCAAATGTTTATATTTTGACAGTTACGGTTTCGTGTCTCCTTTAGAAATTCAGAATTATTGTAAAGGAAAAGTAAATTATTACAACACATTCAAAATTCAAGCACCGAACGAAGTCATCTGCGGTCATTACTGCATTTACGTGCTTTATAAACTTAATAATGGATCTAAATTTACCGATGTATAAATGAATTATACGAGAGAAACAATTTAAAATAATAACTAATACATAAAAATGGTAGACTCGGGTGTTGATTATTCGAAAGAGTATAAGGAAATTATTGGTACAAGCTACGAAAAGCAACATCGCGACATTTTCCTACACATATAAGAATGATAACAGCAGGCAGTAGTGGATGTGGTAAAACTAAGTTAATGATGGATTTTATAATGGGAAAATTCGTGTATTACAACAATATAATTATATACACAACGACGTCATATCAAGACGCATACGAATATCTTAGACTTTGTAATGATGAATCAAAAAAGAAATTTAAAACAAATAGTGATATTGTTACTTTTCACAATCCTGACGAGGAAATTGTTCACCCATCTCAACTCGATAGAAATAAGACTCACGTTGTAATTTTTGATGACGATATGAATGAAGATCAGAAAGTCATGACTGATTATTTTTGCCAAGGTAGACATAATAATGTAAATGTATTCTACCTATGTCAGAGCGTACATCAACTGAAGAAGCATGGCATACGTCAAAATGCAAATATTTTTATATTGTTTCATCAAGATGAGAAGACGCTGAAATATTTCTATGATACACATGTAAGCGGTGATATGACGTTTCAAGAGTTTAAAAAAATGCAAGGAAGCGTAGACAAGAAAGCATGGATAAATTGTAATAAATCTGTGGGAAGATCCTGAATGCGGTCGATATTTATTAAATTACAATAAAATGTATATACCTAAAAATACATAATAATACCTAAAAATACCTTAAAATACATAATAATACCGAAAAATACCTAAAAATAAATAATAATACTTAATATTACCTAAAAATACATAATAAACAATTTTATGTGTCTAATAAAATGATGAAGGAGTTTGATATTAACCGGTATACAGAAGCCAAGATCGAAATCAAACAAATGTTCCGGAATGACATGCTTGATAATCAACAGTCATATGAGAGCCAAGCAAAATTATTCAAACCGTTAATTGATACTACAAGGGAAACGGCTCAAATTCTAGAACAAGAGATTGTCGACAACAAACAAAACTTGAATGATATTTTAGTTCCCTTTACTAATCAATTGATGCGTTCAAATGATCAAAGAGAGACTATACAGGCAATGCCATTTTATGATTCCCCAATTCCTGAACGAGAATCCACACCGAAAAAGGATCCTATAATTATTAATTTAGACAAGAATCTCAATGAAAGTGATCGAGAGAATCTAGATCTGCTCGACCTGAAGCTTCCAAGTGAAGTGTATGAAAACAATGAAATAGAAACAACATTGAAGGAGATTCAAACACATAATAGAAGAATAGGACAATTCTTGGGAAATAACAGTAAAAAGAGTGCAGCTGAGAAAATGATATGCGAATCTCAATAGAAAACACTGGAAAAGTACAAGAGCATATTGACTAAGGTAAAAGCAGGAAGCGAGCTCGTTGGCGAAGGATTAAAGAAGAAGAGAAAATTTGTAATGCCTGCAGGTAAACAAAAGCGTGGTAGAGGCAGACCTAAAACAGACAGGGTTATAATTTATGAAAGCCCAGATCAATTGGTTCGTCTATTGAATGAAAATATTGCAGCTCTTCAAGCTGGAAACACTGGAGTGTATAATACCGCAGTCAGCATTTTGGACGAGTTATTAAAAATTAGAGTAATCACTAAAGGGTTATACGATGTTATATATAAAAACCATTTCGAAGTTCTCTAAAATATCCAGTTTAAAATTTAATCCTGCTATAAAAAATGGCGAAATTAACTCTGTCGAGCAATACAACAGATTTTACTACATATCTGCACCCTCCAATAATATTGAATCGCGCAAGAAAGTATGAAGTAGCATTTATATCTCTGATAACGTACAATTCAATTCCTAACATCACGGAAGCAAACAATAAATTTAAATATTCCACCGACGGTGGAAGTACTTGGAAAATAATCACACTTTCAAAAGGTGCTTATAAATTAAGCGATATTAGCGCTACAATTCAAAGAGAAATGCGAGAAAACGGCGACTACGATGCAATTAATGAAAAATATTATATAGACATGAGTCATTTAATTTTCAAGACAATTTTGACTATATCACACGAAAAGTACATGGTTGACTTTGGAATTGACAATTCAATAGGGCCTACTCTCGGCTTCACCAATGAAAACGCCTGCTTATCACAAGGAATTCATCAATCTCCAAATATAATGGATATAGAAAAAGTCAATTCGATACAAGTCCATTGCGATATTGCTACTGGGAACTATCTTAATAGCAATAAATCTAATGTGATACAAACATTCACGCAGAGAGCAAATCCAGGCTATAAAATAATAGAGAATCCTACTCCTCAATTGATATTTTTTCCAATTGTTAATAGACCAGAAATTTATAGCATAAACCTTTGGCTGACTGATCAAGATAACAATCCTATAGATTTTATGGGTGAAAGAATTACTATAGTATTACTAATTAGAGAAAAATCTAATTAAAAATATATTGCATTTAGTAAAAATGATTGTCAAAGAGAAATGCAAAGCATACAGTTCAAAACAAACTCCGGTACATAGACGGGGTTTGTCGATACACTGAAAGATATGGGTTCGTACGTCTATCAGAATAAAGATTTAATTGCAAAGCCAATGCTAGGAGCAATAGGTGATATTACTGCATTAGGAATGATAGAGGCCAGCAAAGCACTCATTAGAAAGATAGCAAACGAAAAAAACAAAAATAGTCAGCTAACTCCAGAATCGGAACAGATATTAGAACAACTAAAAAAGGGCAGTGGATTAAAACGATTTTAGTTTAAAAATTATTATTACATATATATAAAATGAAAACTGAATTGCCAAACGAAATTTTCACACAACCATTGTCAATAATTGTTGACAATAGTGTAGAAAGTTGTCAATACTCGTCTTTTATTCCACAGACTAAAGCTGGTTTTAATGATAACTCTAATGTTATTGAAATTGATATCCCTGCAAGTGATTTGTATTACAACATATCTAAGAGCTTTCTTAAAATTAAGGGAAGAATCCTAAGAAATGATAATAACAATGCCTTTGATGCAACAGGTCAAATAATTTTCATTAATAATGCTATTCCATACCTCTTTTCTAGTATTGAGTACGATCTAGGAGGTAAATCAATTGAATCATTACACTTTCCAGGACAGACTACGTCAATGTTGGGTTATTTGTCTTATCCTGACGATTTCAATAGTAGTAGTAGTGCGGGATTGAATCAATGTTGGAGAAAAGACACTAATGTCGGCGCATTATCCTCCAAATATAGACAATCTCCAGCAGTTGTAGCAGGCGCAGCCATTGTTGCCAATTATTTTACAACGCAAGAAAATCCAGATTACAATGAAGGATTTGCGATTCGCCGACAACTTCTAATGAACAACGATGCGCCAGGTCAATTTTCATTCAACATTCCATTTTCGCATTTATTTGGATTTTCCGATTATAACAAAGTACTTTACAATTTGCGACATACTTTGCGACTCACTAGAACGCTTGACACATCAGCAATTCATACAGCGGATATCGCTTTTCAAAGTAAAGTTTCGCTAACGGATATTAGGTGGATGGTACCAAGAATCAAACCATCAGTTGAAATGGTAACTTCACTGCGAGAGTCTGTTGTTACTAAAAGGAAAATTCCAATAAGTTTTAGCAGAAGAACTGACCACCATACTATAGTTACACGAGATGTACAGGAGTATGAAAGGATGATCAACAGAGACGCTGGAATGAAAAAGCCTAGATGGTTAATTGTTGGATTTCAAACTGACAAATCAAGAACTCAGGAACAAAATCCAGCCGTGTTTGATCACCTTTACTTGACTAGTGCTTTTGTTGAATTGAATGATCAGAGATATCCTGCAGATGAACCGAGAATAAACTTTGCTTCAAATGACTATGTAGATTTCTGCGTTATGGCAGATGAATTTAAGAAAGATCACTTTGGTTTTAATCATTTAATTGGAGGTACACAGATCGATATGATGAATTACAAAATGCTATTTCCACTTGTAGTCTTTGATGTACGACATCAGAGTGAAAGAGTCAAATCTGCTGTTATGAATATGACACTTAATTTTAAATTTAGTCAAAATGTTCCAGAACATACTCATATGTATGTTACGATACTTTCCGATAGAGTGATGTACCTAACACCCGATGGCCAGACTCCAATTATTATAGATTAATAATTATAACTTAATAATTACATTATAAAATTTTATAATAAAATTTAAAATGTACTGTTTGAAATGTAAAAGGAAAACAGATTCTATACAGACGTAAGAGAGATTAACTGCTAATAATAGAAAATTACAAATTTCTGTTTGTGTAGTGTGTGGAAGAAAGAAGTCGAGATTCATCTCAGGTCGGGGTGTTTTTAATCAAGTGTTATCGGCAGTTGGAAATACTGTCGGAGAACTACATTTACCTGCCAGACGTGGAGAGTACGTGTCAATTGGCTCGTTTAATAATCTCAACAAGTATTCATATTGCGGTCCAGGCACAAAGTATGCACAGAGAAATCGCGAAAGGTATCAGGGTATAAATGAGTTGGACAGAATGTGTAAATTACACGATCAGTTTTATACTGCCAATCCTGATACTGCAAGTAGAAATATAAGCGACAAAGCTTTGGCTCATCGAGCATTGGAAATTGCTAACGATTCGAGATTTGATAGTGCACAAAGAAATATGGCTGAAATAGTTTGCCACATTTTGGAAAATAAGGCAAAGTTTGGTCTTGGTCTGTCAAAAAACGAATAGAGGGGTCCAGCGAAGAAAAATGCTTGAAGTGAAACGTTGGACCCTTTGAAGAATTGGCTAGAGAATTACACAAACCGATTCGCAGAAAATTTACAAGACGACAAGTTCATGTGTTTGAAGTTGATGAGATATGGGCATCAGATTTAATCGAAATGCAGGAGTGGAGTAGAGTAAATAAGGGATACAGATACATGCTTAACGTCATTGATGTATTTTCGACATTTGCGTGGAGCATTCCGTTGAAAGACAAGAGAGGTGAAACAACTACAGAGGCATTTAAACAAATAGTGTCATCGTCGGGAAGACAGCCTAGACATTTGTGGGTTGATCAGGGTAAAGAATTTTACAACAAGAACATGGATGATAGGTCAAAGAAAAATAGTATAAATATATACTCTACATTCGGAGAACATAAATCGGCAGTTGTTGAGCGTTTCAATAGAAGCATCAAAGAAAAAATGTGAAAAAGATTTACGGCTGAAAATACGAGAAATTGGATTGATATGATTGACGATTTAATTGCAGAGTATAACAACACGATGCATTCGACTGTAAAAATGCTCCCATTGAGTCGACTAAAAAGGAAAACGAAGCATTTTATAATTAACAGTAGGAAGTATAAAAATTAGGAATGAAACGCAAGTCGAAAATTCGAGGTTGGTGACAGAGTTCGAATTAGTCGGATTAAAGGCGTGTTTGAAAAGGGCTACATTCCAAATTGGTCTGAGGAGGTGTACCAGGTAGTCAAAGTAAAGTATACTTTGCCTGTTACGTATATATTGAAGGATCAATCTGGTGAAGTATTAGAAGGAGGTTTCTACGCAGAAGAACTACAGAAAACTAATCAAGAATTGTATGGAATTGAAAAAGTTCTACAACGAAAAAATATTAAAGGTGTGGAACGCGCTTTGGTTAAATGGGCGGGTTACAGTAAAAGGTACAATGAATGGATTCCTGTTTGCAAATTTGGAAAGTGTTTAAAAATTAATTTTGATTTAAATTTTTTTTCTTATATATATAAAATGTCAGCTAAAACTCAAACTCGGAAACAAAATTCGTCGTACTCAAGTTTCATGAACTGAACCTTGGAGATAGATATATTGTAAAAGGATTTAGGGAAGTAAATGGAATATATGGAAAATCGTATATTTTATACGTTATACAAAATGAGGATGATACCCCTTTAAAGGTATTTTCTACAAGAAATATTAAAATCTATATAGAAAAACAGTTGGAAGCGAACCCTAAAAGATTTGAATTTACAGTAAGAAAATACACTAAAGGAAAATATCAAGGAAAGTTGTGGCCGGATATCGATGATTTCAATCCAGACAATAATGATACTGGGATTGTCTGACTATAAAGGTTAATTATTTTCAAACCAAACTGTGGTTTTGAAAATATCAATAAAATACATTATCAGTCCTCTGCTGTCTTGAGTCTGTAATTGCCATACGCAAAAGTATGAATTCCATTGTTTGAAATTATTCGCTTGTCATCGTCTGCGCTGAGAGCAATTTTATTTACTTGCTCAGTGTAGACTTCATGCAAGTGAGATCTGATGACATTCATGCTTCTCACGTGAACTCTTTTCTCAAACAGGCAATCTCTATAATCATCATGCGTTATTGTTCTTTCAACAACATTCTTTTTAACACCTTTACATTTCTTGTGTTCCTCATCTGCCAATATATACGAATACAACTTTGCTCTCAATCCAACAAATTCTTCAATTTCCTTTCCACAAGCTTCGTCCTTAAACATGCGAATGACTTTCTTATTAACTCCAGTCTTAATACCAGATGGATGAACTCTCGGATAATCGCTAGTGTCAAATCTGCGTTCGACGTCATTAGAAATGTCGGTGTAAAAGTCTTCCGTGTGTATTTCGTACATCAACGAATCCGTGTCTGTAAATAGCAGCTTGGCTTTATCATTGTATTTTTCCTTTATGTAATTATAGTGAAATTCGTACATTAAAGTTTTACTTAAATCTAATATTGCCATACCTAGGTAGATTGGCTTACTATACAGCAATTTAGTTTTTCTCATGTGGACGCCGACAAGATTTTCATCAAATATCACTGTTCGATCATAGTACGGCTTTGCAGCCAATTTAACAGCCTTTTTCCTATTATCAACGAATCTGAAATCTATCCTATTTTCAATATTTTCCATTGTCTTTCCAAAAACGCTATTGTTCATTAGTTTAAAGAAATCCTTCTCAAAGTCGTTGGCAGCCTTAGTGCGTAGCTGTGTATTTAAATCGATGTAAGTTTTAAGCCATGGACTTTCTTCAAATTTTATGCCTCTGTGCATTTTGGTAATTTTCAGTCCCATACTTTCATACAATTTCAAATTCTCGTAATGTAATATGTACTTTGTTTTATCATTCAAATTCGGTATCAATTTCTTTACTTTATTCACTTTCACAATTTCGGGGCTAAAGGGTAGACGTTATGGAGATCGTGCAGCGCTGCAGGATATTCCAAGTCAACTTCGAGGATACACTTCATTTCTTTCCAGTTCTCCAGTTCTTTTTTGTCATCCATTCGAACCCGCGTGTGAGTAGGGGCTTACTCATCGAGTACCCATAAAGGATATTCGAATCTAGGTATTTGATAAATTTGGAAGGTTCATCAACGTTAAACTTATCATCCATGTATTTATTATTGGCTTTCGCGTATCGATTTGATATTGTGCTTACACCGCCTCTTATTCCGTGCTCAATCATCAGCAGCATGTCGTAATCGCTTAACAATTCGAGTTTAACTTTAGTTAATTTTAACGCAGCGTCCCAAGCCAGTCCTGGCGAAGTGTAGTACCACGCAGGATCCAATTTATAGTGAGTCATACAAACATCTCTAAAATTCTCAAAGACATCTGCTAGTAAAAGCACATCGGACACATTGTACAAGTCGTGATAGTCTCGAAATGTTTTACAACCAAACTCTCTCCAAACGCTCTGTGCGTGTTTATAGTCATCATCACTGATATTGGTATCGTTGAGTTTCGAGCAGAAAGCTTCCTTTGGCGGTAGTTTGGTTTCATCAAGTCTTTCTATCGAACTAACATAATCGTACGGGTAAACTCCTTTTCTCAACAGCAAATCCAATTGCTTTCCAGAATACTGACTTGCAATATTCTTACACTGATCTTTACTTAGATTCTTTGAAAGTTTATCAAGACTCGAAGCCATAAATCTAAAGCTATCGATAAACCGTAATTCTCGTTTCACTAGTACTTCTTTACCTTTTTTATTAATATACTTCTCAACCAGCACTTCCCTGGAGAAGCTGATGTACTTTCTTCATTACACGGAATACAATTAATTTGTCCACCTGCCAACTTCTTTATAAACAGATGACCGTCGTATCCAGATAAATTGTGAAAAACTACTGGAAAGAATTTAGGAATCTTGTATTCTAAATTACAATTATCGTGTGCTGCACTTCGGAATTCGCCAGATAGATGACAGTGATCCCTAACACGATCGTCGCCCAGCTCTTTTTCGCATATATGACACAGTTTTGCTTCATTGAATTTCTTCTTAGCAGATTCATCGTGTATCATTGGTTTAGGAAACTTGAACTGATTGTATATTTCTTTTATATTTTGCTCTAAAGTGTCAAAGAATATTTGAGCAACATCGTCATCATCATTTTTTGCTGTATACGCGACTGGAGCTTGTGAGTATAGAGTATCATCAAAACACTTGATGTAATAACGGAATGAGCTAGGTGTATGTTTCTGGTATTGATTAGTTTATGACATGCTTGGATCCGGCTGACATGTATCAATCCGACCAATCGGTTTAATAAATGACTCGAAATCTGCGTAAATTATGAATGGTACTCTCATTGATTTTTTGTAGTAATTGAATTTCATAGACGTTCCAGAGTCAGGTAACTCTATTTTTTGAGCGTCGTGTTGTGAACAATATTCGTTGTGATTATTAAGTGCTTCTTTACTTGTAGAACCATTTAAGCATCGTCTGCAGTAATGCATTGCATTACCATTTCCTGTTGCCATAAGTCTATTAAAGTTCTTAATCCAACAGTAATGATTAATTTCACCTTCTGAAATTAGTAACAAATCTACTGCTTTTAGACTACTAAATGTTGAAATCCTTAATGGTATTATTTCCTTTTCGCTCCACGCCCATAACTTTTCATATCCAAATACATGAATAGACATGTTATTATTCTTTTCAAATTTATCAATATCCTTCAAGTTAATTGGAAACTCAATACCATTCCAGTCAAATTCTGCAACCTGCTTCTTTAATTGTTTATCAATGAGCTCAGAGTTTTTTCCCACTTGATTGAAGGCTCTTGTAATGCACCATTTGAAACATTGATCGTCTTTATTCTTCATATTTATAATAGCCTTTTTATCAGCTAATTTTTTAGGAAGAGGAATGTAGGAACTACCTCAAAGTAGTTTATATTCAACAGTATTGATTTCTAATTGCATCACCCTGCGAAATCTCCAATTACTACCCCGCATCTGAAAATTAGCCATCGACTCTAGCATTTTACCTTTAGTCTTTTCATACACCTCTTCGGTATCTGTGGATGGTAAAATTATTTCAGTTTTTGAAAGAAAAGGAGCGTCATAAGATATTATTTCCTCAGACTTTAAATCAACCTTCTCCATTGTACATGTAAGTGTTAGATTAATTTTGTCTGAGGGTTGTTATTTAATACATCTAGCACTTGTGGTTGAATACTGCTCAGAAATGACACTGCATCAACTCCATCTCTACCGTCAATGACATATTTCTTTGTGAATCCTTTTAATGCTGATGTCGTTTCTATGACGTCATATTTGTTTGTCATAGTCTGGGTGAATATGTTCACAACTTTAGACTTTAACGCTTTAAAAGATTCGCTTATCGTCTTTTTAATTTTTGCTGGTACATAGCTTACCAGCCAATCCCAATAAGACTTGATAGTTGCCATTACTCCAGTCTTAATTGGTGTAAGTATCTCAGTTTTGATATCAGGTACAGGTGTGTCAAGCAAATTCTCATAATGTATCTTCGATGATGGCTTATATTCAGTTGGCACTAAAACCGGCGCTCGAATATGTGGTACAGGAGAATTAATCAAATCAACAACTCCACCGGTTTGTGATGTCCCGGCCAACGCGTCAATAAGCTCCGCCTTTCTAAGAGAATAGTATTTTTTAATACCTCGTTGTTTCGCGATAAGTCGCAATTGTTTCACCGTTTGAGTTTCCATTTTATATACGCAAGATATTTATTTAAATAGAAATCAACTCTTTCTCAAATCGAGTAACGACTGCAGCTCACTCGTATTTATGCACTTGGGTCGTCGCTGCGCTTGACTCATACGCATATGACGAGCTATTTATAGTTGAATAGAAACTGGGTTTTTCCATTGGTTTCTATTCTCGGTCAGATGATTATGAGTCATGGAAAGTTTTCAAGGTCGCGCGACTGCTTGCGTGGGCGTGCTTTGATTTCATGCTTGCCTGAGCTAGTTTATTGATAGGCTATGCTATGCTTAAATTATTAATGGTACATATTTCAAGGCAGAAAATAGAAATGAGCTATGATGAAGGCTAGACTGTGCCTAATATTTATTGTGACATTTAAGCATCAAGGCTAAATTATAAATAAGCTATTTTCAAGGCTGAGCAATGCTTAATTGTGTATCGAATTGAGTGAACATGATGAATCAAGGCAGGGCAAGGCTAAAAAGGAAATTTAGCTAGGTTTTAAGCTTAGGTTGTGCTTGAAACAAAAAAACTAGCCAGACGAGTAAAATTCCTACTATATATACATATATATATATATACATATATATATATATATATATATATATATATATATATATATATATATATATATATATATATATATAATATATATATATAGATATTATTATATATATATATATATATATATATATATATATTCTATATAGATTATAGATATATATATATATATATATATATATATATATATATACAGTATAAAACGCTTTTTGAGATTTGAATGCTCCATAAAATAGAGGATTTTTGCAGAATAAAACTTAACAAGCGGCCGAACTCCACTAAAAATTGAATCCCCGTTCATCGTTTCAACAGCCACGATTGCGATATCGTAAAAACGTCACGTGTAGATCTAGACGTGTAAGCGTATGTGACACAGTGTATCAGCGTTTGTATATGAATGCCTTAATTAATAGCATAGGGATAACGTCATGAAGTTTTAAATGACAGATCCTGAGGCGAATTGAACCCTCGTGGGTTCGAATCCCAGCCGCGCTGATCTGAGAGTATAATCTAGGACATTCACCGGACTGGTTATAGAGAAAATGGTCTAAATTGCTAACTGTTTAAACATGTGGTATTAAAAGTGATTTATATCAACACAGTTGATCATATCACTATAATGCGTGTTTACTTTTGACTTTTATGTGTGTACCATGTTATGTTATGATGATGATCTGTACATGTACGTGTTATAGTGTGCTGAGATCCGTTGATATTGATGTCAAGTGTCACTGCTACTGCTGCTGTAACAGCGAGTTTTACAGCGTGCTGGAATTCATTTCTAATTTCAGATAGTCATTCCCTATTGCTATATATATATATCTCTCTCTCGTAGTGCAGTGCTTACTGGCAGGTCCATGGTATATAACGCATCCAATCTTCTCTCTTCCGCGTTCCTCTCTCTGTTCACATATGAGTGGGTCTTTAAATAATTTAACGTACCTAATCTAGGCCTGCCTCTGACTCTTTTCCCTTCCATTCTACCTTCTCTGACCTCTTTTAATAGTCTCCCCCCTAGAATGTGTCCTATCCAACTCTTCTTCCCATTTCTCTATTCGTATATCAACGGTATATTACTCTCAAGATTGCTCTCAAGAGAAAGAGAGAGATAGAAAGAGAGAGACAGAGAGACAGAAAGAAAACAGTGAGAGAGAGAAAGAAATCGTGGAAAAAGGTAAATCTAGAGAAAGTGAGAGGGAGATAGAGAGAGAGGGAGAGAGATAGATAGAGAGAGAGAGAGAGATTTAACTAGACTGAGAAAGTTAGAGAATTTAGTAGTGAGATTGAGAGAAAACTAGATCGAGAGAGATGGATGATCGAATTGAGAGAAAGAGAGAGATATTTAGAGATATAAAAGTACAGAGAGCTGGCTATTCGAACATTTACTAAACTTCTCAATTAAATTGTGCAGGTAAATCTTGACATTGAACTGCTGTGAAACATTCAGAACAAACAGTCCGAAGAGTGAGGATATAAAAAATAATAATTACAGCGTTATCAGTATACATGTAGGCCTATGCACAATATTTAAGAAGAGTGATCAACCAAAAATAATTCTATAGTTCTCTAAAGTTTTCAGAAAACATTTTAGTGGGGCAGCTAAAATGGAGATAGTCTCTCACAATGACAAGAATGGAGGATATCAGGCCAGATACAACGAAGGTTTGTCGTCTTATTTTATTCACCTTTATGTTTTTAACGTTAGAAAAATATGTCCTACTTTTATTTCTTTTAATATACTTGTATGTATTATTTAAGTGTAACCTAATGGGAATGCAATGTATGACAATATGATCCAAATTAAATGTAGATTAATTAATTTCAGTACTAGAGTTAGCTTGGTTGACACAATTCAACACTAACACAATCACAAAATTAAGCAATAGGCCCATATATACATGTAGGCCTACATCGATGAGCTAAACACAAAATGACCCACTATATGGTAGCCAATAGAATCAAGTCTGCAAAATCAAGAGAAGGCCTTCTTGTGAATCAAAATCTTAAATTACGAGAGTCTTCAGAATAATTTTAGTTATAGACCTGCTGTAGGCAAAGACAAAGGAAACTATTAAAGAAACGTCAGATTCCGTTATAAGACTGTTCTGAATAAATAGTTGTCCTTGTAAAGTTTAATATAGAATCTATCTTTTTTAGTGCACTGCCTATTGGAGTATTGGCACGTCTATGACATACAGGCCTAACTTCAAATGTGCTTCTTTCCTCTCTGAATTTCTTTGCAAATTAACATAAATTAGTTATCAAATCATCCAACATTTCAAGTCTCGGCTTTCCTCTAACTTTTTTCCTTCAAATACCTCTATTAGTAAACCAGTTCCTCTCAGGAAATGGTTTATCCCATCCATATTAACCCATCAAATTCTTTCTTGGTATTTCTTATGATATTTATCAATTTTCAATTTATATCAACCCTATTTAGTACTACTTCGTTCATTATTTCTCAGTCCATTTGATCTTCTCCAATTCTTCTCCATAACCACATTTTGAATGCTTCCAGTTTCCTAATATCCTCCTTTCTAATCGTCCATGATGCACTACCATACAGGAGCGAGGTCCACATTAACGTCTTTGCAATCTTTATCTTCGAGTATCTCTTCAAACTTTTAGATAGCAGGCTAGTTCTTTCCTCATAAGCTCTTGTTAAAGACTATTTTTCCTTGAGCAATTGTACATTCTACTTCTGTCCCACATTTCGTCTCTACTGTGATCGTGTGTCGTATATATCTGACACTCTTCATCTTTACTAACCTTCTACCGTCTATTTTAATTCTAAAAACTCCTCCTTTTCTAGACACACTCGATACTTCACTTTGATTTTCTTTGTAGTAATTTTCAAAGATTCTTTAATGCAGTAATGTTGACTCCATTCACAATTTTCTGTAAGCCCACTCTGTGTTTTTTATAACCGATACCCCAAATTGTTTTAACAATAAAGTCGTAAGAAGTTGACCGATGTTCATGAAATTTACAGCACTTGACCAGTAGCCAATCCTACAAAACGTAGAGAAATTTTGTTTGAATATCTGTAATAAGTTGAAAGTTATAGTTTCGCGAATATGAGTGGGGTCAGATAAGAAATTTCCAATACAGGATTACGGGCGTGTTACATTTAGCGTAGAATATCTCTCAAAATACTAGCTAACACGCAATATAAAACTTCTGATAATGCTATTTTGAAGAGCAGTCATTTCTTTTCAATACGAGGTAAAATACGTGCTGATACGTTATTAATTGATAAAGTTATTGAACTTTTTTGCATGCATTACATGAAGAGAATAAACGAAGAAGAGGACTCCGCTGCAGAGGCTGCGGTTGTAGCAGTTGTACCCAGACATCCAATGCATGCATTAAAAGTTCAATAACTTTGTCAATTAAGAACATATCTGCACGTATTTTATGTAATTTTGCAAAGAAATCATTGCTCTTCAAAATGCCATTTGCTGAAATTTTGTGACGTGTTTGCTATCATTTTTATAGAGATAATATTACACTGCATGTAACACGCCCGTAATTCTGTACTGGAAATTTCTTATTTTCTTATCTGATCCCACGCCTATTCACAAAACTATAACATTCACGTTATTACAGATATTCAAACGAAATTTATTTATATTTTGTCGAATTGGCTGCTGGTCAAGTGTTGTAAATTTCATGAACATCGGTCAACTTCTTACGACTTTATTGTTAAAACAATTTGGGGTCTCAGTTATAAAAAACACATTGTATATTTACATCTTTCGTAAGTTTACCTCCAATTTATATTCTCATTGTAATATTACTCATTGCTTCCTGCGTCACTGTCTATGAATAAATGCTAAATAAATTAAACTAAATAAATCATTAATGAATTAATTTAAAGTTCACGTATCTAGGCTGTACAATATCGCAAAAACCAATCAAATGAAAAAGATGTGGAATAAAGAATCGGTAAGGCATTTGATGTCTTTCAAAGACTACAACATATTTCGAAATGCGATGGAATTGATGTGGGACTAAAGAAAAAAAAAACCATTTTTCAGCCGTATGTCTTGTCCAGTCTTGACATTCATCTGTCCAGTCATCTGTAACATTAAATTTTAAATTTTAGTTATTTATTAGTTCTGTCTCATGTTGCTAGATATAGGCCTAGTGGTTAAGCCATTAAAGCATTAATATTTTGTAGTGTTGTGAAGTAACGAAGTAAAAATACTTCGTTACAAGTAAAAGGTATGCGTGCGGAACATGGGAAAGTACTAATAAAATAAACTTTAAATTAACTGATTTTAACAATGATATCTCGGAAGAATCCTAAAAATTTATTATTGGGAGCACATCAAAACTGAAACCGTACTTGAAAGGTTTGGAGAAAGAAAATTAGATGAAATAGTTGCGGAGAGAAGGGTAAAGTTCTTGGGTCACGTATTAAGAATGCCTGATGATAGATGTGCAAAGACTGCAATAAATTGGAAGCCGAGCCAAGGAAACAGGAAAAGAGGAAGAGCTAGAAGTACTTTGTTCAGCAAAATCAACAAAAATTTGCAAACTATGAACATTTCATGGGAAGATGCTGAGGATTGCTTAATACAGAAAAGAATGGAGGAATATTGCAGCCTTATGTTCTCTTCAGAAAGCAAGGAACTGATGATGAAATGTTAAATAGTAGTGGTGACATGCAACAGTAAGATTTATATTTATAATTTAAATATCTTACTGTCCTGCTGTCAGTAACTCCAGTTGAACTTTCTTTGATAATTGCTTTTTATTCATTTAAATATTCTTAATTAATCTTCTATGTCTCCAGTTCACTCCTATTTCTCTCAAACTTCCTAGCTTCTTCACCCAGATTGCACTGTCAAAATCTTTTTAAAATTCTACCAAGCATATAATAGCCTCATCTCGTCGGCTCTTAGCAGCGTTAACGTAAGTCCCCTGTCCTCAGTCATTTCGCTCCCAGACCAAGCTCACTTATTACTTGTGCATCCTTACTTTCTCTCCTGAGATCTTTGTAAGAGCTTAACTATTCAAAAAAAGAGTAGGTTTTTGAATATATATATATATATATATATATATATATATATATATAATTATATATATATATATCTCTTTATATATAGGTCTATATGATTACTTCACTATTTCGATTCTCAAGCAAGTGAATCAATCAATCGATTGGATGTAGAGTAAATCAGACATCAGCTGCTGAGGTCGTATAGGTCACGCTGCTGGGCTGGGTGGGGTGAAGATGTTGACCACGTGATCAAGTCATGCACATGTGCTACTCTGCAACTGAACTGAAAGTCTAACGAACATTAATTGAAATGATGGATCAAAATTCCAATGAAGTCCTAACCATAAAAATAAGGTGCAATTTAAAGCATTGTTTTCTAATCGTTAGATTCGTTTAGCTAATATTTATATAAATTTCCAATTAAATGTTAAATTAAGTTTTACAAATATTCTGAGAGATATTTGTTGGTTGTTATAAAACCTTCCTTGCACATAATATATGTGCAGAACAGTCTTTTAAATCGAGTACACCTATGGAAATTTCTTAATCTAATACTGAACTGCTTAAAATCATAGCTGATTGTTTTGTGGACTAATTTTTTTGACATTCAGTTTACACCGTTTTACACATCTTTGATTATTGTTCGCCCTCTTGACATTACCTTCATAGTGCTTGACGTAGTCATTGACAACAATAGCACAAAAGTTGCTGTTGCGTTTTTCTAACTTATATTTAGCAATATTTCATGTTGTAAACACTGCATGATTTAACAGATAAAGTGAGCTTAAGAATGCTAGCATATCTCTTCTTTAATACCTTATTGCTGAGTATGTTGTCCTCAAGACCCGTGCATCTCGCAAGAGATTTATGTTCAATTTTTATATTTTACTTAACGATCTATTCCTTCTCTAGGCAGCTATTAGTGACTTTTATGCAAGCATGTAGCGTGTAAGCATGCTGCATTAGGCTTGTACGAGGTCCTCTATCACTTGGAATAGAAAATTGCGAAGCTTAAGTAAGTTCTGGTACCACTCTACAAAGGCCCTGTGACAGTCCATTGAATAATTAAAACCTTGTCTACCTACATGTACTTATCAGACAAACGCTCTAACAACTCAACTATTTGATCGATATGAATTTGTAGCAAATTTCTTTTAAACTTGTTTTTGTTTATCTCTAATCCACCTCGTTGAGTTTATTTTTAGTTATTTTTGATCTGCTGGGGAATAATATTTTAATGTTATTTGTATTGAAAGTGTCGATGCGTTTTAATAATTTATCGAACTGAACAGTCGAGTAGATTTAATCGATTCCTACGCTCCAAACTGCTGAGCCGTTACTCACTGAACTAGGGCGTCACCGCAATAGTTACGTTAGTTCACAGAACAAATATTATCTAGCTAATGACGTGTTTAATCAATAACGTTGATCTATTATTAAATGGACAATGTTAAGTCGAGTGAAAACGTGAAAATATGACCAGTAGGACGTGCTTGTAGAAAACTAATTGAATTTTAAAGTGGCTAATTAAACAGGCCCCCGCTAATTACGCGCTAATACGACGTCATAGTGAAGCGTGAAATTCTAATAACAAGCTACATAACTTGACCCACAGGTTCTGGAGTTAATCTTATTTTGCGTTCTTATTGAATCTGCTGAAATCTGCAGGTTATATTGACATTTTCGAAATCAATTGAATGTAATTTTTACCTGTTGACTTTGTTCAATTTGCTTGTAATTAACCCTATAACGAATCCGAAGCTTTTCCTTGTTTTACGTCTGCACGAAATCTAATCTAATCGTTCTTTCCAACATGCTGCACAGCAGATCTGGAATTCTCTTCCATCCAATCTTCGGAAGTCTTCGTATAAATCACATCGGCCATTGCTTTCCTATGAGCAATTCAACTACTAATTTCCATAAGCAGTTGAAGACCTATCTTTTCCATCTCTCCTTCCATCCAGTGTCCATGAGTTGCGACCAGCGCGTAAACCTCTTTTCCTTTAATTCCCTTTATCTTTGGACTGATTTTCATAACATTGGAATTTGCACCGCTTTTGGACCTTCCTTTTGCTCGCTGGATTGATTTTGTCTCAATAGTGCTCGATGTTGTCATTGATGACAGTAGCTCTCTGATTGTTATAATGTTATGTTATGCACCTTGCCTAAATATTTAACATTGAGATGGGTAAACCTGTCGTAAATGGTTTTAATGAATGAACGAGTCACCTGATTATGAGTAGGAGCAGGTGCCTTGGACCAACTGTGTGAAAGAGCACTAAATACAGACAGACCGAGAGAGAGAGAGAGAGAGAAAAAAGAGAAGCATATTAAGTCAGATCGCTAGGGGGAGCGAACAAAAGAGATTTCTATCGTATTCATCTGTAACATTAAATTTTAAATTCTAGTTATTTATTAGTTCTATCTCATGTTGCTAGATATAGGCCTAGTGGTTAAGCCATTAAAGCATTAATATTTTGTAGTGTTGTGAAGTAACGAAGTAAAAATACTTCGTTACAAGTAAAGGGTACTCGAGCGATACTTTTACTTGTTACAAAGTACTCTATTTGCCCGGGTACTTTTTACTTGTAACGAAGTGATTTTTGTAGTACTTTTTGCTTTTACTTTTAACCGCTTAAATGAAAAAGTCGCGTTACTTAATTTTTGAAAATTGTATGAATATCTATAGCCATATTTTGTACTTATTAATAAAATGTTTTATACAAAGAGACTAAGAAAGTAATACAGATTCATCGATAGCATATATGTACACTAGCTAGCGCCAGTAACTGCCCTAAATCAGGTGTGTGACGTAAATCAAAACCTATGATCTACATTGTACGCGGGTTGACTGATTTGACTCTAATTTTAAAATCTTCAGTAGAGAACTGTAAGTTTGATAATGATTGTGCTGGAAGATTATTATCACAAATACAAAAATATACTTTATTCATAATGTAATATATTTGCTCTATTTAACAAATATAGAATAAATATAAAAACATAAATCATAAAGATACAGCTAAATTCTGTAGACCTTGCCAATATGTCAATGCTTTCTATTAACAAGTCTGAGTTCTGTTGTGTTCGGGACACAGCAGAATAAACCGTCCATAAACTTCATTTGTCTTAAGAGGAAACCGAGTTAGATCTGAGAACGACAACGGGAAACCATATCAGAAGCCATATTATTCCTATCTAAATTGTCGGCAAAATTCAGGTGTTATTCATAGACATTTGAACAGGGACTAACTCGTTAGTCGGTGGAGTGCTCTTTAAGGAGCGTGAAGGTAGTGAAGGCAGCATGTGAGTAGGAATATGAACACATTTGAGCTGCTATTTACTTAATAGGACACTGGAGAGAGAGTCTGAGTTGACCATGTTAATTTATCTTAATTGTGAATTAAAAATTTAATCTAATACGTAACAATTTAAAATCTAATATAAGCCTGCGCATCTGGGGCGATATTCTTTTAGTTCAGAAACTTCAGATACTGAATTTAAAGTTTCCGTTCGTAATATGAATTAAATCGAGTAATTAACTAAACTAATTTAATAACGTGTACAACTTTTCTATCAAGGCATAATTTGTTTTCTTAAAAAATTAGGAGTACTTTTGCTTTTTACTTAAAAGTACTACTTTTTTATCGAGTACTTTTACTTCTTACTTAGGTAAAATTCTGATAAAGTACTTTTTACTTTTACTTTTATCAACCATTTACTTTTACTTAAAGTATTTTGCTAATCACTTTGTACAATACTGATATTTTGATATGTATGATCATGCCAGTAAAGGCTATAAAAATACCTCCTTCATGCATATAGCAACTAGTTTTATAACAAATGTAACATTTAGATGCATGAAACGATTTATATTATAGATTTCTACGATAATGATAATGATTTTCTCCATTTTATTACTGTATCTGTTAGTGTTCTCATTATACACTGAAATAGTTGACAGAATATACTTAAATGACAGCTCTAGCATCGCTCTCAGGAGCAGAATTGTATTGATGGTTATTTAGAGTCGAAATGTCTGAATCGACCAATCGATCATCAAACTGAAACAGTAGCATGATTGGTTAGAGACTTGTCTGCGATTCAATGGATCCAGGATTCTGATTCAGTACTCGGCTCGTCACTGAAATGCTGAATGGACTGACGTTAAATATTTTGCCGAGGTTTCGAACTGATTTCCTCCTGGTTAATCGACAAATATGCTGCTAACTCGGTCATTAATTAAGCCGATAAAAACGTCTCTGAATCAATCACAGTGAGTTATGAGTCTCAATCACTGTGCTTTATGAGTCTAATCAATCAATCACTGTGCTTTACGAGTCTAATCAATCAATCAATCAATATTAGTCATGAGTCTAATCAATCAATCACTGTGAGTTAGGAGCAGTCTAATCAATCAATCACTGTGCTTTATGAGTCTAATCAATCAATCACTGTGCTCTATGAGTCTAATCAATCAATCACAGTAGTTTATGAGTATAATCAATCAATCAATGTTATATGTTAGTCTAATGAATCAATCAATCAATATGAGTTATGAGTCTAATCAATTAATCACTGTGAGTTACAGCTACAGCTGGTACAGCTAAGGTTAACGTCAGTTTCCACACTCGAAAGCGATGTCAGTGACGGGCGAGCCCAGGATTTGAACCCGCATCCACTGATCCGCGGTCGAGTATCCTACCGACTTTGCCACTGGCTCCAGCCAGTTAGGAGCAGTCTAATCAATCAATCACTGTGAGATATAAGCCGTCTAACCACACAGAGAAGATCTTGTCTTGCGGGGTCGTAATGACTTGTTGCTTCAGAGCGTGCCTGGATTAAACGCTCTGATCTGCACAACTCAACAGTTTTACTTTCAAATCGATCAAATACCTCGTCACCACTGGCTACCCTCAGGTTTATGAGCAAAGAAAGTCGATGAAAACAGGAGTCTAGAGGATCGCTTAGACCACCCACATAGACAACCCACTTAGACGACCTATATAAGCGACCCACATAGACGATCCACATAGACGACCCACATAGACGACCCTCATAGACGAACCACATAGACGACCCACATAGACGACACAAATAGACAACCCACATAGACAACCAACATAGACGACCAACTTAGAAGACCGATATAGAAGTGTAAGTTGTGTAACATTGAACTTCGGAAAATTTACATATTTATTTAGTTTATTTATTTGACAGAAGTCAATTTAAACTGAGATTAAAGTGAAGATGATTATGGCGATGATCATTTTATTTGTTTAATTAATATCTATACTGCAAGTTCTTGTTTTATTTACTAAACGCTATATGTCTGTGGCTTTTCACTGGAAGGCTAGTAGATTAGATATTTTCAGGTGCTGCACTTGATAAGTTGAAAACACTATTTTTGTTATTCAAGAAACATAAATGAGATAACAATCATGAAAACGTAAAATTGTTGGAAGTGTTTATCAACTTTAGGAATTGAAACAGTCGCCTACATTATAACTGTTGTAAAAGAGCTAAGTGATAATTATGTTCCAAACACAAATTTTAAGATCATTAATATTACATCTTGTAGCGCGGCGCACGTATACAAGTGTGTGTGTTTTAAATTTTCTGTCTGTCTCACTTGTGTTCTGTCAAATGTAGGATCAAAGGTACATAAATTATTCCCTACTCAGTCTGCTCACACTCCCAGTAATATTCTTCCACAGAACAATAAATGTATTGTTTTTGAATTAATTGTATGTTTCCGTCCTACTGTTTCTGTTTAGTTTCCTCTTAATCAATCAATCAATAAGAATTTAACGTCCTGTTTCTCGACATAAGGTAATGCCAGAGACGTCCCTTGCAGACTCTACACAAACAGGCGTCAAGTGTGTCTTTACAACATGCGCAGTTCATGACTCAGCAAAATGAAACATGTTTTAAATATTAATCATCATCATCCTCGCTCGAATCTCAGTTGAACTAGGGTCAGGATTGGAATAGACTTTCTCTAATCCTTTCTGTCCCACACCACACTGTCAGTCAATCCCCCAAATTCCATTCGTTTCTGAAGCATTGTTACCAATAGCTGGAGCCTAGGCGCTCACCAACCGAATGCCCTTTCTGACACTGGTTTGGATCTTAGTGCTCTGTCGCCTTTTACGATACGATATTTTACATTTAAATTAATATAATAAAATAAAAAGTAGATATAAAATTTTGAGATCTATTATAAGCTAGAGGTAACGGGTTCGAAACATTGCTGAACCGTCCTTAACAGTGTGATTTTTTCAAGATATTTATGCTAAACTTTTCTTGACATCTTGTTGTGACCGTTCTGTATTGGCTCTGCATTGGTTCTGCGCTGTTTCTGTAATGTTTCTGTAATGTTTCTATTTTGTTTCTGTATTACTTATGTATTATTTCTTTTTTCAGTTTCTTTCTGTTTTGTTCTGTATTTTTCTGCATTGTTTATGTACATGTATCATTCATGCCTTGTTTCTATATTGTTCTTTTCTGTTTCTGTTTTGTGTCTGTTTCTGTTTTGTTTCTGGTTTGGTTTTGTATTGTTTCTGTATAATGTTCATATTGTTGCTATATTGTTTCCATATTGTTTCCGTTTTGTGGTTGTATAGTTCCTTATCCTTTATTCATTGTTTTTATATTGTTCCTGCACTGTTTCTGCATTTTTCCGAATTAATTATGTATTGTTTCTGCTTTCTCTCTGTATTGTTTTGGTATTGTTTCGGTATTGTTGTTGTTATTGTATCAGATGAAGGATCTTCAGATGACGGTGGACTGGGCTCTTGTTGCGGATTTTTCCTCATGGCCATATCCTGGATCCTCGTCATCATCTGCTTCCCGTTCTCCATGGTAACCTGTCTCAAGGTTTGTCTCTGTGGTAACCTATTTCAAGGTTTTGTCTCTATGGTATCCAGTTTCAAAGCTTTTTTCTCCATGGTAACCCGTCTCAAGGTGTGTTCTCTATGGTAACCTGTCTCAATATTTGTTCTTCATGGTAACCTGTCTCAAGATTTGTTCTCCATGGTAACCTGTCTCAAGATTTGTTCACCTTGGTAACCTGTTTCAAGGTTTATCTCCATAGTAACCTGTCTCAATGTGTTTTCTTCATGGTAGCCTGTCTCAAGGTTTGTTCTCCATGGTAACCTGTCTCAAGATTTATTCACCATGGTAACGTCCCTAAGGTTTGTTACCCAAGTGACCTGTCTGAAAGTTATTGATTGCCAAACACTCTTGCATGGCTTGATGCAGTTCTTGAAGGTAAAGAATTCACAAAACACCATCAGCGCGGTTTGGTCAAATTAATGTATGCCATTAATTCAAATTAATTAACTCATCTTTATAACTGATCTGCATTTGAATCTCACTCATTTTTATAACTCATCTTCATTTGAATCTCAGTTTAAATAGAGTCGTGTTAGATAATTCTATAGCAATTGCTTAGGCACTCTCTAAGCGAATGCCCTTTCGGACTTTAATTTAGATCTTGGAGCTTTGTCGCCTTTTATGACACGTGCAGTCCACGGTTGCTTTATTCTTTACTAACCAGGACACAACACTGGCTGTTAAAGGAATTAGACTAAAAGAGGGTGGACAAAATTTCAAGTGAATGGTGTCACAATTCACTTGTAACAACATAGAATTACATTTTTATTTAAATTTACTAGAAATATTAATATACATGTATATTGATAATTTATCAATAATAATTTTTAAAGCTCCAAATTTAGATAAGAGCAATAAAAAAATTACTTAAATTAAAAAAATATTAAATATATTTTTTATATCAAACTCAAGTGAGTTTTTGGATCATGGACTTGCACTGTTCTGATCTCTCTTTCTCTTGTGGTCTCTGTGTACTCAGTCGTCATCGTGTGGTGCTTTGGCGCCTGTTTGTGTAGAATCTGCAAGAGACGTCCCTGACATTGCCTTATGGCGTGGAACCGGACGTTAAATTCCTATTGATTGATTGATTGATTTTTAATTACATATTTATTAAATACGTAATTAATTATTATTATTAAATATTATTATTAAATACGTACGAACTTTTTAATTACGTATTGGCTGAGCCAGTGGCAAAGTCGGTAAGATACTCGACCGCGGATCAGTATGTGCGAGGTTTAAATCCTCGGCTGGGCCGTCACTGATATCGCTTTCGAGTGAAGAACCTTAAGTGAAGACGTTAACCTTAGCTTTTTTATGCTCAGGTGGTGCAAGAATTCGAGAGAGCCGTGATCTTTCGCTTGGGCAGAGTTGTTCCTGGTGGAGCCAAGGGTCCCGGTAAGTGTTTTCCTTTGGCTTCATATAGCCCATGTGTGGGTTTAAAAAGTCTATGTTAACTTCAGTTTCATCTTTCGAAAGCGATTTATAAAAATCCGATATCTTAGTTTAGAAAAAAGTTAAGAAAAGTTTACTGTATCTATAAATCTCTGAAATATATAGTTTAGAGTATCTGTTAAATGTCTGCATCTGAATGGCACCGAAATGTCTATATCTAAATATCTTGGGCATTCCATATCGAGATGTCTACATATGATGTTCAAATGGCATGTAGTAGCTCTTATGAGGGTGTCTACATAAATAACTGTTTGACTGGAAATCATCTAACTTCCGCCTGCCCGTAGTTTTGAAGAGTGGTACCACGGGAAGTGCTCTCACTATACTAAGTGGTTGTACCTCAAAGGTGAAGCCTTTGAAAAACTACTTTATTTCCTGATCTATGTATGACTTACCTTGTGACATAACTCTCTCTCTCTTCCTAACTCTCTCTCTCTCTCTCTTCCTCTCTTTCTCTCTCGCTATATATCTATGTATCTCTATCTGTTTCTGTATTTATTTTAGTTCTTTCGTTCATTCAATCATTCATTCATTCTTTCTTTCTTTCTATCTTCTCTCTCTTTCTCTCTAGATCTCTCTCTCTCTCTCTCTCTCTCTCTCTCTCTCTCTCTCTCTCTCTCTCTGTGTGTGTCTCTCTCTCTCGCAATATAACTATTTTTACTTCCCTCTCCCTCTCTCTCTCTCTCTCTCTCTCTCTCTCTCTATCTGTTCGTATTTTTCCAATCAATATTCTGCACATATGATGCGAATGCATATTCGTTTGTAACGAGAACAATAAGACGTAGATCAATAGCGAGAAGTATAATCTCTCTTGAATATCTTGTTTGAGTAACAAGCAGTCGTAGCCAAACACCGGTCTCAAGAAAATCAATGACCTGCCGGTCGAGACTTCAATAATTCACAATCTGTGGCGTAGCGTATATTTACGTCAGATATCCTAACGTCCAATGTCCTCACGAATCTTCTCCTGCTGATGACCTAGTGGATAAGTCGCTGCTTCGCTGATCCAGAGGTCACGCGTCCGATTCTAGTAGTGTCCGTCAGAGCTTCTTCTTATGCAAAGATAAAGCTGGTAAAGCTAAGGTTAACGTCAGTTTCCTCACTCGCAAGCGATGTCAGTGACGGGCGAGCCCAGGATTTGAACCCGCACGTACTGATCCGCGGTCGAGTATCTTTCCGAAGTCAGTAAGATACGCGGTAATAAAAGTTTAGTAGAGTTTAAGATGTTTAAAGTAGACTACTTAAAATACCCATCTTTAGAAATTCTTAATTTACTGCATTTTTCGAGATGCATACATATGTATTATACCAGGATTGTTTGGTACTGTTTTGGGATTGTGTTGTGATAAATTTGACCCGTGTTGTGTCCGGAGTGCTGAAGAATAGACCAACCGTGGACTTCATGTCGTAAAAAGCGACAAAGCTTTGATGATGATGTGTAGGATTGTTTTGATGATGATGTGTAGGATTGTTTTGATGATGATGTGTAGGATTGTTTTGATACTGATGTTGGAAGTTTTTGGTGATGATTTAAGATTGTTTTGATGGTAATGTAGGATTGTTTTGATGATGAGTAGGATTGCATTTTATGATAAGGTAGGGTTGTTTTTGATGATGAAGTAGAATTGTTTTTGATGATGATGTAGGATTATTCTTGATGATGATGTAGAATTATTTTTGATGATGATGTAGGAGAGGAGTTGACGATGATGATGTGTAGGATTGTTTGTGATGATGATGTAGGATTGTTTTGATGATGACATATGATTATTTTTTATGATTATGTGAGATTGTTTTTGATGATGGTGTAGGATTGTTTTTTGTCATGCCATGTACTGACACGTATCGCAAGATTGACCTGAGGACAGTGTCCTACAACGTTCCACCGCAAGAGGTCAGTCAGTGCATTCCATCTTTCTCTTTAATGAGCATTAGCAAGTAGCAGATCCACTGCATAAATTCTTAATATATCGATAATCTAAACATTACGTCAGTGTCAATAAAATAACTTCTTTCCTCTCAGTATTCTAAGTGGTTGTTATTTATCACAATCCGCTCCAGATCCTTTACGTTGACAGAATCGTAACCCTCAGACTGGCAAATAATTTGTATGCAAACCAATAAAATTTTAGATTTGAAGCTAATTTATGTTCTATCAGTCAGCTCTTCTAGCTTTAACCTTGAGGACAGATTCAAGGAACATATTCTTAGAGCGCTATCTGTAGTTTGTTACCGCACACAATGCTTGAGCATCATACACAGTAGGATTAGAATTTGGATTTAATTTCGATTGATCTATTGATTAATTAGCTGGTTGATTGACTTATACGTTGAATGATTAATTGATTGATTTGTCGATTCTTTGATTGGATGATTTATTCATTCAATCACTTATTGATTGGTTGATTGATTAATTCATTCATTCAGTGATTCATTCATTCATTTATTGATTGATTCATACATTTATTGATTGATTCATTGATTTATTGATTTATTGATTGATTGGTTGATTCATTGATTGATTGGTTTATTGATTGATTGATTTGTTGATTCACTGATGGATTGATTGACTGACGCTCAGGTCCTATCACGTGACTCAGTGACTGTGGCAGTGGACGCCGTGGTCTACTACAGAATCAAGAACCCGAGTGTGTCAGTGACCAACGTGGAGGACGTCAACCTGTCCACTCGACTGCTGGCTCAGACCACGCTACGTAACGTGCTCGGCACCAAAACACTCAGCGAGATCCTGTCTGATAGAGACGCTATCAGTCATATCATGCAGGTCTCTTATCAGTCGTGTCTTATCAGTTATATCATGCAGGTTTCTTACTCAGTCGTGTCTTATCAGTTATATCATGCAGATGTCTTATCAGTCGTGTCTTATCAGTCATATCATGCAGGTCTCTTATCAGTCGTGTCTTATCTGTTACATCATGCAGGTCTCTTATCAGTCGTGTCTTATCAGTTATATCATGCAGGTCTCTTATCAGTCGTGTCTTATCAGATATATGTTATCAGTCATATATTATCAGTCATATTATGCAGATGTCTTATCAGTCGTGTCTTATCAGTCGTGTCTTATCAGTCATATGTTATTAGTCATATACTATCAGTCATATGTTATTCGTCATATGCTAGCCGTCATATGTTATCAGTTATGTGTTATCAGTCATGTGTTATCAGTCATATGTTATCAATCACATGTTATCAGTCGTAAGTTATCAGTAAGGTGTTATCAGTCATAAGTTATCAGTCATATGTCCGTTGGCTCCAGCCAATGGCGATGTCGGTAAGATATTCGACCGCGGATCAGTATATGCGGGGTTCAAATCCTGGGCTTTCCCGTCACTGACATCGCTTTCGAGTGAGGAAACTGGCGTTAACCTTAGCTTTACCAGCTTTTTATTTTTTAATCTTATCAGTTATATGTTATCAGTCATTTGTTATCAGTCATATGTTATCAGTCAGATGTTATCAGTAATATATGATATCAGTCATATCATACAGATGGGTTATCAGTCATATCACGATGAAGTGCGTGTGCAAAGATACGTTATCGGTGAAGTGAGTAATTCAGGTCGCTCTGTCAGTGCCCTGCCCACTGGCATGTCCTTGGTATATAGCGTCCCCACTTTTCTGTGTCTTCCGTTTTCCTCTTCGTGTCCACATATGAGTGGATCTTTAAATCATCTAACATTCCTAAACTCGGTCTGCCTCTGTAGCTCTTTCCTTCCATTCTTCCTTCTGTGACCTCTTTTAGTAAACTATTCCTCCTTAGAATGTGTCCTATCCAGCTCTTCTTCTATTCCTTAAATGCACTTATCTACAATCTATCTGTACAAGCTCTCACCAAGAACTTCTTTACTAGTAACTTTTTTGTCCTGTCCCATAATGCAGATTCACTCGCCCATTTATTCACGATTCCTCATAATTCATATCCAATTGCAGGTCCAATTCATCATCAGAGTTCGAAGTTTTTCAATTAGAAAGAAATTGAGCTGAATGAAATAATTATTGATTTATTTTACTTTTATATTTCTTCAGTCAAGCCTCGACGACGCTACGGAGAGATGGGGAGTCCAGGTGGAGAGAGTGGAGATGTAAGTATGGTGTAGTTTGATTTATTAATCCAAAACATGAACAATAATTTATCTTTATTCACGATTTATAGATATTCTGTTAATTTCATAAGGACATGCGTACAGTTTTATATTGTGTTTATATTTTCTACCGTTATACAATTAATTTAGTCCTATCTAAATTATTAATACTAGTAATTATACTATATAAATTTAGGTCTATTATAACTATTATAGTTAAATAACAATACTAATAATAATAATAATACAAAATAATTCATAACCACATTAGCACATATCTACGAAAATCTGAACGGCATAGATTACACAGCTTTGTTATACATGTGTATAGTCCTTGCCTATAAAGCTGGTAAAAACTGTGTTAACGTCAATTTCCTCACTCGAAAGCCATATCGATACTGTTATACTTGCTACTCTGGTATTTGAACCGACGCCTATTATATATCAGTCGAGGTGTTTTAGTACCGGCAATGTATGAATAATTTAACCAAATCTGACAACGTAAAACTCCTTCGGTTGTGATTTTTATTCGAGTACATTATTATATATAAGAATTTGCATAAAATAAATATTGTATGTCAATTTTGAATTAATGTGCGCAAAATTAAAACTACATCCCTACTGCTTGCTGTTTTGTTTGGCCAATTTTTATATTTAGGCCTTCTCATGTACAGTTACACTAATTTGTGCATTATATGCAAAAAAAAATTACGTTTGACTATCGGTTCATGTTTTTGTTTGTATATTTTTATGTATACAGGAAGGACGTTAGACTACCGGCTCATGTTTTATTTGGATATTTTATGTACACAGGAAGAACGTTAGACTTCTCGCTCATGTTTTGTGTATTTTTATGCGTACAGGAAGGACGTTAGACTACCGGCTCATGTTTTATTTGTGTATTTTATGTAAATAGGAATGACGTTAGACTTCTGGCTCATGTTTTGTGTATTTTTATGCATACAGGATGAACGTTAGACTACCGGCTCATGTTTTATTTGTTTATTTTATGTATACAGGAAGAGCGTTAGCTTACCGGCTCATATGTTTTATTTGTGTATTTTTATGCATACAGGAAGGACGTTAGTCTACTTGCTCATGTTTTATTTCTGCATTTTTATGCATACAGGAAGGACGTTAGATAACTGGTTCATGTTTTATTTGTGTATTTTTATGCATACAGGAAGGACGTTAGGTTCATGTTATATTTGTGTATTTTTATGCATACAAGAAGGACGTTAGACTACTGGTTCATGTTTTATTTGTGTATTTTTATGAATACAGGAAGGACGTTAGATAACTGGTTCATGTTATATTTGTGTATTTTTATGCATACAAGAAGGACATTAGACTACCGGCTCATGTTTTATTTTCTTATTTTTATGTATACAGGAAGGATGTTAGACTACCTGCTCATGTTTTATTTGTTTATTTCTATGTATACAGGAAGGACGTTAGACTACCCGCTCAGATGCAGAGAGCAATGGCCGCCGAGGCAGAGGCTACGAGAGAGGCTAAAGCCAAGGTTTGTTATACATTTTTACACATAAATGTAATATAAGTAACAATTTAACACTATTAATAGGTACTATGTACATGAATATTATATTGCATTAGTCATGCACATTGTAGGAAATTAAGTAATGGTTTCAAATTAATTACAAATTAGTTAATTAATTAATTAATTAATTACTTAAGTAATTGAGTAATAATAATTAAGTAATTATAAACAATAGGCCAACAATTTAATAAAATAATTGAAGAATATAATTAACTATGTAATAGAAAAACTTGTTATTTAACAGATTGTCAAATGTTTTTTGTCTTTGTGGCAGGAGACAAAAAAGCATCTATGGCCGTTAAGATGCTGTTGTTGTTGTTCCACAGGTTATTGCTACAGAAGGTGAATAGAAAATGTATAATATACATTTTGTATTCACCTTCTGTAGCATGTTTTTATGGATATTAAGATGTTGTTGTTCTTATTGTTATTGAGGAGTATGTTATAAAGATGTTAATGTTGTTATTGTTAAGCAGGTTAGCGCTACAGAGTGTAAACAAAAAGTGTCTGTGAGTAATAAGATGCTGTTGTTTTTGTTTAGCAAGTTATAAAGATGCTGTTGTTGTTGTATAGCAGGTTATAAAGATGTTGTTGTTGTTTTATAGCAGGTTATAAAGATGTTGTTGTTGTATAGCAGGTTATAAAGATGTTGCTGTTGTTGTTGTTGTATAGCATGTTATAAAGATGCTGTTGTTGTTGTATAGCAGGCTATAAAGATGTTGTTGTTGTTGTATAGCAGGTTATAAAGATGTTGTTGCTGTTAAACAGGCTATCGCTACAGAGTGTAAACAAAAGTATCTGTAGATCTTAAGATGTTGTTGCTGTTGCTTAGCAGGTTATAAAGATGCTATTGTTGTTGTATAGCAGGTTATAAAGATATATTGTTGTTGTTAGCAGGTTATAATGATGTTATTGTTGTTGTTAAACAGGTTATCGCCGCAGAGGGTGAGCAGAAAGCTTCAATGGCTCTGAAGGAAGCAGCTGACGTCATCATGACGTCACCAGCTGCTCTACAGCTGCGCTACCTGCAAACACTGAATACAATAGCAGCTGAGAAGAACTCTACCATCATCTTTCCCATGCCCATCGAGCTGTTAAACGCTCTCAAGCAGAAATAGCAGCTGCCTAAGACGACTCAGTTGCTATAGCTGATGGGTAGCTGAGGGTCAAAAGCAACGAATTCGTTTTTAATTTTTTAAATTTTTTTTACTGCTTTAGTATTTATTTCCAGTCCTTACTATTGATATTTATTGAAAATCTCTCTCAGTCTCGCTTTAGTTAGTGTTCTGCCGAGTGGCAGGGCCAAGGTGCATTCATACTTAGTTGCACTCACACGTTCTATAAAGAGCACTCTATAGGTTAAAAAGTAAGCCCCTCGCTAACGGCTATGCCTTATTCTTAACCTACTACTTAAATGTATACTTATAACTTCTGTATATTAGAAACTTTTGAAAAATATGGCTTCTGAGGTGGTTTTTATTTCTTTTTCAGTTTTTACTTTATCACCCTTTGCGACAGTTACAGTTAGCGGTTGGTCTATTCTTCAGCGCCACAGACACAACACATGAATTATTGGAAATAACCATGTGAATATTTTTGCCCAAAAAGTAGCAATATGGTTTTCTAGCTTACTGGATGGTTTTACTTTGTAAAGTTTGCATTTTAATGTTTTGTTTCCTCCCACTCTCTTCAGCTTTCTGCAGTTCTCACGTTCTCTCTCTCCTTTACTCTCTCCACTCATTCTCTCTCTCTCTCTCTCTCTCCTTCTCTTTCTTAGTATTCTGTCAAATGACAGATTTATTGCTCATATTTACATCTATAGTGTGCTTTCAGGATATAATGAAAATTTCATTAACCAATCGCATAATGCAAATATCTTTCTCAGTTTAACATCATGACATACATGTACGTGCAACAGTACTGAGTCAGTTAAGTAATTGCATGTTTGTATAAGACTCACAAAAACTCTAACTTATGTTAATGAGCTTGATAAGCCTGAGACGTTTTTATTTTACATGCACACATTGTTAATATGCACACAACTGTAGATATTGCTTCTAAGGTGGATTCTCAATTACAAATCAAACAACACCCATTAAGTATCTCTACTTCACCCACTTCAAGCTGAACACGTCTCTATTTCGGATTCATTGCACATTTTCGCTCAACTACATGTATACTTATCACGATTTTCACAGTTTTTTATTTATTTTAGTAATCAGTCTACCTCTCTAAGGCAAGATTGCGTATTAAAAATTGTACATTTATCGTGAGCTGTTGTAATATGCTTACAAGGCGTTGACTATTACTTATGGTTCAGGAATCCGGTTCTCTGTTAAATGCTAAAATAAGAGAGATACCTAAAGAAACCTTTCGATGTTAGAGTCGGCGCTACTCATAGTTATGCTGATTTTTATTGGGATCCATTGACATGAACTGTGATGGAAAATATAAACTTGGGTTCTCGTTGATTGATTGATTGATTGCTTGCTTGATTGATTGAGAAATTGATTGGTTTAACCTGTAGTTCTACAAATTCCATATGATCAAGCAGAATAAGCGTCTTCACGGTAGGCCTACAGCGCGTGTACATGTTTTCCTGGAATGAGATAACTATTAAGGCCTAATAAAGCTTATAACTTTTAATTAAAAATTAATTTGTTTATTCCGTTACCAAAACAAATATAAATACAAATTTAAATAATGTCATAGATTACTGTCAGTCAATTACAGGCCAGGTCACAGCAGAGCCTCTTTAGCATGTTCAGACAGGGTGAATATTTCCGATTTTCTTGCCCGCTCCACTCCAGTAAAATATTCAAAAATAAATCATGAGCAACAAAGAGAGCTTAACTATCCGTGAGAAATTAAAACTGTCCCGTGAATTACATTCAGTGATTACCTTCAACCCCACATCACCGTCCAGTATCAACCCATCATCATCGTTCAGTATCAACCCATCATCATCGTTTAGTATCAACCCGACATCATCGTTCAGTATCAGCCCATCAGAACCCTTCAACCAAACATCACCGTTCAGTATCATCCAATCATCATCGTTCAGTGTCAACCCATCATCATCGTTCAGTATCAACCCATCATCATCGTTCAGTATCAACCCATCATCATCGTTCAGTATCAACCCATCAGCAACCTTCCCTAGAAGTGGGCATATAAACTCTTCAACCCATCATCATCGTTTAACATTGATGATCATTCTCGTCCATCATCTTGGGTAAGATCTCTGTAAGATATCCAACCGCGGATCAGTATGCTTGAGTTCAAATCCTGGGCTCATCCGTCACTTTATATCGCTTTCGAGATATGAAACAGACGTTAACATCTGCTTTGCTTTATTGGCTTCTATCTACAGCCATTTATTCACCTAGAATCATATATATCTCAATTTAATTATACCGACCAATTAATTAAGTAACACAAATTTATTGTACATGTAAGTATAGTGAAACCAGAGTTAAAATAGCTAATTTCTACTACCAGAGTACAATTAATTAGTCTCTCTCTCTCTCTCTCTCTCTCTCTCTCTCTCTCTATCCCTTTATAGAAATGGCTTTCTTGCAGTTCAGCTTTGTACAGGGATAAGTAGATCGAGCGAAATGTATTGATTTTCAAAGCGATAAAAATTTATTCTCAATAAATATTTGCGAAAAAAGTTGTAATATAAAAACTTAGGCCTTTATTCATCAATATCACAATATAAGGCTTAAAAGATACACGGCCTCTCCCTCAATAGTGTACTACAAAATGGCAGGTCCGAGGTACACGGTCATATTAAAAACCTTCTTTTACACTCCATTGAGAAGAACATTCCATATCAACTCATTAATTCCTTCACAAAATATTAGGCCTATGCCTTTTCCATAACTTATGCTACCTTAGAAAAATATGACATCTGATGTGGTTTCTCGTTGTCTTCCTCAGTTCTGGCTTATACGCCTCTTACGACATGTACAGTTAAAGGTTGGTCTATTTCGCAGTATCCCGGACACAGCACGGTAAATAAACTAATACAAGCATTACAAACTAGCATAAGCTGGTTACAAACTTGTACTTTTATTATTAACTGATACACTGATTTCATTTATTTTGCTGAAAGGCGTACAAAACGGACCCTAAATTTTACTTAATTAGGTATACATAAATAGTAAAAGGTAAAACATATAAAATATTGACATTACGTAAGTAGAATTCAGTAGATGCACGAATAGCAACGATTTGCTTATCTACATTACAGATCTATTTAGTATACAAATCTATTACATATATACAGATCAACTAAGATCTATTAGAAGTACAGATCTATTAAGTTTATAGATCTATTAAAATCCAATACGATTACAGATCTATTTAACTAATAGACGCAAATGCAATCAGATCAATTACAATCTAAATAATTATCACAAAACAAATTAATCTTAGCAAATATTTTAAAATAGCTAATTTCTACTACCAGAGTACAATTAATTAGTCTCTCTCTCTCTCTCTCAAACAAATTAATCTTAGCAAATATTTTTTAAAAAGTACTTACACATCATCTATGACTGTACCCTTGTAGTAATGAAACAGACGTGAAACTTAGTTTAACAACGCTATTTTAAAAAATAATATCTTTAATCACACAATGGAATGCAGATACAAAGATTTTCACATCTACGAATGTGAACATTTATCAGATCAAATTTATCATTTATTTATCAACTTTATCAGATCAACAAATTATAATTAAATTAAGCGCGGAATTCAGACAATACACTAATGACAATTAAGCCATCATTTCAGTCTATTTTTAAGACAATAAAATAATACAAATTATGCGTATATACAGTACAAGAAATTGTTCATTTTAGATTCCTATTAGTGTGAATGACAAATGAAAAACAATCAGAAACCAGGGGCGGATCCAGAGGGGGGGGGGGCAGAGCCGCTCCCTAGGCCAGCCGATAATTTTTTAATCTATATTTGCATGATGTTCATGGCTATTTGCATAAGTCAATAAGTAAAAAAGTAAAGAAACGTTAACTCTGTCCCGGAGAAGGCGTGGCCCGGGCAAAACTTGTGGACACTGTCCAAATAGAAATTCGGGTCCACCTCTTAAAAAATTCCTGGAGCTGCCACTGTCAGAAACTTGCAAATTAGAACCTGTCATCACTGCAACAATGATCATAAGAACTAACAACCGAACGTTACAGCAGTGTTAAGGACCAACCCATCAGCTAATTCATGAGGGTTAGAGATAGAAAAAGGGTAAAAGTTTTAATTTTAATTTAAAACACTTGTTTAAAATTTATTTTAGACAAAACGAATAAATGACCATGTTTAAAGCATTGTTCAGTATACATGTAACATAATTTCTTGGTGACCAAACCAGTTTATTATAACATTATTATTTTGATATGATTAATAATTAATTAAATTAATATTACTATAATTTTCTTAATTTATAAGATTTGTTAGATACCGTACAAATTGTTTTTAAATATCGTTTATATTTTTAAAAAATTTTACTGTTTAAAATACTAAGAGAATACAAATGTTAGACATTTTGTAGGCTAATCCTCACTCTGCAATACTGTAAAAACTAGCATAGAAAACCACACATACGAAACTGAATAGAATAGAAATTACAAAAAGACACTAAAGTCAACGACAGCGACATTCAATATTAATCTTCATATAGAAGGCAGCTTCGTGATTGAATTAAGGAAATTCCTGTCTACCAGTAGTTGTTTGAAATTCTCAAAAGAAATTATAGCTAAAAATGTAATTTTGAAACAGGAATAATGAAAACTGGCGCTTCAAACGCAGACAGATTGTTTCCAATGAAAAAGTACAAGAAAGAATGCATAAGAAAACATCTTTTTCATCAATGGTGAGCTGCTGATAAGTTCTTCGTCAGCTGTGGCATTAACAGACAGAGCTGCTGCAAGCTCTAAAATGGTTAGAGAAGTAGCAACATTCAAACCTATCAGATAGTAGGCTCTCCTAAGTTATTTGTGTAACAGATTTGAAACCGGAAGTCCATTGGAAACAATGGACGTCCCTGACATCATCGGGAAACGAGGAAACGGACGTTAAACTTTTATTATTATAATTATATGATCTAACAGAAGTGCATCTGCTAAAACGACTTGCTAGACAGGATGATGTTGATTTTAAATTATTAGTTTTAAACATTTTTTCAGAATTTAACATTAATTCGCCTTTGATATTAGATCTATGGTGACGACTTGTAGGGGGAGCCTACGAATCTTGGCGTGGTCTATTTAACAGATCTATCTCACAATGGCTTTCTGTGGGCGGGGACGACTTGTAGGAGGAGGCGGAGCCAATTCTTCTTCCGGTTCATATTCATCTTCAATACTGCAACAAAAGCAAACATGAGATAGTTATAATTAACCGATAATTATTAACTGATTGATATTGAAAATTTTGCAACCAAGCAAGCGATTTCATATTTCAAATCTGTTGGCAAAATAAGAATTCAAGAGTATCCAAATTATAAATTATGAATAACTACAAGAAGAACAATTTTTTGGTTCTTTTCTACATACAGGATCTAGAACAGGAAGCTATTCTGGTATTTCAAATAATCATCAATATCATCGTCGTCATCTTCTTCTTCTAGGTTTGAATCTCAATTTACCTAGAATCAGGATAAGACCTCTTCCATTCGATTTAGAAAATTTGTAGCAATTTCCCGAACCTAGGAGCTCACCACCAACCTAATGCCCTTTCTGATGTTGATTTGGATGGATCTTAGTGCTTTGTAGCCTTTTAGGACGTATGCAGTTCGCATTTCACAGTATTCAACAGCCTCGCCACTGCACGACTAAAATCCAAATATCTCAGCCCAAAGCAATTATAATATGACAGGCAGGACAAAGGAGCGGATCTAGAAATTTTTTAAGGAGGACCCGAAATGTTTTTTGAGAATGTATACATTTTTTGCTTACGGCCCGCCTTCTTCGGGACATGGGGGGCTCAAAATGTTTTCACTACTGAGCTCGGTTAGTAGAGTGAGTGTATCTTACCCCTCCCCCCTTTCCACCAAACATACCCGTACTAAAGTGAGAGGAAAACCTAAAATGCCTAAAATCCTACATTTGTTTTGGAAGAAAGTAGGTTAATTTTTTCACCTCTGAAGAAACTCCGCGGATCTGGAAGAATTGCATAAGTACACTCATTTTGGCGGTAGGAGAGGGCTTAAGCCCCTCCCTGCCAAGGCTGTTTGCACCACTGCTCCGGGACAGAGTTCACATTTTTTACTTAAACCCTTTTTCCTCTTATATAGTGGTTAAAACGAAAATTGACAGCTAGTGAAACGGTCTTCATTTTTCGGGCCCGCATCCATTTACAGGGCTCCTAGGATACGAAATATGGGCTCCAAATCCCATATTTAAAAAAAATTTGATCTATTGGAACTAAGTTCCCTCTTACACACCCCACCCTAATCACTACCCTTACAGACATACTGATACGTAGAAATTGCCATAGAAACAATGAAAATATAGTTTACAATTTTTTATCGTCGGAACCTAAGGGGGGGGCGGACCCCCTGGGCTCCCCCCTGAATCCGCCACAGGCAGAACAATAATTTATAACGAAGACTGAAAAATAACTCATTAACAATGAAAATAATCGTGACTACGATAATTTACATAAGATAAAACAATAAATGTAATATTAACTTTTGCTGAAGTCGCATCGTTAGAATGCTGTTAGTCATATGGTAACAAAGAATATGAGCCTATGGCCTTCAGCTTATCTCACGAAACTCGATTGTCATCTAGACTATCTTACAAATACTAGTTTACTAGACCCTGGACTGGCTTTTAAGATTATAGTTTGAATCTTTTGATGGACTAACTTGTTTCTTCTTTATCAGCTTGACTTTGATTTCATAGAGCTCGATATTGTCATGAGAACGGTATTAATTTAAAGAGTGTTTATGTTGATGCTACAATTTGTAAAAAACAATTCCTTATCGTTATAAATATTAATTATTAGTATTTTCTAATTGTGTAATTATTATATTTTATAATCATTAATTACATAGTTATTATTTCCCCGTATTGTGTACGGGTTGTTTGAAGAATTGACCAACCGGTGACTGCACGTGTCGTAGAAGGTGACTAAAGCACTATGATCCATACCAACGCCAGAAAGGGAATTTGGTTGGTGGGCGTCATGGCTCCAGGAATTGCTACAAAAATTTATGCGAATGGAAAAGTCTCAAATAGGGGATTGATTGATGATATGATGTAGGACAGAGAGGATTTGAGACAGTCTATTTGTATCGCGACCTTGGTTAAACTGAGATTCAAAGGAGCATGATGATAATTATGTAATTATTATTAGAATAAAATACTGATAATTTAAGAAAATACCGATAATTTGTAAAGAACACACATACTCGGATGACATTAGTATAGTATCTGGGGTGACAGTTCCCGCCGCGTGCCCCCCTCTGATAACCCTGCGGGGTATCGGCTCCTCCCCTTCCCCCAATCCCCCATACATTTCCTCAGGGGCTGGGGCACTCTTCGGTTTTCCCGGCTTTTTCTTCTTCTTCGACACAGACTTGACGGACACTGTGACCTGTGAGACCATGTCGTCAGTGTGCAGGGGTCTATGAGAGGTGGGCTGCACGACGGGTGCTGCAGACGCCTCCTGGGCCCTCACGTTGTAGCTACCCGCAGCTCGGGGACGTGACTGAAGCACAAGCATTAAGAATACTAATAAATCATCGTGGATATCGTCATCGTCGTCATCATCATCATCGTCGATCATGATCATGATCAAGATCATCATCATGATCATGATAATCATCATCATCATCATCGTCGTCATCATCATCATTATCATCGTCGTCATCATCATCATCATCTTCATCATCATCATATAATCATCATCATCGTTATCATCATCATCGTTATCATCATCATCGTTATCATCATCATTATCATCATCATCATATAATCATCATCATTGTTATCATCATCATCATATAATCGTCACCGTCGCTATCATCATCCATCATCATCATCATGATCATCATCATTATCATCATGATCATCATCGACATTAATTCCTTGCGCTCTGCACAGTAAATAGGGCGACAACATTCTTCCATTCGTTTCTATCATCAGCAACCACCACAACTTCTTACTTCTTCCCATGAAATGTTAATGTTCTCAAATCCTTGTTAAACGTGCTGAGCCAAGTACTGCTAGGTCTTCCTCTTTTCCTTGATTTGGCTTCTTAGTAGTTATTATTCTCTATCACGAGATAAAAAGATGAGAAAAGATAAATAATATAAATAGAATAAATTTTATTATGCATTTTTTAAACACAGTTTGAGTGTGCGTGGTAACCATTATGCATGATTGCCATGTTTGTCACCAGTTTATTTTACGTTCGTTGCTTGATTTTACTATTGTTTCGTTTTATTACTATTCCCCGTGTTGCGTCCGGGTTTTTGAAGAATAGACCAACCGGTGACTGCACGTGTCGTTGAAGGCGATTAAAACACTAAGATTCATACCAAAGTCAGAAAGTGCATTCGATTGGTGAGCGCCTATGCTCCAGAAATTGCTACAAAAATTTAAACGAATGGAAAAGTCTCAAATAGGGGATTCGCTGATGATGTGATGTAGGACAGGGAGAGCTTGAGATAGTCTGTTCGTATCCCGATCCTGGTTAAAATGAGATTCAAGGGAGGATGATGATAATGAAGATAGCTATATATAAAGCTTTATTTCAACATTCAGGTAGCAAGACAAGAAACAAACTAAAATACAACCATACAAGTAAACACAAAAATAGCACTGAAAAAAAGATATGGAAAAATAATAATAATAATAAAATAAATAAATAATAAATATAAAATATAAAATAATATTAAATATTTTAAATATTTAATTTATTATTTAATATCAATAAATAATGATCATCATCATCATCATCATCATCCCTTGAATCCCAGTTTAACCAGGGTCAGGATACAAATAGACTGTCTCAAATCCTCTCTGACCTACACCACACCACCAGCCAATCCCCTATTTCAGACTTTTACCATTCATTTAAATTTTGTAAAAATTTCTGGAGCCTAGGCGCTCACCAACCGAATGCCCTTTCTGACGTTGGTATGGATCTTAGTGCTTTAATCGCCTTCTAGGACACTTGCAGTCACCGGTTGGTCAATTCTTCAAACAAACCGGAAACAACACGGGGATGTTAATATTAATAAATAATAATAATATTTTAAAAAATTGAAGACAGACAGACCTGTGTAGGAGGCAGACGATCCTCAGTCTCGCTACCACTGCCTGCCACGGGTCTTCCATGAGCTTTTGTGTCGCGTGACGTGGCAGCACTGCTGGTTGTGGAGGAGTTCTTAAGTTGACTGTCATAGGAGGGGGGACGAGGGGAGGGTGTGGGTCTATTTGAAAGTGGGGGGTTGGATGTTTTGTGATTTCTAGGGGCATCACTGCGAGATCCAGCTTCTAGTATCCTGCTGTCTGACATACTGAAACAAAATGGAGAAAAATTATGTTAGTTAATTTTTTCTTGATATTTAATTACATATTAAAACTGATCTAAATAGACCAACCATTAATTTTAAATTGACCATATTGAACAAATTTAACTATACGATATAATGCTAAAATAAATTCATTGATAATTATTTTAGCTTTAAGACAAAATAGCTTTAAGACAAAATATGTAAAAAAATACGAAGAGAGAGACTTAGTATCAGATTGAATGGAAATCGTATTTTATATCAGGACATGTGTTTTAGAATTTCAGAATTCCATACATATTACATACTTGTACTGAGTATATACTAAGTGTGATATACAACAACGCTATCATATAGCACTTCAACTGAGTGATACTAAGTGTGATAAACAACAATGTTATCATACAGCACTTCTACTGTGTGATACTAAGTGTGATATACAACACCGTTATCTTACAGCACTTCTGTTGAGCGACAAAAGGTGTGATATATCTATCTCTTAGTGCACTGCCTACTGGCAGATCCATGGTATATAACGCCTCCAATCTTATCTGTCTTCCACCTTCCTCTTCATTTCCACATATGACTGGGTCTTTAAATCATCTAACATACCTAATCTCGGCCTGCCCCTGCCTCTTTCTTCTTCCATTCTACCTTCTATGGCCTCTTTTAATAGACCTTCCCCCCTTAGAATGTGTCCTATCCAACTCTTCTTTGTATTTCTTAATACATTTAACAACTTTCTATCTGTGCCAACTCTCCAGGACTTCCTCATTTGTAGCCTTTTGAGTCCAACTAATCATCTCCATTCTTCTCCAAATCCACATTTCCAATGCCTCTAGTTTCATAATATCTTCCTTCATTAAGGTCCATGTTTCACAACCATACATTAGCGTGATCCAAACCAAAGTTTTCACTATCTTTATCTTTGTATCTTTCTTCAGACTTTTTGTTAATAGTTCTTTTCTATTACCATAGGCCGCTTTAGCTTGTGCAATCCTACTGCATATTTCCGTCTCACATTTCCCGTCATTGGTTATAGTATGACCCAAATATTTGAAACTCCTTACATGTTCCAATTTCGCATCATTTATTGTGATAATAACTTCACCTTTATTACTAGACACTCTCATAACCTTCGTCTTTTTTATATTAATCTTCATGCCATGTCTCAATGCCGTATCATTCAGACTATTCATTATCTTCTGCAGTCCAATCTCGCTACCATTCCTTGGTCATCTGCAAATCGTACATCTTGTAACAATTTCCCTCCTACTTTTATTCCTTCTCCATATCTTCCATGGCTTCCTCCATCATTGCCTCAGCGTAAATGTTAAACAGCAGCGGCGAAATGCTACAACCTTGTCTTACTCCACGTCCTATTTCACCTTCTTTTGAGTATTCTTGTTGGATTTTGATTACTGCTCTTCGAGTCATGTACAAGTTCAAAAATAGTCTTCTATCTCTCCAGTCAATTTCAATTCTTTTTAAGATATTCATCATCGTTATCTAATCAATCCTGTCAAAAGCCCTCTCGAAGTCAACAAAGCATACAAAAAAGTCATTTCCATATTCTAAGCTTCTTTTGCAAAGAACCCGCATTACCCCTATTGCTTCTCTTGTGCCGCATCCTTTCCTAAAACCAAATTATGTCTTGCTCAGTATCATCTCTGCATTCGACTGAATGCGATTATATACTATCTTGAATAAGATCTTCGATGCATGAGGTATTAAACTGATTGTTCTGTAATCCGAACACCTCATGATATACCATTATTTCTTGGGGGATATGCTTTTTGACGAGGTGGGCCCCCTATGCCTTCCTCAGCTTTGACTGATATTTACAGGTCAAAGCTGAGGAAGGCATAGGGTGTGATATATATATGAAATAAATTACTTTCCAGTACTTAGAATTGCACAAGGTGTGATAAACAACAAAGCATCCTTCCAGGTGTGATATTAATAATACATTACACCAGGTGGGAAAATAATTTCTGATCCTGCGATATTTTAATTATTTGTCATCGAGTGTAGTTTTAACTATTTGTCATCGTGTGTTGTTTTGACGTCTCTTTGTACGGATGCTTCAAAAGACGTCCCTGACATTGCCTTATGGTGAGGAGCTGAGCGTTAAATTCATTTGGTTGATTGATTGACTGACTGATTGATTGGTTAGTTGGTTTATCGATAGATTGATTCGTTGATTCATTGAGAGTATCACATAGATAAATGCACTACACCAGGTATCACATAGATAAATACACTATACCAGGTATCACACGGAATAATACACTACACCAGGTATCACATAGAACACTACACTACACCAGGTATCACATAGAACAACACACTTTGCCAGGTATCACATAGAATATTACACTACACCAGGTATCACATAGAACAATACATCAGGTATCACACAGAACAACACACTACACCAGGTATCACATAGAACACTACACCAGGTATCACACAGAACACTACACCAGGTATCACATAGAACACTACACCAGGTATCACACAAAACACTACACCAGGTATCACACAGAACACTACACCAGGTATCACATAGAACACTACACCAGGTATCACACAGAACACTAAACCAGGTATCACATAAACTCAGCTACAACCTGCCAGCACTTCTATTGACAGGTAGAGGCATAGAGCTGAGACTGCTGTCATCCTGTCGACTGATGTTATATTTAAACACGCTGTCAGTGTCACCAGGTGTCGTGGCTGCTAGGAGGGGTGCACCCCGATATATTTCACTCGCCCCCTGACCCCCAGTGCCGTAATCATCTCCCAGCGGCACCTTGAGTTCCTCCATTTCCCTGCTATAACCTCCTCCGCTTCCTCCACCCTTAACCCACTGGCGAGACTGGTAGAAAAGAACAATAAAAAACATAATAAGGATGTTGCATCTGCAGAATCAGTTGTATTGTCTAAATTTAGTTTATTCCAATATTATCGTATAAATTTAGTTTATTCAAATTAACACTAACGGTAATTAAAAAGGACATGAAAAATATGGAATTGACAGATGATATGATGTGTGACAGGGAGGACTGGAGAAAGTCTATTCATATCTTACCTGACCCTGATTAAACTGGGATTTAAAATAGGGAAGATGATGCTGATGAACATTAAAGCAAGTTTTATTTATGTCATCTATTAGATTTATTTGCATATTGAAATTTTGTGTTTCTGTGTTCATTACATTGCAAAACAAAATCATGTATAGAACTGTATACAAACCTTATCCATATATACAGGTTTGGTGATGGCTGTATCAAAACTTGCTCTCTTGAAATAGAATACAAAGCTCAGCACTCCAATGTTAATTAGTAGTATCCCTGCTCCAACCATTATCATTCCTGCTATTCTCTTAGCCCTGTTAACATATTGCATAACAACATATATTGCTATATAATTATATTGCATTTTGCATGTTAACATGATAAAACCTTTATCATTCCTGATATTCTGTTAGCGCAGTTGACAGTGTGTAATGTTACATTGCTCTCTCTTTCTCTTAGTGCACTGCCTACTGGCAGGTCCATGGCATATAACGCCCCCACTCTTCTCTGTCTTCCGCTTTCCTCTTCGTGTCCACATAAAAATGGATCTCTGAATCATCTATTGTTATATAATAAGTTGTATGGACTGCGCTCCAGTATGACTAAGAAACATGAACGTTAAGAAAAGAGAACATCCAGAAAATGGAAGTTTTTGAAATGTGGTTACGAAGAAGAATGGGGAAGATCAGATGGACTGACAAAATCATCAACGAAGAAGTACCAAATAGGGTTGTCACATAGGCATTTGATAAATATCACAAGGAATATAAAGTAGACCTAGACCTGGATGGGTTTGGTTATAAGGGTTTATGGTGTACTAAAAAAGAGAAGAAATTGAAGCAACAATGTAAGAAAGGAAGGTTACAGGCAGATCAAGGCTCAATATGATGTGTAATAGGTTATCAAGTCATGATTAGATAACCTATTCGTCTATTTGTTTTAATGAAGAGAAGGGCAGAGGATAGTAATATGTGGAGGAGTGATATGCGAAAGGCCTGCCAATAGGCAGTGAAGCAACAGGGAGATATAATATGTTAACAAGATATAAACATTGTAAATTCTGCTAGTTTCTAAAATTTGAGGTGCCATATCAAAAAGATTACATTGTATTTAGCAGTACATCGCTACAATACTAAAATGTTTTCAATATAGAAAGTTAACGGATTAAAATTATGCTATAATCATAGCATCACTGCCATTCCTTCAGAAGGACTAATCTTGAATAGAAACTTCAATAATTTGATTATAAATTTTACTGTTCGTTTCTCAACCAGAGGTCAAAGAGTTTCAAACATATGACTGTAAACCAAGTATAAGTTATTATCAATAAGTAGTGTTAAATATATCTTTCATTCCAAATATATTTGTTTTATTCTATTAAAATACATAAATCTGGGGCTTACAATAACTAAACAAATTTATCATGATAACTTGTCATGACTGCTATTCTTAAGGTTGATTACTTACATATTTGCTGTGTCCCATATGTCAATAGGCAATGTACCGAATCCTACTCCTAGTATTATGCCTCCAGCGATTGCAAGAACTACGCCCAATGAGCAGCAAACGATACCGCAGATTCTATTTCGACATAGACACGTATCTGCCATTTTGGAACGTCTTGCTGAGGCCACCATATTGAATTTGATACTTCAAAGCAGCCTTTAAGAGAATATGGACAACGATAAATGTCTGTATATCATCAAAGTTAATCTGCAACAGTTGAGTGCATAAAATTATATCAAACCACTGTGTCTATCATTCTGTCAAATTTTTCATTGAGTATACAAAAAATTTCACTTCAGATTATAATTATTACAAGGAATAGAATAGAACTGATGAATAAATAATGCATTTAGATGGGGGACATAAAATACATAGAAATCACTTTAGATTAGACTAGTAATATGACTAAAAAATTTTAAGAAATTAAGAAAATAAAAATCACCAGTAACTCTTTCATGAAAATTTACACAATCTTTAATATGTTTGACTCAATTATACTAACATAAATACAACTAAATTATGCTAAATATATTTCTACATTATAAATAGGCCTACACTGAATTATGTTAAACTATAATACTGCATTAATTACAACTCGCAGACATATTTTAATACTTAAGTAATTATCCTGTGTTGTGTATATAAGAATTAAAAATAGACTAACCATAAACTGCAGGTGTCGAAAGAGGTGACTGAGCAAGAACTAAGGATGGCAAAGGGATATCACTCTCAAAAACTACATTATTTTCGAGCTGTAGGCTACATTAAGGTGTTGATAAGGCATAGCCTAAGCATAGCATAAGTATATCATTGTAACTTGTAAGCATAATGCATAGTGAAGGGATTCGTTGATCAATGGAGTTCTCATTGCTCAGCTTGGAAAGCAGCATTTAAGTAGAAATATGTACCTTGGACCTACCATTTGCTAGAACACTAGAGAGAGAGAGAGAGAAAGAGAGAGAGAGAGAGAGAGAGAGAGAGAGAGAGAGAGAAAGAGAGAGAATTTAATTGTAGTACATTTTTAAAGAGTGATATCAACTAAATATAATTAAGTTTGTTATTAAAATAGCCTTAAATGTATATATTTATGTAGCAAGGGAATGATAGAAAAAACACGAATTAGAGTATGTTTAGATTTATGTTGCAAACTATATGGAAAATTAAATGCTAGATTTAATAATATCCTATATAGAACAACAAAAAGGTAACGATTTTATTAGCAATGATAATTTCTACGTAATGTTAACTTACAACAATAAGATTGATTATGAAAATAATCCGCTATAAACACCAGCAAGTGATTAATACAAAAACAGGTAACATCTATAAATAGACATATTTAGAAACGAGTCTCATGGTTGATCAAAATAAATATGATTAATTTTAACTGATGTTCTCATTGGTCAAATCATTCACTGTGGATAACTCACCTGTACTGAAAAACGAAAGGTTACCATTCATGTCCTCTTTGGTTAATTAAGATTGATGAAAGTTTAATAGCTCACGATAATTAAGTTTGTTAAATGGGTCTTTAAGAAGCATCCTGTACTTCATGTTCCAGTATGCTGCATGTCATGTTATGTTTTGTTATGTTATGCTATGGTATGTTATGTTATGTTTTGTTAAACATGTATTATGTTATATTCATGACGGGATTTAGCGCACTTGGTTTGGTTGCGCGCATAGAATAAAGAAGTTATTATTTTTAAATTATTAATTATTATTAAATTATCGTATTTTAAAGATCTTTAGTTGCGCGTCAGTAATCACAGTTAAGCTACATCGGCCTCGATTAATACATTGTGGGTGACCACATTGAAAGACTGAGTGTTAACAGCTTTGAAGGAAAAATCACAGGTTGATATCATTTGATGATTTGATTATGAGTTGATGATTTGAGGTTATTCTTAATTCCGCGCAGGCTTTAATTGCAGCGCCATCAGGGGCGGATCCAGGAATTTTTTAATTGGGGGGCCGAAATTTTTTTTCAGAGTGAACATTTTTTTGCTTACGCCTTCTTCGGGACATGTAACACAACCGACAAATTTTTGTGTGGGGGGGCTCAATATACGTTCGGCTCATAGAGTGAGTGTATCCCTGTACCTTACTCCCCACCCCCGGTCATACCCGTACTAAAGTCAAGGGAAACCTATAAAGTCCCACATTTATTTTGGAAAAAGTTGGTTAATTTTTTCACCTCTGAAGAAAACTCTGCGGATCTCTACGAATTGCAAAAGTGACCTAATTTTGACAGTGGGGGAGGGGATTAAGCCCCTTCCAGCCAAGGCTGTTTGCACCACTGCTATGGGACAGAGTTCACACTTTTTACTTACACCCTTTTTTCCTCCAATTTGGTAATGCATTGGTTCAAGTGACAATTGAGAGATAGTGAAAAGGTCAACATTTTTCAAGCCCCTTCCATTATACAGGTCTCCTAGTATATCCTAGAAAAAAATCCCCGATATGCTGGTAGCTATTTGATTGCTATGCCTTGTACATATCTGCACACCTGTGTTTATTTTACCTGTACTTTTTATAGTTTTGTGTTACTATGGTCTACACTATGTTGAATCTGTATTTGTAATCTGTAATTGTCAATGAATTAAAACATTGAGTCTCTCTCTCTCTCTCTCTCTCTCTCTCTCTCTCTCTCTCTCTCTCTCTCCTGAATCCTGAGCCAGTGTGTCGTTATAGGCATTAATATTATTGTAGTTTAATTTAAGATAATTCAAGCTGCAGCTAAATTATAGATATATCCTTTGGACTAATTTTCTGGAATTTTGAATTTGCACCGTTTTAGGACCTCCTTTTTGCTCGGCGGCTTGATTAAGACTCAATAGTGCTCGATGTTGTCATTGATTACTTTAGTACGTACTCTATAATTGTTGTTATTATTACATGTATAGCAGCGAAGGAGATATATGTGCATAAAAACACCTCGAAAAATTATAATTTCCTATCGTCTATGATTATGACATGTGGAATCAAAGTCATACCAACTATATCTGTAATATACTTTCATTCCATTAATTAAAGCTTAATCAAATCGCATTGCTTAATCAAATCATTGTGTTTCAATCAGATTGGAATATTTCAGATAAAAATGAACAACAACGGGATAGTATAAAGATTTCATGATAATTAAAATCCCTTTTCAGTCTTGAACTATAGCTTACCCCTACCCAAAGATATATACTGTGTAGTTAACACTGTTAGTAACACTGTAGTTAACAAATAACACTGTGTAGTTCTTTGTATTCGAATATGTTGTATTTGGTACTTTGTATTTGAATATAATTCTTTAAATTATGCCCCTACCATCCATCTTACTCTCAGATCTTACATTTGCGTTAAGGATCCAAGATTTAGAACTAAGATTTGAAATATAAATAACAACAAAAGCATTTTAAAAGTAAACATAAATTAAGTGACATTAAAGTAAAATGGTCATTTCTCATGACATCTGTCAATTTTAGTATCACATATTTAACCGTTAGGCAGTTTAATTAATTATCCATGTTGCCAATCTTGTGAATGTTCTAAGTTTTGTTCGCTGATCTTTGTGTAATAGATATTATTAAATTGACCTAATTTACATAACGTTTATTTAGTTATCTCTTCTCTTCTAGGTCGCTGCCTAACGGCAGATCCCTGACATATAACTCTTCCAACCAATGCTATCCTCAGCCTTCTTTTTCATCACTGGCATCAACATCGCTACTGGCTGGAGCCAGTGGCGATGTCGGTAAGTTATTCAACTGCGGATCAGTATGCGCGGGCTCAAATCATAGGCTCGCCCGTCACTGACATCTTTTTCGAGTGACTAAACTGACGTCAACATTAGCTTTACCATTAGCTTTTTATCTCTGTGTATGAAATTGTTACCTGATCCCCCACAACTCATGTTTTGGTCTTCCTCTAACTTTTTTCCCTAGCATTATTCCTTCTATTACACTATTACATCCCGTGCAGTAAGTCATGCCCCTTATAACAATTTCCATTCTACTCTTCTTTCTATATCTTATCACATTTAAATAATCTCTTATCCTCAAGTTCCAGCAATATTTTTGCTTTGTATAGTCTACGCACTAAAGGACTATCCAACGAACTCATTCAGAGGGTATTTCAAGCATCTACATTAAATAGGCTTCTCTACGCATCCAAATTTTGGTGGGGTTTTATCACTATGGAAGATAGAAAGAGACTTGAAGCTTTTTTGAAAAGAGCTAAAAAGGCAAATTTCTGCAACTTGGAATCCAGTTTTGAAGATTTGTGTGCTTCAGTTGATTATAAACTTCTTAAAAATGTACATAGTGATAGTGCCCATCTACTTACCCCACTTTTGCCTCCACTTGCCTATCACCCATATCTAACTAGAAGAAACGTTGCCGGTAGAAATTTCACACTTCCTACTAAATGAAATAGTTTAAGTGACAAGAACTTTATTACCCGTATTATACTTGATGATGCTAGAAATTATTAACTTTTAACTTACAATGCCTACCTGTTTATTTTTAAACTGCTGAAATTGTCTTCTACTACTGCTTAATAATGCTTAGATAGCTATATGTGACTTTCGAACTCTTAAAGTAGTATAAGTTTGCCTTGGTCAATATTTTTTTTGATTTTATGTTGAATTTCTGCCTGTGTCTGTTATATTGCTATGTTATCTGTCATATTGTTACAGTCTGCGGTTTGTCAGATTGATTATGGAAATAAAAGGAATTGATTATTTATTATTTATTAACTGTCTATCTGTTACCAGTCTTTCAAGAACTTCATTTGTAATTTTGTCAGTCCAACTAACCTTTTCCATCTTTCTTCACACCCACATTTCCAATTCCAATGCCTCTTAGTTTCCTTATATCTTCTTCCTTTAATGTCCACGTTTCATGTCCACGCAGAAGTGTCGATCATACCAATGTTTTCAAAATCTTTATCTTTGTGTTTTCCCCAAAGCCTTTTGTTAGTAGTGCTTTTCTCTTTTCGAAAGCCTCTTTGAACTGTACAATTCTACATTTAATTATAAATTAATGTTATTTTCTACAGAATGTATCTCAGGGTTTTTGGAGTAGCTGGGATAATCTTTCTGGCCCTCATGGTGCCGGTCAGAGCTCAGGGCGGAGGAATACTAAAGCAAGATGATGATGGGATGTCCGGAACGATCCAATTTGGCGGACCTGAGGATCTGAATGACGAAATGATGCAGAGTCCATTTGTACCACATCAACGTGATATACAATGCGATGCATGCAAGGCTGTAGCATATCAGGTTAATGGTCTTATTTACAAATGAGGTAATTCACAGTTTAAACCTCAATGGTGGCGTTAACGGATTAGTCGCAATTTGGTATTCTGTAAGCTTTATATCGTAGTTTTAAAAGACGTAGCTGCGCCTGTGTTTCCAGAGGTTTGCATTGCGGTGTAACTTTATCCACGGATTAAGATGTTATGTTTACGAAGTAAGCTGATTGGCCGATCAGCCTGAAGGAGAGCGTTGTTATTGGATGAGCACTATAATTTTTGGTGGACAGATTTGAAGTTAAAACCCACTTAACATTGCTAGTAAATACTGATATTTCTGATTCACAGTTTATCTCTGATAAGTGGTGTAAGTTATCTATGGATCTTGGCGAATTTATTAACTACCGGCATACGTACTAGTACTAGTTCTATAATGTAAACTCACATGATATCAAATGTAATGCTATGGCATATGAGCTTGTCTGCTCGACTATTGTAATTACCACTGAGTAAAACTGAATTCTTTGCTGCTGTAACGAACAGTTGATCTTTTTTAGATCAGGAAAATTACTTCAAATATTTATTTTGAAGGATAAAGTTCGATATTTTGTATGGGAAAATTAATTAATTTGATTTGAATCTGTATCAATATGATTCATCTAATAGTTGTCTATTACTTAGTTATCTGAAGTGATCTGTAATCCATTTTTTACCATATTTGTATTTTTATTATTATTTTTAAAAATTTTATATTATTTTACTATTTAATATTTGTTTTAAAGCATAACATTGAGCCATCCGCAATGCATTGTGTAAGAAGAAAAACATAACTTAATTAAGTTTTATTTCATTGAATTCTTTTCTTTTACCAATATTTTGGTTTTGTCTTAGATGTGGGTTCATTTTGAAGATTTCAATAAGAAAAGGAAGTCGTTGAAGTACAACATTCCCGAGTCAGAGCTGATTGATCTAATGGAAGATCTCTGCTCTAATATTAAAACCTGGGAAGGGTTTGTATCGCAATTTGTTGTGTTCTAACTCTCGCCATAGAATTTTTCTATTCGCTGTTAAATTGTTTCTACATTCAGTCCTTTGAATATAATTTTTAAATTTAATTTTTGGTTCAGAATCTTTGTTACACTTCCGAGTTTAACAGAATTATGACTTTACTAAACCTTATTTATCTCATCAGATGTTGTTGCATCTATTGACTGATAGGTACTTTGATCCTGCGATTGATTTTGCTATCAATTGATGATAAAATTGTTTCATTTGATTGTCAGTCCAAAAGTTAAACAAAAAGTTAAATTCAGGCCTGAGCTCACATGATACACTAGAATCATTACATGTGATTGATTGATAGACCGATGGATTTAGTTAATTACTGATTTAGTAATCTATGGATTGATTGTTTTATTTATTGAGTGATTTGTTGATACAGGTACGGCATGAAGACAATAAAGAAGATAACGAGGTTATCAGGACCAGGTCTGGATACAGAGGAGGTACCTGGTGTGACAGCTAGCGGTGGAAAGTGGCCGGGAAGGTTGCGTTCTACCCTAATACGTCTAACTTGAGTGTACTCCTGATCAGATTGTCTTTTATAAACCGTTATCTGTAACAATTTTAGAATAGTTATCATGTTATATACAGGCATAAGTACAGGGGGCCAACCTCATCATAAGCAGAATCCCTAGAATAATGTTATATCAAAAGGAATGTTATAAATAATTTTAAGATCCTTTCCTATGTGGACTTGAAGAGAATGATGGAAGATAGAAATGAGTAGAGGCGTTATATACCATGGACCTGCCAGTAGGCAGTGCACTAAGAGTGAGTCCAGGCGTAAGTGCGACTGTATGTTGCTATAATATGCATGTCTATCATACGTTGGTATAGTATGACTCGTGAATTTTATAATGAATTAAATGGATTTTCTTTTTGCCTCTTGGAGTAAAGTGATTAAACTTATTATTGTGAAGTTAAAAATTAAAGTAAGAAAATCCTTTTTTTTGTAATAGTTTAACATATAACTGCAGCCATAAAGATAGACTGCTAATGAGATAGCTCTCGGATTATTTTCATATTCTATTGTAGTTTTGTTACGGGCTATGATTGTATGATATGCCTTATTGTTGTTTTTGTTGATGCTGATGCTATGATTTATTTCTAAATTTAGCCACCAAGCTGAAATCAGTCAATTTAACGTAATCTGACCTACCTGTAGAAATACCATTAATAGACAACTGCAGTATACGTGGGTATTGGCTATTGTACAGTTGTTGTTGTCATTGTTGGAGTTGTTGTTGCTGTTGTCACTATTGTTTCAGTCATCATTGTCAGGCTGAGCCGGTGGCTTGTCGGCAAGTTGTTCGACCACAGATCAGTGGGTGCTGTGTTCAAATCCAGTGCTTCCCGTCACTGACATGCTATTCGAGCAGGAAACTGGCGTTAAACTTGGCCTTAGCCTTAGTCTTACCATCATTATTGTTCAACTTGTTGCTGTTGTCATTAGTATTGTTGCAATTAGCGTTGTTGTTGTTGTAGACTGAAGGACGTGTACAAAATTGCAGGTTTTGTGATAACAAATACTGTAACCCTGATTATAGGTGGCGTATTGTAAAGCCAAGGTTAACGTCAGTTTCCTCACTCGAAAGCGATGTCAGTGACGGGCGAGCCCAGGATTTGAACCCTGCACATACTGATCTGCAGTTGAGTATTTTGCCGACTTCGCCATTGGCTACAGCCAATTGTAGTGACTGTTGTTGTTGTGGTAGCAATTTCTGCTACTGTTGTTGTTGTTGTAGATTGAAGGACATGTGTGAGAGCTATGTTGGAGAGGTTGGTGAGACAACAATCTACAAGGTCTACAAACACCGCCCCTCAGACGCTTCATCTCTGACAGACTATCTCTGTCGTAGCTCGGGGGGCAAGGACTCAGTGCGCAGCAAGTGTTCTCATGAGGGGGGCAGGAAAACAGCTCGGAGTGGGGGAGAGTTGTGATCTGTAATAGTCCATGTTAACATCTTCAGTGGTCGTACTTTTGTTGTCTATTTTAATTTTTTAGCATGTTTATTAAAAGTGAATTTTGATGCTATTATATAAGAATTAGTTATGCCGTGCTTGATGTAGAAATTGATAGTATTTTGAAAAAGATTGACATTCCTTAACTTAATCGTCATACTATACTACTTTGCTTACATATTCTTGGACATAGCGATGTATTCTTGTCAAAATTTTCTAGTGATTATTTGCTTACTTGTGAAAAATAATTTTGCATTCATCGTAGTATTTAAATTTAACTAAACTACATATTCGAGATTTATTTTCTTCTCTGTGTCCGTTACTTCCTCTCTCTCCATATTTTCTCTCATTTTGAAGCAATTTCACCACCTTTAGCATAACTTCATGGCATCCAGTTGAGCCTTGATGTACCTGTTAATAAAGATTTTGCTTAAAAATTTATCAATCAGTTCTTAGCATTTAGTATTGATTGTATTACTTCTAGTTTTTTCTTAAATGATATTGTTTTTTTTAAAGACATAGTTATATTTATTGAATTTAATGACAGAGTTTATATTTACTGAAACAATTTCTATTTAATGATACAGTTCACATTTAATATATAGTTTATATTTAGTGGTACATTATATGTGTAATTCACGGTCGTGCTGATTTCAAATATGATGCTTTCTATACTTGTAGTAATGAAGTTGACTGAAGTTGTCGTCACTGTCTCGTTTATCAGTTAATCGACTGTTAATGTATTTTGTAGCACAATTCAATGCATTCGTTTACCCTCATAACGTCGCTAATCTTCTTCTTTTACTTCCATGTTATTGTTCTGAATGAGCAGAGTTATGTAGGTGCCAGATGTGGCTTAGGCTGAGTTATTTTTGTGTCTGGTGTCTGCTGTATTGTGATATTTTAGTAATTGTGAAAACAAATTACTTCTGTATCTCATATCATCTTTCTTCCTATGTTATAAGATACAACACTATTGTCATAGTCTGGTTATGAACTGAAGCCAAACTCGTACTAATGTGAATGCATTTGCTTATCTGTTGATGCAGAGTCTGCTTGAGTCGTCCCTGACTTTACTTTATGGCGACGAACCGGACGTTAAATTGTGTGTAGTTGCAAGATCTGGAACAGTTAGCTAGAATTGTTTTTTCACCCTGTTACCCAACGAGGTTCAAGGACGAAACGATTTCCTACTATTGCGCATGTGCACAAGAATTGTAATAAGAATATTTTATATGGTATTACAATTTTCGATTACAATATGTTGACTTTATTCAGCTAGATTCGAACGGAAGCCCCGGTGGTTTAGTGGTATAGAGCTAGGCATTAAATCATGGGGTTTGGGGCTCGAATCTGGCGAATCGAGTCACTTTTATTTTTTATAGCTTTATTACATTTTATTTGTTCCTTAAGTTAAGAATATGGTTAGTTAGGGTTAGGGTAAATGGTAGGGGTTAGGGTTTGGGATAGTTTAAAAAAGATATATTGTCACTTTTCAACACAACATTTTGCAATGTAGACCCTGTCAAACCGGTCATGGCGCATGCGCAATAGTTGGAATTAGGAAATTATTTCTTCCTCGAACAGCTTGTGTTACTCTATTGCTTGTCATAGACCTTCAAACAGACAAGTTGAAGCTCAGGGCCTACTTGTCTCAGAATTGTCTCAGAATTCTTTCACGATCTAACGAATGTTCAGAGAGAACCGAAAAATTAAGTAATGTTAAAGCTTTAATTCGTAATGTTTTTATACTGTTACTGTTTAGGATTCATGGATACGTTTATCAAATTTGTAGCATTTTATGTATTTTGTATTTTATTTGTTTTAAATGTAATTTGTACTCTCTCTCTCTCTCTTTCTCTCTCTCTTAGTGCACTGCCTACTGGCAGGTCCATGGTATATAACGCCTCCACTCATCTCTATCTATCGTCTTTCTCTTCATGTTCACATACGAGTGGATCTTTAAATTATTTATAACATTCTTTGTGATATACCATTTTTTTGGAGAATTCTGCTTATGATAAGGTTACTTTGACTTCCTCAACTATACTATAAAATATTATTATTATTATAATTTGTACCATATATATATTCAACATGTTTTAAACATTTAGTTCAGTTAGACGTACAGGTATTTGTAACAGACGTCATATTCTGAAATTAGTAAGGGATTCCATTTTATGGCGCTGTCTGCCACAGTGATTTGTCAGTAATGTGCAATATGTGTATAACTTTTAGGCAAACTCCGTAAGTATAATAATGTCTCAGTATTAAATACTATGTAACATCAGTGAGTCTTTCTCTTTCTTTCGCAGCATCTTTTTTCTATATGCATAATTATCTGTGCTGTTTAGTAACTAGTTACAGTTACTAGTTACTTCACAGGATGCGGTATTTAAGAAGGACAGGAAAAGTAGTGGATTGACTGATGATATGGTGTAGGACAGAGAGGACTGGAGAAAGCCTGTTCGTATCCTGACCCTGGTTAAACGGGGATATAAGGGAAGATTATGATGATGTAGTAACTAATTATAGTAACGCTAGTTACTATGATTAGTAACTAGCGTATAGCCAAATAGGTTTTCCGTATAGCCAGTTCAGTGAATGTCCGAGATTTAACTCTCATATCAGCGCGGCCGGGATTCGAACCCAGGAGGATTCAATTCACCTCATGATCTGTCATTTAAAACTTCATGACGTTACCCCTACATAAAGCAGCTTGCTCTGGTAATCGCGCCTAAATCTCGAAACATTAAGACAAACGCAATTAATCATTGAATTAATCATTGGCTCACTGTACTAGGTGAACTCTGATCTAATCTTGGTCAGAATTATGCATATCACAGTCTTAGATGGGTCGAACATGAGATGTGACGTAGCCAAGCAATTTTTATTACGACGATTAGGTGACCTGTCTGCTCTCGTGACAATTTTTTGGAGTAATTAACATGTTTCTTATGGGGAGGGCATATGGCGTAACGGTTAGAGTGTTCGCCTCGGATACAAGTGGCCTGGGGTCAAATCCCAGGTCAATCAAGTAATGATGGATCTCCCCCTGGACCCACAGAAGGTTAATCTTAGATCGGAGCTTGCTGCCGATTGGCTCTGTTAATCATATCTTAATATGATATTAATATATACATGTATATTAATATCTGTTAATCATATCGTAATAGCAAAGATATGATTAGCCATGGAAAGGACTAGTAAATAACCTTCCAGGAACCTCTAAAGCGGTCTCGAAGACCGGACACCGGCCATGACACCGCTATAAAATTTGTCGGAGGTTATTATTACTATTATTATTCGTAGTCTGAGGGCTCTGAATATGAATAACCTGAAGAATTTCACTTACGAATATCTTTGTTTCAATTGTCTATCTTATGGAATGACTTATGCCTAATAGTTGCTATTAGATGCAGATTGTGCAGTCTAACGACTGAGATCATGACGTTTGAGTATCGCCATGGCGGACAGTAATAGGTTCAGTGTTAGATCATTTGATTGTTCAGTGATCGCGGAATTGTCATATCATGTGATCATCCAGGGGCTGGTTCCAGCCAAACTGTTTCTCTTTTCGTCTGTAACGGCAAAAATGTTCAAATTCCGTACGTTGTCTCTTCTTAAGAAACTACATCGGCTTCCAGTCTCTGAACGAAAAATTTAAGATATTGATAGCTTCCTTGGCTTGCAAAGGATTAAAATATGGCAAAATATCCTCTAACTACCTGACCTTTTATCAATCTATCAACCCTCTCGTAGTGTTCGCTCCTCCACTAAAAACACTCTACCAAACACCAAATATGTCATTGGCAGACGCATTCATGTTTTCTGGTCCAACAATATGAAACTTTCTGCAACAACATCTTCGATCTTGTAATTATATTGGTACTTTCCTTGGCAAGCTAAAAACTCAATTATCTCCGCCATAGGTCTAAATTCTGACCTTCTAGCCTTGGAAATTTGACTTGCACTGTTTTGATCGCGCTTTCTCTTGTAGTCTTTGTATTGTATTTTTATTTTGTATTGTAGTTGTCATCGTACGGTGTTTTGGCGTCTGTTTTTACATAGTCTAAAAGATACGTCCCTGAAAATGCCTTATGGCGAGAGCCCGACGTTAAATTACTATTGATTGATTGAAAATAGCTCAAATATAAAATACATCAGTGTGCGCAACAGTCAAGAACAGGAATCTGTTGATGCTTTTAGCTGCATGCTATCAGTGTTAGCCTGCATGCAGGTGTCTCGTAAAATCTAGGTTCATTTTACTGCAGTGCATTCTAATTTTTGTCAATTTTACAAGTTGAATGAGACTGCTCGACGTAATGGCTTTTGTACAGCATGCTGTTCTACTTGTATGTCAGCTGACTGATTAACTGAAAGTAGGCAATATGTTTTGAAAATTTAGTTCAGTTTTAAAATGTACTTCTCACAAGCACGTAAATACAGTTAAAACAGGTAAAACCTACAATCAAAGCATGAACCATAGCGGTCGTTAACGGCCTGATTAAAAAAGTGTAATAAATTAAATACATAATATTATACACAAATAGCCTATTAAGATTAGGTATACAAATAATAAAACATGCGTGTATTCATTGACGGAAAACACATTTAAAATCAAATTATTTTTACAGTATCGCATTGACACAAATTGGTAAAATTATAATAAACTGAAGTTATCGCTTTATACTATATTGAGGTAATTGCTATGCAACTAAAAATAATCAAAAATATATTAGGCTACATTGCTCAAATCCAAAATTAATCAATAGATCAATAAGAATTTAACGTCCGGTTCCTCGCTAAAAATCAATGTCAGGGACGTCTCTTGCAGAATCTAAACAAACAGGCGCCAAAGCACCACACGATGACGACTGAGTATAGAGAGACCACAGGAGAAAGCGAGATCAAACAGTGCAAGTCCAAGATTCAAGGTAAGTGGGTCAAAATGTAGACCTATGGCGGAAACAGATGGGGTTTTAGCTTGCCCAGAAATCCGAAAAATACTAATACAATTACAAGATCAAAGATCTTTTGGCAGAGAGCTCCATGTTGTCGGAGCAGAAAACATGAAGGAGCGTCTGCCCATGACATATTTAATCAAATATATTGAACACGTTTAACATCACATGTTAAACCGTTATGAAATTAATTCCTTTTTCTGTATAGCCAGCCATATAGAGTCTGAGATTATAGTCTCAGATCAGCGCGGACGGGAATAGAACTCACGAGAGTTCAATTCACCTCAGGATCTGTCATTTAAAAACTTCATGATGTTACCTGAGGCCTTTAACCACTAAGCTATAGGGACATTTATACATTCATTACAGACACAAAGCTGCAGATATAATAATAGTTCAATCGTACGCTTCATATATCAACAATGACTCACAAATTCTGTTATTGGTATGTAGCTTCATACAGTTCGTATCATGACTGCAAGGTTTAACATGGTTTTCGTCATTGGGTAGAAGCAGCGTTGAGTCATAGCAGCATGATGCACTAAAGAACTAGTGACGTTCTGCAATATTTTATATTCACATATCTTGACATATATTGACATATATTGACATATATTATTTTATATTCATATATATTGACATATGACATAAAAGCATACTTTGTCAGCAAGTACAGAGAGTGCTTGGTGAAAGTGATTGTTCACACAAGTGCTTGTTTGATTGAGTGATTTTACAGTTTAGAAAGTTAGCATTGATAATTGATATATTTTACTGTAAAGAATATGGTATACCAATGGTCCTATGCATACATACTTTAATTATCAGTAAGATATTAAAGTAAAAGTAACATTTAAGCCAAAGGCGGCTCCATGAATATATTAATAGGGGCAAGTTTTTTTACAGTGTCCACATTTTTGTTACCCCACGCTTTCTCTGGGGCAGAGTTGAAATACTGTAGGTACGTACACTAGCTAAATTCTGCGCTCCTTCTTTCCCCATGCAGCCCCATAATCTCATCAGGGTTCAACTCTGCGGTCTATTGACCTGCAGCAATGCCAACACATTATCTTCTCCCTGTCGCGCTACTGAGACGTCTTCAAACATTTCAGCGCCGAGAACTGTCTCCCAGCCGTAGTGTTTAACACCGGGATCAGTCTGTACAGATGTATATGTAGAATGGTTGTAACAGTTTTCAAGAAGTTATCTTTATTGTGAGAGTGACAGCATGGAAACCACTTGTCCATCTCTTAATCTTCGCCTCTAATTCTTGTTGGATACGACTCATCCATATTTTAATCTCCGTCTCTAATTCTTGTTGGGATCAGTTAAAGTCGAACTCTAATAATTCCGCATCCTCCAATTTAGGAGGTGGCACTCCTGCATGGCGACTGGAATGAGTCCTTAATTGTAGCCGCACTTGGGTCGGATCGTAGTCCCCGTCAAGGAACCCTACAAGCTGATCAATCATTTCAACCAGAAATTAGTTGAAGATGCCTATTACTGTAGACCTATTATTCTTCTGGACAATTTTAAATAAGCCGATCTTAACATCTTCTATAAATATAAAACACTAGCATTCTCTCTATTTTATTGTTTGCAGTTGTTTATAAACAAATCTCAGGTAACGTAATATTTCCTATCAACTGCTGGTCATATAGTTTAGATTTACGAAATTGCAATGGTTGTAAATCTTTCGAAATATCCAGGTGCCGAATTATAGCGTAGCAACAGATATTTCATTGAATCTCTACTATTTTCTCTAGCAATTGAGCAGTGAAAGAGAGACCTTAATTTCGTTCAATTTTGTCTTAGAATTTCTCTCATTAAGGCAAGTCTAAGGGTAATGTTAACGTCAGCTTCCTCACTCGAAAGCTATGTCAGTGACGGGCGAGCCCAGGATTTGAACCCCGCACCTACTAATCCGCGTTCTCCTGACAGTGTAAAAAATCCTAAATTTTTCGCACGCTGATGCTTTCGTCGTTACAGAAACAGACTATAAATAGTACAATTTTACTCGTCCGGTTAAGCATAAGGGACTAATTATTGATTGATTTCACAGAAGGGACTCTATTTTTTGTAAATTAATTTAATAATTCTATGTTCAGCAAATGTGGATCTCAGATGACGCATCATTTCTGTAGAAAACTATTCTGTATCGAGTCCGTAAATAAATACAAAATGAAGCAAATAAACTTAATATACTAACGAAACGTTGCACCGTTTTAAAATACGATTACTATTTATGTAAATATAAATACATGTAATATTTTAGTGTCTATTTTGAGGTTAAAAATAGGCCCTATTGCTACATTTAGAATTGCAGGATTTAACGAATTTGGTTTAGTAGAGCGCCAATAGGCCCAATAATCGTAGTTAAGCTACATTGGCCTCGGTTTGTATATGTTTGGGTGACCATGCGCCTCGGAAGATCGAGTGTTGACAGCTTGAATGAAAAAATCTCAGGGTGTTGGCTCGAAGGTTATTTTTAAATCGGCGTCGGCTGCTATTGAGGGTTTTCATGGACAAGTAATTTGTTTATTTACATAGCAAAGCCGCCATTTTTATACACCACTCTCTATATGATACACAGCTATATATGTAACTTTAAGCAGTTTTTCATCTTAATTTAGCATAAAATTGTGTCTGGCATGTGGATATGGGCTCTTTCTTACAAGTTAATGAACTGGTAATGGATAAGATGATTCTTGAAAGCTTTGTTAGACATAATTTCAGCATTTCTGTCATTTCTGCCAATTAGTGCATTCCCTGCGCTAATTGGCAAAAATGGCAGAAATTTGGACTTTATAAGAGGAATTAAGGGAAATTGGACAAAAATCTGCACGATGTGTTCCGGTTTTGTTGTGCACTTTTGTATTTAAGTAGTAGTCGAAATACAGGATATTTCTGGCAAGCTTTAATGGTTTGACGAAATTTGTAATTGCAAAATTTCTACCATTTCTGCCATTTGAGTAATGCAAATTAAGGTCAAGTCTCTCAAAACAGAGACAAATAATTGGATTATACATAGATCTGTAAACAAAAAATTATATAATAAATTAGCTGAGTCCAAATTTCTGCCTTTTCTGACAATTAGCCTGGTATTTAGGCTAAGTAGTAGTCGAAATATAAGATATTTCTGGCAAGCTGGAATGGTTTGACTAAATATGTAATTGCAAAACTTCTACCATTTCTACCATTTGCGTATGCAAATTAAGGTCAAATTTCTCACAACAGAGAAAAATGATTGAATTATACTTAGATCTGTAAACAAAAAATTATAGAATAAATCATCTGAGTCCAACTTTAAGCCATTTCTGCCATTTGTGCCAATTTACGCAGGGAATGCATTAATTGGCAGAAATGGCAGAAACGCTGAAATCATGTGTAACAAAGCTTTCAAGAACCATCTTATCCATTACCAGTTCATTGACCTGTAAAAAAGAGCCCATGGCCACATGCGACACAAAATTGTATGCTAAATTAAGATGAAAAACTGCTTAAAGTTGCATATATAGCAGTGTATCATATAGAGTGTGGTGTTTAAAAATGGCGGCTTTGTTATGTAAACAAAGAGATGACGTTCCCATGAAAACCCTCTATTGATGCGCCATCAAACGTCAACGATTACTAATAACCATGGAGAGGAAGAAAGAATTGAGCCCTTAAACAAGCATGTGTGATTCCTGATCCAGTGTGCCTGTATGCATGCATAAAATTAAGTAAAAAAAGTAAAAAATTAAATAAAATTATAACAAATACAGTATAAAATACAGTAGAAAATAAAGTATTAAATACTCCAAGGTGCACTAACTATGAAAGAATGATTATAAGAAATCTGGTTTATATTTATACACATCTTTATATCGTTATATTTATCTTTTGCTGCACTATTACAAGTAGTGGTTTCAAATTATAGCACTTAACAAGTAATCTCGAGTTATATTTACTATTAAAAATCACTGTAAATTGCTCTGAACTGTACCATGTACAAGATGTGTATTATTTCAAATCGCTATTTGTGCATTGAGAGATATTTTAATAAATTGTATATTGTAAACTGATATATAACGTGTAATTTAGTCTTAAAGTAAGGTGGGAATAAAAGATGATTTGACGTTTCACTATAATGTAGCGCAACTAAATGTGTTGCATATTTTATTTCTTACCCATATGTTTGGAATTAATTTTATTGGCACTCATGTTTGTATTTAGATGTTTAAATTGATCTTTGTGCATCAAGACTTGTATTCATTTCAGCGTATGTTTATTAGAACTTATTTTGCGTTAGAATTGCAAGATTATGAAACGAGATATTAAAATAAGTAATGAGGAAATGCAAATTAATATGTCATTAGAAGTTTAACCTTCATATATTGAGATATGATCTTTGCTTATTGGTGTATTCATGTAAAAACTGATGTTAAATTAAATATGATATGACATTCAGTAAAAACAGTAGATTATGTAAAGTAATAATAGAAATTATATGCATAAGATACATGCATGCAACGCAACCACTCGTGGGGGTTGGGTGGAGAAATGCTTATGAAGAGCTTGATTCTGATTGGCTGTTGAGCATGGCCTCAGTCAAGACTATATGACCAGAGAACAGGCTATAGAATTAGAGTTCACTCCTGAACTCTGGCATGTGTGGAATTACTAGCTGAACTTGTCTAAAGATAATTCTGAATGAATTATTGCGACAAACACATAAACTAGTAGATTCCATACAAGCTTCTGAACTTCTGATTGCATTCGTAGAAAGTACTGCTATTATGCACCTTCTATAGGTCGGTGATAGTTAGCACGAAAATACGAAATCTATATTGAAACGATTGTGCCTCACGGGATTGCAGATTTTGTGTGGAATCGTCGTCTAACCTTCAATGAGTTGGTTAACCACGATCCATTTCAATATCTCAATCCATTGAATGTAAAAATCCTCGATTGTACCAGAAACGCCGATTACTAGAGATCTAGATAAGCGTTTTCTCGTCAATTCAGGTGAATAGCTGCGTTTACAACACTTTGTGTTGGCAGTGAAGATAGAAGACTGAAAATTGAAGAAAGAAATTGAAGAGGAAGACAGAATCAGAAAAGAGCGAAATTCTACGAAGAATACTGATTTTCTAGTGCCTAATCTAGATAGGTGTTGCTTTCATAGATTTCAGCTAAACAACTACAATTCTGAATTCTGCGGGAAGCGCAATTTACTAGTTGCCTACTCTAGTTAAGCGTCTTTTCACAGATTTAACTGAACGACTGTGAAATAACACCTCACGTGTTCACAGTCATACTAAAGAAGAAAAGAGGAAAGTATCAAATCATATAAGCGAGGAGTGCCTTGAAGCCAATAACTCGTTCCCATTTTCTCTCTCTTATTTTGATTGCAAGTACAGATATTTAACTAACTAATTGTAAGTAGACTGACTTTACATTTATCGCCTATTTTTAGAATTTTATTAATTGTTACATATTGTTAGTTTAATATTCTATGCTATCTTTATATTTAATGTTTTTAACTCGTTATATTGCTATCGTATTTCTTTGTTAATAATAAATCGTTTGAGATAATAAATCACTGGTTTTTGTGTCAATATTCTAATTTAGTTAGAATCTATACAAATAATACACAAATACTATAATTTATCATACATTGAACGAATAAGCATGAGTTCTGTTCACAGCAGCTCCAGTCTTATTGATTTAGCCTCTAACTGGCTATATGAGCAAGACATCCTTGCATCCTCAAGATTAATACCGCCTAAGCATGAAGAGTTGGAAAAATCGAACCCACGACTCCATTTCCAAACTCCTATAACGGAGAGAGGATTGGAGAACTCAATAATTGGCGCCCAATGTGGGGCAGCTCGAGCTGATCAAAAGATCAACGTGCAAGAGAGGCGGTATATTGCAGGAGGACACCATGGATCAATCTTGGAGAATCTAGGAAGCTCGGAATCTCGGAAAGCTAAGATTCAGGATGAGATGCATTATCAAGGAGGATCTAGGAGTTGCTTGGACGATCTAGGAAACACTGGATTTTGAGGACCAGGACTCTAGAGCTGGATCGATCGGGAGTATCGAGGAAATCTAGGAATATCTCAGGAGGACATCATGGATCGATCAAGGAAATCCTAGGAAGCTCGGAATCTAGGAAAGCTAGGATTCACGAAGAACAGGAATATCTAGGAGGATCTACTAATCGAATGGAGGATCAAGGAAAATCAGGATTTCAGGTGACCAGGACTCATGAGGAATTGAATCTGCTAGGAGAATCATGGAGATCTAGAAATCTAAGGAGTCTGGATGATTATGGAGACTCGAATTCGACATGTTATAGAGAACTACAATTCAGCGGAGATAGAGGAATACACAGAAAAACTACAGAAGAACCAAGAGAGCAGAAATATTATGGAATCCGGCAGGAGCTGCAAGTTGATCGAAGATCTGAAAATACAGCAGAAGAGAAATTAACCAGGGCTCCAGTAGGCATTCACGAATACGTAAGGGAGCATGAGAATTACAGCGAAGGAAGACAATTTGGGGTAAATAGATGGGATGAAATGCAAGAAATGAGAGAACTGCCGCGATATGCAACAAATGAAAATCCGAGACTTTCACTTCAGCCACAGAGAAGAGAGAGAATCTTAGTATCTAGCATGATTCCGGAAGGAGAAGCCCACAGATACTACAATACATATATGATTGAAGAAGATGGAAGAAAATACATCAAAGCTACACCTAGTGGCGAGATATTGTTCAAAGTACCAGAAATGCAGGAATTTGAATCTAGGGTCAGCCAAGACCCAGAGCTAATTGATTCACGAAGAAACTTCAATGAGCTATACATTGATGACCGAATGGAGTGCCACGAGAATAAACCAATCTATAATAGAGATGAAGGATATAATAGAGATGAAGGATTTCAGCACAGTAATTACGTAACCAGACACGCGTCACCGATTGAACCTGTTAACAGGCGGCATTCAATTCAACTGAACGAGGGCCGTGATAATTGGAGTGAGGGAAGGAGAAATGCGCCCGCAAATCAATTTGCCACTCACGGAGCTCGTTACATAACAAATGAATACATGAAGCCGACAAGTGAGAGAAGAATAAACGGAAATGAAATAACTCTGCAGCCCTTTGCGAGACCGGTGCCATATATCAAGCAAGAAGAAACTAGATATGGAAAAATGGCAAAACCGACAAAATCTATGAACTCTGAGAAATTTGATCCACAACAAGAATTAGCTGAAGAAGAAGCAGATATCCAATTAACAGCAAAGAAAGATATAAGTGAGGAAAAGAATACAAGAAATACGCCTCGGAGGCAAATGATAAATTGTGACAAATACGACGGCAACAGTTCGCTTTCTGTATTTCTTAGCAACTTTCAGATATGTGCAAGATACAATAAATGGGATGAAGAAGAAAAAGCTACATTCTTGCAATTATCATTAAAGGGTGGCGCTGCTATATATTTTAATTCGAAAGCACATGAGGAGATGAATTTCCAGGATATTGTCAATGTTCTGAAAACGAGATACGGTGAAGGAAACCAGACGATACTTTATCGAACTCAACTTCGTACCTTGAGGAAAGCTAAAAGCGACACGCTTAGCACATTATATGCTGAAGTTGCAAGATTAATTGCACTGGCTTATCCGTCTGAGCAATCATCCGTAACTGAAGAACTAGCTATAGACGCTTTCTTAGCTGCAATCGACGATAGGGATATGGAGATGAGAATTCGTGATAAATTTCCGCAAACGCTTGATCAGGCATATCAACTTGCATTAATAATTGAAAGCTATTCTAAGAAGTATCTTTTAGAAGATAAACTGGCATCGGATAAGCGATTCAGAGCGATACAGTCAACCGAATTCAATGAGAAGTCAACACACAATCAGAACAAACAAGCAAAGAGAAATTCAATCAGCCGTGACGAGTCCTTGAATAGACTGCAAGGCGAAGACATGTGTCGGAATAGAGAAGTCAACAACCAAGCTATCCTTCATATTACCGTCTCTCGCGTGATATATCACGCGAGAGACGGTAATATGAAGGATAAACACAGTGACATATCAAGAGCCGACCATTATAGTGGAAGCCGCAATCGTGTAAATCTGCCACGATCTCGTAATCAATACAACGTATATCATAAGCAAACATCACGCTCATTAAGAGACGACAGGCAGGACCATTCTGGTTATGCGGGTAGGAATCATCCAATTAACCAACGGGGTTACGAGAGAATGAATAGGGGAAGGGATGATAATAATCAAGGTAGGGGAAGTAATTTCTACCGAATTAATGCAGTAGGTGTGTCAAGTGAGATAAGAAACAAGAATAAAATAAGAATGCAGAAGGGAAACGATGAACATCCAACATATATACGAGCTGGTATCGGTAAAAGAAAATTTGATTTTTTAATCGACACTGGTTCACATGAAAACATCATTCCATTGCATTGCATCAACAAAAAGTGGATTGTGCCATCTAATAAGGAATTGAAAGCAGCGAATAACACTAGCATTGAAATCGTTGGAGAAGTCAATGTTATCTTGAAAATTGGACGACTTAGGCTGCCAATCAATGCACTAGTTTCACATGACATCATAGAACCTGTCCTAGGGATCAAATTCCTAATTGACAACGGAGCGAACTGGAATTTTTCTAAAGGAGAAATCACAATCCATGAAGTTAGAATCATTCTTCACCATGAAAAATCAGGAAAGCACCACAAAAATACTACAATGATCTGTAAGCGTACATACGAATCTATAATTAAAGGAGGACATCCACGATCAATGGATAAAGCTCCAGTGATTAAAAAGGAAGGCCTCAAACTAATGAAGAAAACGGTGAGTTCTTCCTGTGAAGATTTTAAGAACCGAGAGAATTTTAACTATGGGAAGAGTATCGGCAGGTATAATCAACCCTCAACATATTTTAACCGTGTAAGAGTGACAGCTAATGAGCAGAGTGATTGCAGAAAAATTATCCCTGATTGCAGAGCGATCGATTCAACGGGTCATTCAAAGATTAAAACTGTGAGAAGACGAAATGAAGCTGCTAACCAGAGAGTTAACAAATTCAGAGACGAAATGAATAGAGGTGTGAACGATCAGGGTTCAGTGCCAAGTGTCAGACGATTCAGTCAACGAAGTTGGCAAACAGAGGAAATGGAACGGCAGGGATTATCTAACAGCGGCTTAAAGGAACTGTAAGGCAAGATTTATTTGACTTATAAACTATAGCCTTATATTGATAATACAAATTTCTTAGTTAAAATAATTTAGCAGTTTAGAGAGATTGATAAATTGATATTTAGCATTCATGATTATTGATTGAATTGCACAATTGTGGTGCAGAATATTGTTTCGCTTTCTATAGAGCATTAGATTATTATTGAGCAGTTCATGGTATTTTTTGGGCTCGCTAAACGTGTATCGAGAGATTGAAACAAAGTTTTCAGCTTTTTATTGTGGAATTGTACATTTACGCTGTACTATTGTAGAGAATTTAAACTATATGCTTTTGAATTTAAAGGGTATGTTTTTACTCCCTAAAAATGTTCATTATCGTAATGTCTAAGTTAAGTTTTAAAGATTTTATGTGTACTCTTGTAGTATGATGAGTTCTTAGGTGTTAAATTTTAAACTTAAAACATACCAGTAGTCCATGAGGTTAAGCGTAAAGAGAAACACTAGAGAGAGAGAGAGAGAGAGAGATAAATTTAGAAGCGATATGATAGCAATGGGCTTAAATAAACAATTTAGGACCCAATTAGCATTGCTTATGCATATCTTGCTGCACATGTATAGCGTTAAATAATGATACACTGCAAATACCGTGATGATTGCATTTATTGAGTAGATATTGAGAGAGCGAATTGTGTGTGTACATAACCTGCAACTTGAGCACATTTAAGACTTATTCTAAATTGCTATGCAGCATGATTAGCGCGTTTCTTGACTTGCGTGTGCTGAGTGGATAGTGCCGTGAATTGCACAGTTGCAGTGCGCAGATTGTATTAGTAAAAATGGTCAACAGATTAAATGTGACATGTTTGTTACAACTCCAACTGGTTATGTAATCAGCATGGTTCGATACTAGTACATGTATTATGTAATCAGATAACAGTGGAGTTGACTTAAATTATAGACGCTTTTGAATTAAATGATGAAATTGTACCTCCAATTTAAATCTATTAAGATGTGATTGCTATAAAGAGAGCAATAAAAGCAAGGAGGCAGTTAAATAAGACAATAGAGCGCAGTAGCTAATGCAACGATTGAGCATTTAGTTGTAATGCAATTGAGACTGCGAGCTGAAGAGCATGAATGAGGAAAATAGCAATAAATCTGATAACTTAGAGAATTACGGGAGCTATATAAACGAGAGGGCAGAGAAGAGGACAAGAGTGGAGAGAAATTATAGAGATACGATATGTTTTTTATGGTTATTAAGTGACCTATTTTGCTAGAGATTTGTATTTCTTGTATATTTTTCGCTTAAGTATTAAGATTTCTAACCGTGAAGTTTTATGTGGACTGCGTTATGTACGAGTTTAGCGTTAAAATTTGTATAATAGCTTAGTTTGTGGAGATTATAACATTAATGGCTTCAAGAATTTTTTTAAAAAGTTTATTAAAATCGGGTAGTGCAGACCCTGGTGAGAGAAGGGGGGGGTGGTATAAGAAATCTGGTTTATGTACTGTGAAGCCATTCTAGTGCTATATTTTTTTATTCAGTTTGTAATATATTTAAAGTGATTTAAGAAATTAAAAATTTATTAAATTTTCATGGCTGGCTCTGTGAGAGCGGGAATATTTATCTTTTGCTGCACTATTACAAGTAGTGGTTTCAAATTATAGCACTTAACAAGTAATCTCGAGTTATATTTACTATTAAAAATCACTGTAAATTGCTCTGAACTGTACCATGTACAAGATGTGTATTATTTCAAATCGCTATTTGTGCATTGAGAGATATTTTAATAAATTGTATATTGTAAACTGATATATAAAGTGTAATTTAGTCTTAAAGTAAGGTGGGAATAAAAGATGATTTGACGTTTCACTATAATGTAGCGCAACTAAATGTGTTGCATATTTTATTTCTTACCCATATGTTTGGAATTAATTTTATTGGCACTCATGTTTGTATTTAGATGTTTAAATTGATCTTTGTGCATCAAGACTTGTATTCATTTCAGCGTATGTTTATTAGAACTTATTTTGCGTTAGAATTGCAAGATTATGAAACGAGGATATTAAAATAAGTAATGAGGAAATGCAAATTAATATGTCATTAGAAGTTTAACCTTCATATATTGAGATATGATCTTTGCTTATTGGTGTATTCATGTAAAAACTGATGTTAAATTAAATATGATATGACATTCAGTAAAAACAGTAGATTATGTAAAGTAATAATAGAAATTATATGCATAAGATACATGCATGCAACGCAACCACTCGTGGGGGTTGGGTGGAGAAATGCTTATGAAGAGCTTGATTCTGATTGGCTGTTGAGCATGGCCTCAGTCAAGACTATATGACCAGAGAACAGGCTATAGAATTTTAGTTCACTCCTGAACTCTGGCATGTGTGGAATTACTAGCTGAACTTGTCTAAAGATAATTCTGAATGAATTATTGCGACAAACACATAAACTAGTAGATTCCATACAAGCTTCTGAACTTCTAATTGCATTCGTAGAAAGTACTGCTATTATGCACCTTCTATAGGTCGGTGATAGTTAGCACGAAAATACGAAATCTATATTGAAACGATTGTGCCTCACGGGATTGCAGATTTTGTGTGGAATCGTCGTCTAACCTTCAATGAGTTGGTTAACCACGATCCATTTCAATATCTCAATCCATTGAATGTAAAAATCCTCGATTGTACCAGAAACGCCGATTACTAGAGATCTAGATAAGCGTTTTCTCGTCAATTCAGGTGAATAGCTGCGTTTACAACACTTTGTGTTGGCAGTGAAGATAGAAGACTGAAAATTGAAGAAAGAAATTGAAGAGGAAGACAGAATCAGAAAAGAGCGAAATTCTACGAAGAATACTGATTTTCTAGTGCCTAATCTAGATAGGTGTTGCTTTCATAGATTTCAGCTATACAACTACAATTCTGAATTCTGCGGGAAACGCAATTTACTAGTTGCCTACTCTAGTTAAGCGTCTTTTCCACAGATTTAACTGAACGACTGTGAAATAACACGTCACGTGTTCACAGTCATACTAAAGAAGAAAAAAAGGAAAGTATCAAATCATATAAGCGAGGAGTGCCTTGAAGCCAATAACTCGTTCCCATTTTCTCTCTCTTATTTTGATTGCAAGTACAGATATTTAACTAACTAATTGTAAGTAGACTGACTTTACATTTATCGCCTATTTTTAGAATTTTATTAATTGTTACATATTGTTAGTTTAATATTCTATGCTATCTTTATATTTAATGTTTTAACTCGTTATATTGCTATCGTATTTCTTTGTTAATAATAAATCGTTTGAGATAATAAATCACTGGTTTTTGTGTCAATATTCTAATTTAGTTAGAATCTATACAAATAATACACAAATACTATAATTTATCATACATTGAACGAATAAGCATGAGTTCTGTTCACAGCAGCTCCAGTCTTATTGATTTAGCCTCTAACTGGCTATATGAGCAAGACATCCTTGCATCCTCAAGATTAATACCGCCTAAGCATGAAGAGTTGGAAAAATCGAACCCACGACTCCATTTCCAAACTCCTATAACGGAGAGAGGATTGGAGAACTCAATATGATAAATGAACTAAGACAGCTAGCGTCAGGAGAAAAGTGCTACTACTAATATCTAGCGCTGATAGCTAGGTTAAGTGGCGGCCACGGAATCACGATGGATCAGGTCGACTTAAGTATTATTACAGTATTATCGCTGACTATCATAGGCGTAACCACGACCGAAAATCTGGGGGGACAAAATCAGTGGCGTATCCATGGGTGGGGGCTGCCCCCCCCTTAGGCCCGCCGAAAAAAAATTCAACTAGATTTTCATTGTTCTTCTGTCAATTTCTATGTGTAAATATGTATGTAAGAGCAGTGGTTAGGGGGGGGGGGCAAGGGAACTTAGTTTCACTAGCTCGAATTTTTTCAAATATGGGCCCCATATGAACCCATATTTGAAAAAATTTGAGCTAGTGAAACTAAGTTCTACGAAATTAAGAAAATTCTAGTATACCAAATATGGGCCCATATTTGGTATACTAGAGGCCCTGTATAATGGAAGATTAAAATTATTGAATAAATTTAACTGTGCTTCAATAAAGGGTAATTTTTACTTAAAGTATATACATGTATATTTAAAATATAACTAGGGCCCTACATAAAGTATTTATATTTTTACATAAAGTATATATATATATTAAATTTCTTACATAAGGTATACATATTTGAGCCAAAATTCTGGGGGGACATATGCATGCATGTCCCCCCACTCTAAATTCTGGAGGGGACGTGTCCCCCTGTCCCACCCGGTGGTTACGCCAATGCTGATTATACTGTAAATAATTTATATCCGGCTGTCACAGTATTTTTTGTAGAAAATCGTATGGATTTTCACTGACTTCGTTAGAAATTAGAAAAATGCAGTAAATAAATTCGATTACTATTAGTCAACTCGTACGACTTTACAAATCGTGCAGTTATAGAAATTAATAAATTTCTCCTCTTACAAGTAGATTTGGCTTGCACAGTAGTTTACATTACATGTACGTTTTCAACATTTGCATGCATATCGCCAGCAGGGCATTGTTCTGTAAACATTGAGTTTTGAGTAGTGTCTAATTCATCGTCATAAGTTCCTTGCATTCTGAAGAAAACAATCTGAATTTACCAGAATTACCAGAATTTACCAGTACTGCTACCATCTTTCGCTATTCAATCATTAGTCAAACTTAGATAGCAGGAACAAGGGAAGAAAGCTAAGGGCTTATTTTAATCCCCAATCATACATTATTACAACATCCAGCTTATTTTGAAAACTATTCACCGACACCGCATTCACAACCTCCTCACCCAAAGAGTTCCACCTGTCAATCACCCTTTGAGAAAAAGAAAACTTACCTAAGTCTGTCCTTACACTGGAGGCTTAAACAACTTATAGCTATGACCTCCTAAACCATTATTGGAGAATTTGAAAAAAATCTGCTGCTCTTAATTCGGTAAGCCCATGCATTATTTTATAAACCACTATAAGATCACCTCTAATTCTTCTGGTTTCTAGGGTTGTCAGTCGAACTTCCCTTAGCATCTCCTCATACCCTAATGCTGTGAATCCCTTAATAGTTCTTAATGCTCTTCGTTGCACTGCTTCAATAAGCTCAATATCCTTCCTGTAGTGTAATCTCCACACTGACATACAATACTCCAGATGAGGTCGAATCAAAGATTTATACAATCTTAAAACAATGCCTTTATCTCTACTTTTGAATGTTCTCTTTATTAGTCCTAAGGTCCTATTGGCTGCTTTAACAGCCACAGTACATTGTTTCCTCACTTTGAGGTCCGGGCTAAATATTACCCCTAAATCCTTCTCCTCACTTACTACATGCAGTATCTTATTATTTACAACATATTCTTTTTTAGGGTTATTTTTACCAAAGTGAATTACCTTACATTTATCTACATGTACATTGAATTCTAAGCCCCATTTTTGGGACCACTTACTTAGCACGTGTAAGTCCCGAACCATACTGTCACTTTGTTCTTTCATACCAATTTTTCCTAATAGTTTTGTATCATCAGCAAACTTTAAAATCGTATTAAATATTCCTGTATCTACATCATTTATGAAGATAAGAAAGAATATTGGTCCCAACACTGAACCCTGTGGCACCCCCGAAGTTACCTCCACCCAAACTGATTTAGTCTCACCCAGAGTAATCCTCTGCTTCTTCCCACTTAACCAATCTTCTATCCATTTGTATAACTTCCCATCTATTCCGCAAGACTTAATCTTAAGTTGAAGTCTCTTGTGCGGGACAGTATCAAAAGCCTTTTGAAATCCAAGTACACTGCGTCAACAGTCTCTCCCTCCACTATCCACTGATTCAATTTCTCTAAAAAGCTAATTAAGTCAGTAAAGCATGATCTTTTATTCATGAATCCATGCTGAGATTTTCTTAAGATAATGTGCTTCTCCAAATGATTTATTAGATCTTCCTTTTTATACTCTCAAGCACCTTTCTTAAATGTGGAGTAAGGCTCACTGGTCTATAGTTCCCTGGTTCAACCCTCATTCTCCCTTGTAAATAGGTATTACATTTGACATCTTCCATTGAGTTGGTATACATCCTGTGTTCAATGTGCTATTAAATATTATAGAAATTAGCCTAGAAATATAATCTACCGTTTCAATTAGTAACCTCGGGGGGATACCATCAACCCCCGGTGCTTTCTCCAGTTTATTCTCTTTAACTTCTCTGCTACAATTTCCGCATCCACTGAAATACTTTCCATTCCCTCCTCCCTCTTCGTACTAGTAACAAGTCTATATGTGGCAACATTCCTACGTTGGATTCTTCTTCAAACACTCAACCAAAATAGTTATTGAGAATATTATACATTTCATTCTTCCTTGTTACAACTTTACCATCTGAATTTATTAGTGGGCCTACTGCATCCCTGACTTTGGACTAACTTCTAACACGAGTAAAACGATTTTGCATCAATTTTAACATTTTAAGATAATTTCTCCGCAAAACTTTTCTTCGCTTCCTTATATGCCGTATTACACTTATTCCTTGCAATTTTATATTCTTGCCAACTCTCATGGTCCTTACGACATTTAAATTTCACGCACATAGCATATTTCTTTCTTTGCCATTTTCTAGTTTCTGCATTAAACCACTTAGGTAGCATTCTGTGTTTGAACCTTCTTTTTGGTACCTTGCCATTGCAGGCCCTCCACAACATGTCACAAAAGTTAGTCCATTGAGTATCTATATAACCATTCCCTAATTCCAACTCCCAATCCACGGCCTTTAAAATGTTGTTAATGCTCCCATAATTCGCATTCTTGAAGTTCTCCCCTCCGGCCCTTTCATCAACTTTATATATAATATTTGAGCACAGGAAATTGTATATTATAGTATTGTGGTAACTGCTTCCAATTGGCTCAATGAATGATTCTCAAATCCTCTATCTCATTTTCATCAGAAGTTAAGATAAGTCCGAAATATTAGACTCTCTTGTGGCTTCTTTAACATGTTGCACAAGCAGTAATCCATAACTAGACTCATAAATTCCTGCCCTTGCTTATCTGATTTATCTGATTTAAAAAGATCCCAATTTATACGGGGGAAGTTAAAATCGCCCATTATCAATACTCTTCTTTTATCATGCTCAAACCCTTTTAACACATTGAACAATTCGGTTTGTTCCTGCAGAGAGCAATTTCGACTCCAGTAGCACACACCAATTATTAGTTCTGATTGCCAACAGAGAACCCTAACAAACATCACTTCACACCCAGACCCATTTAAGTTGAGGATGATGGACGCCCAAGCCTTTACCCTTTTCTGCACTGCTAGCACTATCTGGCTATTGTATATATTTGTGGCAAATGAATCTGATGTATTTGCATCAATTACAGTATATACAGTACATAATTAGTGCAAATAAATAGTGAACATGATATACTTTGTGTCGATATTTGTTTCCTCTTCCGCGAAAGAGATAAACAGAAAGCGTTAGAAAATAGTGTTCTTGTCCTGCTTTTTACATTTTATGAAGCTTTTCTACTCTCAACTTTTAGTTGAGGCTGTAACGAAATAATTTCAAGGATTCTAAACATTTGCGTGGATTTGAATCTCAGCGGCCGAGCAATAACCTTCTTTTTTCACATGCGTAGATTCACATACCCGAATCTCCGAAGATATCATCCCCGATATAGTAGCTGAGATCAGCTGAGATATCTGGATAAAACTAGATAATAAAATCCAATAGTGACTTTCTGTGACGTTATCGTGCGGAGCTGCAGATATCTTTCCTTCATAAATATTGAACATTTTAGTCCACTTCTCTATGAGATTCTTTTAGGTGAACCATATCTCGAGTAATGCAATGTTCACCTTAATGTGAGATACATTCATGTTACAGATGTCACATGGACGTTGGATCTGGCATGGCTGCATTCGTATACAGGAAATTTCTTATTTGGTTCTACCAATATTCGCAAATCTATAAATGTCCTGTTATAAGTATCTTTAAAAGAAACTTCACTATGATTCCCAGAATTGGCAGCTGGTCAAGTACTGTATATTTCAAGAACATCGATCAATTTTTTACGATTTTATTGCAAAAGTGATTTGTATTCTCGGTTATAAAAGAACATAGTGTACAATATACCACTGGGTGGTTTATTGTACACTATGTTCACTATGTAGCTGTGATTATTATTTGAGTTTAACTCGAAATGATCAATGATCCTTTGAAATAGCGTGAAAATTAGAGTAGGCGGCTGTAGGACCTACTAAGTTTTAAAATACAATAGATTTTATCAAGTTTAGTAGTTATGTTACTGCAAGGTTGTTCCACATATTAGAGCATGCAGCATTGAAAGACTAATCATAGGAGACATTGAACAATGTCTCCGAGATAAAGCAGATTACTACAGATGTAAGCGTATTTAGAAATAGATTCTACCACCTCGATCCTTTGTATATATATATATATATATATATATATATATATATATATATATATATATATATATATATATACATACATGTACATGTATTGATGTATATATACAGTATATATATACAGTATATATATATATGTATATATATATATATATATATATATATATGCACACGTATATATATATATATAGTTATATATATATATATATATATATTATATATATATTATAATTATATATATATATATAATTATATATATATTATAATTATATATATATATATATATAATTATATATATATATATATATATGTGTGTGTGTGTGTGTGTGTAGAGAGAGAGAGAGAGAGAGAGAGAGAGAGAGAAAGAGAGAGAGAGAAATAGAGAAAGATAGATAGAGAGAGAGAGAGAGAGAGAGAGAGGGACAGAGACAGTCTGACAGAGACAAAGAAACAGAGCGAGAGAGAGAGGGACAGAGACAGTCTGACAGAGACAAAGAAACAGAGCGAGAGAGAGAGAGTAAGAGTGAGAAAGCAAAGTGCTGGCAAAGTGCTAATGTTAACGTCAGTTTTCTCACTCGAAAGCTATGTCTGTAAAGGTCCAGCCCAGGATTTGAACCCCGCACATATTGATCCGCGGTCGAATATCTTACCGACATCGCCATTGGCTCCAGCGAATGAGAGAGAAAGAGAGAGAGAGAGAGAGAGAGAGAGAGAGAGAGAGAGCGAGAGAGAGAGAGAGATCCTAAACTTTATTGTCAGTCATTATTAGTACAAGTAGCTATTATTATTAGTAACATAGTATTAGCAATAATATTCAGTATTCAGTATAATTAAATACTTGAAGGTCAGTCAGTCAAAACTGTCAAGCTTTTACCTCTGTTTGGTACAGCATGCTGAAGTAATATACTCCATTAGTAGTTCTGCAGGGTGTTTCTTGTTCATGTGCTACAGAACTACACGATTGTCAGCCGTATATAAGCGGGTTTTCGCTGCGTTCCAGCGTCCAGAAAAATTTGCATGTCGTTGCATGTAGAATCATTTTTGTCTAGTTAAGTAGACTAAATGTCAAGTCTGAAAATTGGTATTTTCAAATATTATAATTATAAATATATTATATTTAGAATATTTTTGGAAATAGAAGACTGTCAATGTTGGTAAGTTACACGATTTCTAATAATAATAGTAGTAGTAGTAGTAGTAGTAGTAGTAGTAGTAGTAGTAGTAGTAGTAGTAGTAGAACTGACGGCATAACCATAACCTTAGTGTTCTGGTCCAATGGTAAATGTGTCGTATGGCACTTCACGGTCATTGACACTATGGCATACTCCTACCAGAATACATGTACAACTCAGTCATTGCCGGGAGAGTTACTGAACTAGCCGCCTCCAAGAAAATGGATAAATACCGTGATCTGTCCTTAGGGTATGAAGTTGTTCCGGTGGCTACTGAAACCATGAGCCCATGAATCCCGATGGAGTTGACTTCATTAATGGCATAGGCAGACTTATTACAGAGCATACCAGCGATTAGCGAGAGACCTCTTTCCTTTAGCAAAGGCTCTCCGTGACTTTGCAAAGATTTAATGCAGTCTGCTTCAGCAATTCTTTTTAGCCACTTGATGATCTCGCGTAACCGGGCGACGATTCAGCAAGTATGGCTCGAATCTTTTTTATCATACCTCTGGTTCTTTACACCCGGAGTAAAAAAATAATAATAAAAATTTTGTCAGTCCATCTGGTCTTCCTCATTCTTCTCCATTGACGCATTTCTAATGCCTCCAGTTTCCTAGGATACTCCTTTCTTCACGTTCATGTTTCGCAATCGCACAGAAGTCTAGTCCATTCTAAAGTCTTTCAATCTTTTTCTTTGGGGGTTTCGTGCAATACTAACTTTCTGTTAGTAGTTCTTTTCTCTTTGCTGATGGCCTATTTTGCGTGAGGAATTTTACATTCCATTTCTGTTTCACATTTATCATCTTTTGTTATCGTGTATCCTAAATATCTGAAACACCTTACCTGTTTTAACTTCGCACCGTCTATTTCTATGATGATGCCTCCTTTTCTTGACACTCTCGTTTCTTTATTAGTTTAATAAGTTTAATAAGTTTTCTCTATATCAATTCTATTCCCGTATAATTGCAGACAATTTTTTATACTCGTTTCGCTACAATCAAATCGTACATTGAAATACATGTATATGACAACATGCTGCGTTACGTCATGTTACTGTTGCGCCTATTCTCTGTCAGATATATAAGTTCGTTTTCGTCTTCTATCGACAAATTAATTAATGTTATTATTGTTACTCTTACTGTACAAATGAATTTTTAATTTGGTCAGTTTGAATTAATTTGTCTTTCCTTCACATCGATTATATTATTTTTAGTTTGTCCATGGACAGTGGTCACAAAAATTATTATATATAATTTTGTTTTTAAGTTGCAGTGAAGTGGTTAAAGTGGGAGGGCGCAGAGGAAATAAGTTCTACTGGTTTCCATTTTTTTGAACTGAATTCCCCTTCTAGGTGCCCCTTTTATACATATAAATACAAGGGGCCCCTAGAAAGGGATGCGGGCGACAATTTGTTGACAGTTCCAATTGCTCTCAGTTCCCACCTAAATCATTATAGGGTCTAAATTATAACACATTTGCATGTAGTCGTTCTCACAGATTTAATCCTCTTGCTTTTTGTGAGAGAATAGATAATAGTAAAAAATAGTAAAATAATAATTTGAAAAAAATACGTAGGCTATATTCCATAGCTTACGCTTCTTGTATGAGTATAACGTTTGGCAATTGTAGATGTATGGCTATATATAAATTGTATAATTAACGTTCAGTGGTGGATCCAGGGGGGGCCCAGGGGGGCCGCCCCCCCTTAGGTCCGCCGATAAAAAATTGTAAACTATATTTTCATTGTTTCTATGGCAATTTCGAAGTGAAAATATGTTAGTAATGGAGGTGGTAAGGGGGGGGGGGCCCGGGGGAAGGTAAGACAGGGTATATTTTCATTGTTTCTATGGCAATTTCGATGTGAAAATATGTTAGTAATGGAAGTGGTTAGGGGGGGCCTGGGGGAGTGGGTACGACAGGGAACTCAGTTCCAATGGCTCGATTTTTTTCTAGGATATTCTAAGAGCATTGTATAATGGAAGGGGGTCCAAAACTATGTTGACCGTTTCACTAGCTCTCAATTTTCACTTGAACCAATGCATAACCACTGCATTAGAGGAAAAATGGTGTAAGTAAAAAAATATGAACTCTGTTCCGTAGCAGTGGTGCAAACAATCTTGGCTGGAAGGGGCTTAATCCCCTCCTCCGCTGCCAAAATTAGGTCACTTTTGCAATTCGTCGAGATCCGCAGAGTTTCTTCAGAGGTGGAAAAATTAACCTACTTTTCCAAACAAATGTAGGATTTTAGGTTTTCCTCTGACTGGTATGAGTGGGTGGGGGGGGGGTAAGGTACGGGGATACACTCACTCTATGAGCTGAACGCAGTAGTGAACAAATTTTGAGCTCCCCCCACAGAAATTTGACTGATTGCGTCACATGTACCGAAGAAAGCAAAAAATGTACACTCTCAAAAAAAATTTCGGGCCCCCCCTTAAAAAATTCCTGGATCCGCCCCTGCGTTGAATTAAATAGACTTTTTCTGAGCCCGCTCTGAAAGCCAGAATAATTTGTCTAGAAATATTTGTCTAAGAATACCGTTTTAAAGAAGTTGCATACAAATTTGGGGAAATCATATATATTTAAGCATACTGTGAAAATTTGGTGAAAATCGTACCTCGGGATCATAGAGAGGGGCGATGTTACACGAGCCCCCAAATTTGATTTAGACTGGATTAAATTAAAAATCTTAGAAAGTCATGCTTCTTATCTATTTAATTTATTATTTTACTGCACAAATTATATACGTTAGAGCGCGATGAGTATGTTCAGAAAACAATATAGAATTGATGATATTGATAATCATAAATTTATATGCATGTAGAAGCTGAGAGAGGAAGAAACAAATTAAAATAAGAGCAGCACGCAAGTCACGACAGTCTAGTCTACTAGAAAACTTCGCCGCAACACTACAGGGGTAAAGTGTGCTTCCATTTGTCAAGAGTCACTGTATCTAAATAGGCCTGCATGCAATATATACAACAATAACGCAATAATATGTCCGAATTAAATAAAGAGCTATAAAGCCAATGTCAGCGTCAGTTTCAGTGTCTCGAAAGTGATATCAGTGACGAGTGAGCCCAGGATTTGAACCCTGCACATACTGATCCACGGTCGGATATCTTACCGACATCGCCACTTGCTCCAGCCGTCAAATACTATTTTGAATAAATAAAACTGGCAAATCAAAATAATAAAGTTCCTAGGCGCCCATTTAAGAAACTCCGTCTGGAGGACCGCAATCCCTTCCTAAGGAACTGACGCGTACTACCGTTTTAATCATTTACTCAATGGAATAAAATTGAGGACGGATTGGTGAAGAATAGGGTGCGAAGCATACTAATTCTGAAATGTTCAGTGCTGCTTGTATTTACAACCTTTGGAATTGGCTGCATGCTGCAATAAATTCCATTAGTAACCTGGTACCATCAGACTGATTTAAGGGAACTGGGTCAAACCTCTATTTACAGACTTTTAACCAAGGTGGTTTCATTGTTCTAAAATGAAACGTCGCTTTTCAGTTTCCACTCATACTTTTTGTCCATCAGAAATAAAATAAAATTTGTAAATATAAAATATGGCTATGCATGTTGTTTCTTCATTTGATATTTATTCTAAACAACATTAGGTATTGTTCATTTTATTATATACCCTTAATTTTCGTTCTAAAGTGCTAAAACCCAGGACTTAACATTTTCAATATGATTTTTCACGTTTTACATTTTAATTTGTGCTCATGAGTTGTTGTTTTTGTTGTAGTTGTTGTTGTTGTTTCTATAACCCACTGACAGAGTCAATTAGTAGCAGCACCAACAGCAGCAATAGTACTAGCAGTAGGCCTACTAGTAGTAATAACGCTTTGACATCCGTTTTCTCATCTACGAATGATGTTAAGAACATATGTCACCACAAGTAGCCAACTGCTCACGACCGAGATTAAATCCCGACTGCTGCGGCGGAAGAGTGAGTTAACGGTGAAGAGTCAATGGAACGTCAAGCAATCAACAGCGAATTTAACAAAATTAACAAATAATGCAATTTTTTTCGCAGATTTATCACAGATGGTGTTGATTAAGATGACTGTGCTACATAATTTTAATGTTAGAAGTCAGAGATCCTCGATAAGTCGCATTATGGTAAACATGGGCACGCAAAGAAGAAAAATAGCAACATATAGCATACCATATTAGTGTATTGAAGATTTGTTACTGAAAGATACCGAAAGCTGTAGTAAGAGGCATAGGTCAATTAAGTTAGCATTTTTCTTCTAAGAAATAAACCTCTCAAATATTGTTTAATTTTTTTAACTTACGTTCACACTTCTTTGGTTTTTGTAGTTTCCTAAATTACACGCTTGGTGCGCAATTTACTGACTTAGTTCTTTAAACGAATTTCAGAATGTTAATTCCAATATAAATGTTGTCATTTTGATAGGTGAACAGTGTGACATAGACAGACCAAGCACAGTTGTGATCGTAACTTCTGTCGCCTCAGTCAAGTTCTATGACGGTTGTTCAATGGATAACTCGCCTGTGAGTGGTAACCAGGCCAGCGAAGCTCAAAGGCTGCAGCCTCAGGACTATCATCTCAGCGAAGAGGTCGTCGACAACGGCGATGAATACGATCAAGCAGCGATATTTATTTGGCTGTTATGGTTCTTACAAGATCTCATCAATAATTGTAACATCCGTCTACGTAACACATAAAACGCCCTTCCTTTAATTCTTATCTCTTTACTTGGCTTTTGAATAATTTGTTGACTTGGCTTTAATTAGATGTCGATATTTATGGGTAGCTCAATTGTTGATACTGTTCTCAGCTTTCATCTTGCACTAAAGAGTATTACGTTGAACTGTCTGTTGGCTAAACCGGTGCCTTTTACTGTTGTTGTTGTTGTTGTGTTGGCATGTTGCTTATTACTAACGATTTCCGTTAAGTTTGTTTTCCAATGAATACACTACATTTAGAGATGGGAATCGAACCGAACCGAACCCTAAAATCTAGAATTTTAACCGAACCGAACCGAACTCGAACCCAGACTCTGACCGAACCTGAACCAAACCTGAACCCAGACTCTGGCCGAACCAAACCGAACCCGAACCCATCCTCTGGCCGAACCCGAACCGAATCCGAACCCAGACTTCGTCCGAACCGAACTGAACCAAACTCTTGTAGTTCCTTTCTTCTTCGCCAGTCTGACATTAAATAAAGACAGTAAGAACAATAAAAATACATATTAGTTTTTGCATTTACTTGTCTTACAGTATCTAACAGCATAATTATTATATTCAGGTAAGGCTGGTTCCGACACAAATTTAAAAATGGTAGCGGTACAAAGGAGTGGTAGCGGGAAGCGAGACGGGTCTACAGAAGATAATGGATAGTCTGAATGATACGGCATGGAAATATGGAATGAAGATTAACATCACATAAACAAAAGTGATGAGAGTATTTCATAAAAATCTGAAAATGCTTGACTCAATCTAGGTGGATTTGTTCTTGTTAAATTCAAATTATGAATTTGTTTCTAATTTTAGTGTGCCACCTTAATATTTTTGCAGCCAGATTTACAAATAATTATATATGGCATTCTATATGTGTTAAGACTATCTGGAGTAAATAATTTTGCACCATAGCAATGCAATAATTTCATAACTACTTTCGTAACTTCATAATTGATCTGAGAGTTTCAAATTTGAACCCTAAGGTAAATTATGAAGCTTATTACTGGTCAACTGATAGTAATCGGTGTATATTATGATCATTTTTCTAAGGAAGTACACGTGTTTACCAAATCACCTTAATTTGACATTTTTATGTTACTAAATTGCACTTTGTCTCTGAAATATTGGATCAAATTTTAGCCAAGACATTTCCACTTAATTATAAACGTATCTAATATAGTGGCTTAGTGACAAAATTTATTTTTAAATTGATGAAGCATTCTATTTGCTCGTTATAATCAAGAAGAATATTTGAGATACAATAATAAAGCTAAATATCTTTATTATGAACATTTGTTGGTCAACTTAACAATATTTTAAGAAATGTACCGGAATAAATACCACTTCTCTCCTATTTTCATTGGCATATTTTTACCCAGGTGAAAAAATGTGGCAGCTATTAGGACTTAGTGAATTTTTAAGCATATTTACCAGAAGCCATTTTAAACATGTTTGTCATAACCGTGATTTTTATAAGTAAAGTTAAGCAATTGCAACACTATCCAAACCAAACCATTTCGAACTCGAATCGAACTCTTGCGAATTGGAAAGCAAGCCGAACCCGAACCCTTGTAAGAACCGAACCCGAACCGAACCGAACTTTCATTTTCAACGAACCGAACCGGAACTCTGGAAATTCATAAAATTCCTATCTCTAACTACATTACGATTTGCTATATTTATTAAGACTTTTTGAGAGAGTAAATTACTTATTAAATTAATATATTTAATTAATTATTTCATGAAGTTTGATACTAATAACGGTTTCAGTTAAGTTTGTTTGCCAATGAATACAATACCTTACGACTTGCTATATTTATTAAGACTTTTTGAAAAAGAGTGAATGTCTTATTAAATTAATATATTAATTTATTAATTAAGTTGGATAGGATAAATAGAGGATTGACTGATGATGTGGTATTGGACAGAGGGAAATGTAGAAGGTTAATTTGTATCCAGATCCTCGTTCAACTCAAGGCAAATTGACTTTGATGACGTCGATGATTATTTACTTAATTTAATTAATTATGCTTACGGGTCTGATAAATTATTGCGCTTGTATATAACGATTTACTAATTAATTAATAGTTAATGATTTACCTACCTGGAGCAACATGTATCTCTCCCATAAAGTCAAATCAAAGCATACTTCTTTCAAACCTCCTTTGACCATGTTGGCTGTCTGTCCTTTTGATATATGCTACTATTTAATTTATAATAATAATAATAATAAATGTTTAACGTCCGTTTCCTCATCCAGGGATGATGTCAGGGACGTCCCCAACAGCACATATCACTACAGATAAATTCAACCAGACCAATCTGCGAAAGAAATGTGCTGAGGAGAAGTAAGGTCCTAGACGAAAGCCAGTCCGGTGATAAAAAAATTTATGGTTCTTACAGATTATTTAGGAGTACATATGTGTAGGCTTATATGCACCATTAGTGAATATATACCTACATATATGTTATTTATTTTGGTATTCAAGGTTGTATTCATGGTTTAATAATAATAAAGGTTTTATAATAAAGGGTTAACATCCGTTTCCTCATACAAGGATGGTGTCAGGGGCGTCCCCCTCACATATCACAAGAAATCGATTCACCCGAAACGATCTTGAAAAAAACCTGTGCTGAAGAGTATGTGTTTCAAATCGAGTTTTTTAATGAGGCTTTATTAAGGTAGCTTTCTCAAGGTTGTGTGACCATTAATCTTCTCTTCCCGCTTTTTAGTTGACCTCGTTTATGGTTTTCACGCTCTATTTCAAGGTCGGAGCGCTATTAATCTCTTATAACAGGCATCTCTCTTCTCAAGGTTTCAAGGTTTCAAGGTCATTCATATCTTGTATACCAGTGATTGATCTTCAAGGTTATTGTCGGCCTTCACTATCGGTAAAAGCCTTGAGAGCGTTTCTCGAACACTTGCTAATTTTGGGGAATTACATATTATGAATATACAGTTATGCATATTGTGTCAAGGTAATATTAGGCCTATATCCCTGAGAATACTAATTAATGCGTATATATATTTGTTATAGGACCTACATGTATGTTTACTGCATACATGGCCTAGTAAATTCTATTCCTTATAAGTATAGTTTATAACTCTCTTGAAGGATATGAATAAATCTTGTTAAAAGTTGCATATAACGCTTTTGGATCAGAATACGATGATGCTCTGATCAGAGTCAGCTGATCAATTTGATGCTTAGAACTGTACTAGGATGCAGAAGTCGGGATTCGAATCAATTCACCCTGCCTCAATTGAAAGTCAGAAAAATATTTATAGCAAAAGTTAAAAAACGCGTTATCCTTATTTTGCAAATTGACACTTTCTCCTCACCAAGAACATAGCTGCAGGTTTAACAGTATAACAGTGATTCTAAACCTTTAGTTTTGATTGTTATTATTTTCAATATCAAGGGGAAGTGTCTAGAATTAGGATAAAAGGTAACGCCCAGTCACGTAGACCTAAAGTTAAAACTTCATTATTGCAGGAAAGCTTGACGTCGTTGACGTCAACAATTAAAGATGCTCTGATAGAATAGGAATAAAATTATAATTAAATTTTTAGGTTCAAAATTAAAATATAGCAATACATTTTAATTTTGAACCTTTCTAATTTGTGCTAACATCTTTTCAAGTAAAATAGTTAGGCCCTATATAAACTTATGATAGTTAAGTCATCACTTTATATACAATGTGGCTGCCAAGGGCACTTTTGGACAAAGTGGACACGATGATAGTAGACAATTTTTAAATATGGCTGCAGAGGATACATATGTTACAGTTGTTATTGTAGTTGTTGTTGAAAAAAGAACAACATAGAATAGAATGAACAAAGAGATGTATTACAAGCGCCAATATATTGATAAATTATTTTTAAATTCCACGAACAAACGCTTCAAATAACATACAATAAGCAAGCACGAAGGCATTCAAGGTTAAATAAATAATAATTGTAAGATATCCAATGCTAATAAATTTAGTACAGCACATTCGGCGCTCATACTTGATAAAATTCAACGAAGTTCAGTATTAAAACAGGGTAAAACTACCGACAGAACATTAAACTAAAAGCGGTGAACATGTGCAAGCTATCAGACCTAATATCAGGCCTAATATTAGTTTTCAATGTTGTCATCATTTTATAGCTTATTCATCTCGCGCAGTGTTTCTGTGTGAGTTATAAGTATCGCAGAATGCTTAAATTTTTACACAAAGGCGTAGAATTAGGTCTTTGAAATCACTCTAGCTCTTCAAACATTTAGTTTTACTCGAAGTTCTCTGTCTGTATATTGAGGCCGAAAGTGAAATTTAAAAAACGAATAGCTAGATTAAATTATTTCTTTCTGTATCGTTAAATGAGTTTTGCTCATATGTTCGAGAAAAGGTGATCTGCGTAGAATAATGAGATAATCATGCAAATATACATGTCTCTCTCAAACTTTTGATTTTCGTACATACTACAGTATGTTGTATTTCAATATCAGAAATAGTTGCTTGCCATTTAATAGGTGTGCAGGAAATATGTAGGCCTACACAGTGTAGATATTTCCGTTTAGAAACATAAGTCTAATTCTATATGAACTCAATTTCTCCTCTGAATCAGAGTAGAACATATATAAATTATATCAAAGGTTATTCACAGAACATATATGTACTTCTAAAAAAACGTCAAAGGTACTTTGAATCATATATGATTTTTATTGTTTTGTTGTCTTTTAAAACGAATATATGTAGCCTAAACAGCGATGCGAAATAACAACTTTATTTCCGCAATAGATTAACTTAATGAAGCACTAATTTACTCATAACACAAAGCAGAAATTCATAACATTAGTATTTTACAGAGTTTCAAATGCTCATTGATGTCAGCTATTCCTCCATAGCCAATGGTGACAGGTTGCTGCGCGCACAGCTAATTGCCCAGCAATGTGACGACGGTTTCTATTGGGCGGCGAATCTATATAACGTCCTCTATTGGGCGTTGATTCTGAACGGGCTGCCTGGTATGTGCTGGTCGCCCCACTTGACTACTAGCACGTACTGGCCGGGCATGCTCAGGCGATACTTGACTGTGTACTGAAGACGGCCTAGATGTATAGCTGTGAGGTGTTCGCAAGGCACGGTAGGACCCGCTATTCCCATCAATAGCATGTTGAAACCTGAAAATATCCGTCAGTAGCGAATAATCCTGGCAGAATATGTAATTCTTGTATGTTATTGTATTATTACTTATTCAATTACTTTATTATAATTATTATAGTACTGCGTACTTTATTATACTTATTATATTATTTTTGAAATCGTAGTGGAGGTGTCTGGAAAGGTATATGGTCAGTTTACTTCTTTAGAATTGCTAGATCAGATAGAAGTTTCGTTAGTTGGTACGATATATTATGTTAAGCTATAGCGAGATTGTTGATAGTAAGAGTTGATTGAAAGTAACATATTCATAAAATATTTAGACAATTATAAAGATATTTCTTGTATCTCAGTGATTTCATATTTGAATATAGAGCTACTAATATTATTTGATACGCATTATGAGCGTTAAAATTGTTATATGGAACATCTAAGTTAATGCCGTTATGCGATATAAAATCGATCGTATTCGATGAAAACGATATTTGTGACTGTTAAGTAATATATTCTCAGCTTAGATAGTTCTCTGAGCTTCAGCAAGCCTTCTTTTTGATGAACATTCAGGAAAATTCTAACTGAAATTCACCAAAAAGCATGAAAAATCTTTACTAAAAACATTAATAAAGTTTAACGTCCGTTTCCTCCTCCAAGAATGACGACAGATAAGACGTCATCTTTGGACTGACTTAGGTAAAACCTTATCTAAAGATGAACAAGTACATTCTCAGATATAATGAATAAATCCAAGAATAGAATCTGAGCTATGGACTACGTGTAGAATTGGATAGAACAGGTAACCCAGATTATTATGACTTAGATAAGCAATTATAACTTAGGCCTAATATCTTATCTCAAATTAACAACTAAGTTCTACATGTATATAAAACATTTTATCCAACAATTGAATCTGGGCTATGTAGAATTAGACAGAACAGGTAACCCACCAGCGCTCGATCCATCGATAGAGAACATGGTCTCCTGGTTAACAACTGCTTGATGTAACCCGGGGCCGCTGGCTCGAACCTTGCTGGCGTCACCTGCTGCTGGCTGCTGCAGCTGCTGAACCTGTTGTTGCTGCTGCAGCTGCTGAAACTGCTGCTGAGCGTGCTGGGTGGTCGTTATCGTAGTTGTCTTGGTAACTGTTTCCATGACGACGCGAGATTCTTCTGCGAATTGGGCAGGCTTTCCGGCTCCTGGAAAGGAGAATATGACAGCTTGTAGTTAAGTGACGTGAATTAAGTAGATAACCATGGTGTAAATAGAATATTAGTTAAGTGATGTGAATTAAGTAGATAACTGTTATGTAAAGTAAGAAGAATATGACACCTAGTTGTTAACGTGATGCGAATTAAGTAGATAACCATGCTAAAGAATATGACAGCTAGTAGTTAAGTGATGTGAATTAAGTAGATAACCATGATGTAAAGTGAGAAACTTCTCTCTCTCTCTCTCTTTCTTTTATCTGTCAAAATGTCTGAATTTTTTCGGGTTGTTTCCTGCGCTTTAGAAAGCCTCCTTATCAATCGAAATTTCTTGAACATTCTTCGAGAATTTTGAATTTCTCTCTTAGTTTAGCTGTTGGTTGGTTCATTATACAAGAGTGAGGAAACTGACGTTAAACTTATCTTTACCAGCTTTAATATAGTATTACATTGCTTACAATCCTCTGCTTTCTCGAGTTTTTAAAACAGTTCTCTTATAGTGTCACGTCTTGCACTACATCGCCCAATAGATCACCATCCAGGGAAAACAAGGTCAAGATTCAAATCTTTGATTTAACTTCTATTTCACTCCTCTCAGAAATAACAATTCCTTGAATTCTATTCCAGAAGTTACAATTTGAATTTTATATTTCTTTTCCTTTCTTCATCAAAACTGTGAGGGAAATTTTTTATTTCTTAAAAAAATAGAAACAACAAAACTACACTACGGGCGTGAACATTAGATATAATATGATATCTATGTAGTACTTTGCTATCATATAAGCGCTTGCATTCTATGGCTGGAACCAGTGGCGATGATGGTAAGATATTCGACCGCGGATCAGTATTTTCAGGTTCAAATCCTGGACTCTCCCGTAGCTGACATCGCTTTCGAGTGAGAAAACTGACGTTAATATTAGCTTAACCAGCTTTAGCTTTACCTATCATTATATCATTTCATTGTACCAAATACTCGTGATATCTTACTGGATATTATCATCATCATCATCATCATTATCATCATCATCATCATCCTCCCTTGAATCCCAGTTTAACTAGGGTCGGGATACGAATAGACTATCTCAAATCCTCTCTGTCTTACACCACACCTCCAGCCAATCCCTATTTGAGACTTTTCAATTCGTTTAAATTTTTGTAGCAATTTCTGGAGCCTAGGCGCTCACCAACCGAATGCCCTTTCTGACGTTGGTATTGATCTTAGTGCTTTAGTCGCCTTCTACGACACGTGCAGTCACCGGTTGATCAATTCTTCAAACAACCCGGACACAACACGGGGAATCTTACTGGATATCATAAGCAATATTATCAATATACGTTATATAATCAATATACTATTCGTTCATATGACAACTCAAAAAACCTTCAATGCGGGCCCTGAACGGGCTTCCAGGTATGTGGGCATTGCCCGCGTACTTGATCGTGATGATGTAATCCCCGGGGGCGAGGGGAGTGTAGGAGAACTCGTAGCCCTCTTCCACCTCCCTCGACTGCAGCTCCACCTTCGAGGGGCCACTGATGCCTATCGATAGGGCGCCGCTACCAGCATTGGCCGTGTTTACTATGAATTTACAGATCTGACCTGTTAACAGTAACCATCAATCAATTAATTAATCGATGTTTTTGTTGAATAATTAAGCATAGGGACGGATGAGAAGCTACATCGTTCATTATACACTAGAAGATCAGTCATTCGAAGGTCAATCGCTTGAAGGTCAATCACTTGAAGGTCAATCCCTTTAAGATCAATCACTTGAAGGTCAATCCTATTGAACGGCAATCACTTGAAGCTCAGTCACTTGATGGTCAATCACTCGAAGATCAGTCATTTGAAGGTTAATCACGCAAAGGTGCTGAGCTGGTGGCTTGTTGGCAAGTTTTCAAAAGCCTCAGAAGGTGCAGGGTACCAATCCAGTGCTCTCCCTGTTACTGACATGCTTTTCGAGCAGCAAACTGACGATAAACTTAGCTTTGGCCTCAGGTCAGTCATTCGAAGGTGGTATCGAAAATGTTAATGATTCGAAGAGTTCATTTTATTTAACACTTCTTATATCAAATCGAATGTGACACATTGGCAGATCAATCAAGACAATCAATCGAAGGTCTACAACAGGAATGTTAATAAAGGTTATCGCATGGTCTAACGAATAGAGCGCTAATTAACAGCAGGCCCTGCCGACTGGATGGCTCTGCGTGTAGCTCGCTTGCCTTGTAAACCCCACATGATCTTCTCTATTGTTCCAATATTTATGTTTCTTATAAGTAATGACCTGTGGTAGCAACTCATTTACAAACACTATATATAAGACTGCCAAACAGTAATTAATGTCTCAATAGCGTAGGGGTATAGAATAATGTCTCAATAGCGAAGGAAATATAGAAGCTTAAACAGTGAACTTAGAAGAATTACAGACAAAGCAAAAGATCATTGGTGGAGTGAAAAGTGTGATGATTTAGCAGAATATGATAGAAGAGGGAGGTCGGATCTATTATACCAGGAATTCAGGATATTAACAAGAAACGATAAGAAAAAGAAAGGAGATACAAAGAACATTAGTATAATGAGTAAAGATAGGGAATTGAAGACAGAGCTGGAAGAAGTAAAAGAAAGATGGTGATGATATGTAGAGTAATTGTATGATAAGGCTGGGAAACCAGTTCAAGAGGATTTTAAAATAGACGAAGAAAATATCATAGAAGATGATAAAAGGGGCCCGATTTAATGAAGGAGGAAATTTATTCTGCAATTAACAGTATGAAGAAGGGGAAGGCAGCCGGAATAGATGAAATCCCAGCAGAATTCTTGAAAATGTTGGAAGGAGAACCACTCAAAAAGTTAATGGAGGTATGTATGAAAGTGTACTATACATGTATTTGGCCAGACGACTTTACCAAGTCAGTGATGATTCCAATTCCCAAAAAAGCAAATGCTGTGGAGTGTTCGGACTACAGAACAATCAGCTTAATACCTCATGAATCGAAGATCTTATTAAAGATAGTAAATAATCGCATTCAGTCGAAACCAGAGATGATACTGAGCAAGACACAATTTGGTTTTAGTAAAGGATGCGGCACAAGAGAAGCAATTGGAGTAATGCGGATTCTTTGCGAAAGAAGCTTAGCATATGGAAATGACGTTTTTATATGCTTTGTAGACTTCGAGAAGGCCTTTGACAGGATTGATTGGATAACGATGATGATTATCTTAAAAAGAATAGGAATTGACTGGAGAGATTGAAGACTAATTTTGAAATTGTACGTGAATCAAAGAGCAGTAATCAAAATCCAACAAGAATACTCAGAAGAAGGTGAAATAGGACGTGGAGTAGGACAAGATTATAGCATTTCGCCGCTGATGTTTAACATTTACGCTGAGGCAATTATGGAGGAAGCCATGGAAGACTTGGAAGAAGGAATAAAGGTAGGAGGGAATTTGTTACAAGATGTACGATTTGCAGATGACCAAGGAATGGTAGCGGGCAGCGAGATTGGATTGCAGAAGATAATGGATAGGCTGAATGATACGGCCCTAAGATATGGCATGAAGATTAATATAAAAAAGACCAAGGTTATGAGAGTGTCCAATAATAAAGGTGAAGTTATTATCACAATAAATAGTACGAAATTGGAACAGGTAAGGAGTTTCAAATATTTGGGTCATACTGTAACCGATGATGGGAAATGTGAGACGGAAATATGCAATAGGATTGCACAAGCAAAAGCAGCCTTTTGTAGTAGAAAAGAACTATTAACAAAACGTCTAAAGAAAGACACAAAGATAAAGATAGTGAACACTTTGGTTTAGACCACGCTATTGTATGGATGTGAAACATGGACCTTAACGAAGGAAGATATTAGGAAACTGGAGGCATTGGAAATGTGGATTTGGAGAAGAATGGAGAGGATTAGCTGGACTCAAAAGGTTACAAATGAGGAAGTCCTGGAGAGAGTTGGCACAGATAGACAGTTGATAAATGTATTAAGAAATAGGAAGAAGAGATGGATAGGACACATTCTAAGGGGGGAAGGTCTATTAAAAGAGGTCATAGAAGGTGGAATGGAAGGAAAAAGAGGCAGGGGCAGGCCGAGATTAGGTATGTTAGATGATTTAAAGACCCACTCCTATGCTCCTATGTGGAAATGAAGAGAAAGGCGGAAGACAGCGAAGAGTGGAGGCGTTATGTACCATGGACCTACCAGTAGGCAGTGCACTAAGAGAGAGCGTAGGGGTAACGTCATGAATTTTTAAATGGCTTATCCTGAGGTGAATTGAACCCTTGTGGGTTCAAATCCCAGACGCGCTGATCTGAGAGCAAAATCTCTGACATTCACTGGACTGGTTATACGGAAAATGGTCTAAATTGCCTAACGATTTAAACATGTGGTATTAAAGGTGATAGATTTCAAAGCAGTTGATCATTTCACTATAATGCTTGCTTACGTTTTACTTTTAGTAGTTTTCATATTCGTATTCTTATTCTTGCTCTCTTAGTGGTACAATGAGAAGAAGGAAGAATTCCTAACCTGTGTTTCCTTTCACGAGCCCATCACCGTAAGCAATGACCTTCCCGGCGTCAGCGTCCTGACGTCCCACCTGTACGGGATAGGGACTTCCGGGCACGTGATTACCGTTCAGCTTCACGTGGACGTGATGAACGCCTGACTCCCGAGGTACGAAATTCACTGCGTACTTATCTGTAGCAGCAAATATGACTATCTAGATACTTTAATTTGTTATTTAGTTATTACACAATATAACTTAATAAAGCATAGCCTTCTTTGAATGAAAGCTAGAAGGATAGAGGGAGAGAGAGAGCTGGAGTTAGAGAGAGAGAGAGAGAGAGAGAGAGAGAGGGGAATATGATTTTTTCGACCGTAGAAAGACTTAAAAATTAATGTAGTTTCAACAATAAGTGACATTAATTATTATTCTATTATTAAATGAACTCATATTTACAGTATATGATGCAGTGATATAACAAGACCGACCACCTTAATAATCATAATTTGATGATAATTGGCGTTTAAAAAGGGTTGAAGTATACCTAAAAATAGTATATTTCAGTAAAGGAATATATTCAGTCAAAGAATGAGTCTGAAGTCGTGCTTGTGTGTAAGAGAATCAGAATTTCATGATAAAATAATTAAATTATTTTTTCTAATTGGTATCCAAAATATCACAATCAGAAAATGCACGTAAACCTGAAGTCGATCATCTATGCTGCTATGATTACAACTGTAATATGATCACGTTTTAGAGGAAGATTATCCATGCGCTGTTCAACCGCTATGCTAATGAATATACACCAACAAAAGACAAGCCTTAACCTTTCTGAACTTCTTGCACCACTGCGTCAGTCTCTGTTCCAGATGGAGCGATGACCTTGGCCTCCAGACGACCTTGAGCTCCGTTGAAGTCGACAGTAAACTGAGATGGCGTGTTGACCTGTTAACAACAGTTACAGTTGTCAATTCTTAACCTTTCTTCGAACACAGCAGGAAATTAAAACAGAATTAATCAATACTGTTTATAAATAAATAATAATTTTTTTAAATAATATCTTTAAGAATAATGAAATTAGGTTTATAAACGTTGCTCACAAGTTCATGAGAGAAATGCTTACTCTCTCTATCCTTTAAATGTGCTAATTTGATAAATTCAATTACTTCTTTGCTCAACAATATTATGTTTTTCAAATTTCGTAAAAATCCTTCGTCTGTATTTTTAAATTACAAAATAAATATCATACATCTCATACATATCTGTGCAGAGTAGCCATAATCATTTATTTATTACTCATAGCCTACAAACCATAACGGCAAAATAGATAACATACATAACTTACAGTATAACTTGCGGCTTAATGTTAATAAGATATTTTAGTTTGCATTATTTATTACTATTTTTACTTCCTGTGGTGTTCAGCTCGATAGAGCATTTTATGCCCTCTCTGATTCTGCATGATAAATGTTTTAATTATTTGATAAAATATTTATAGAGATGTTCAACCTTTCACCGCAAAAATCTGTTGATAATGATAACCAACTAAGCTTAGTTCAGAGTCGCACGAGATAATAATAATAATAATAATAATATTAGTAATAATAATAATAATAATAACAAAGGCTTAACGTCCGTTTCCTCATTCAAAGATGATGTCAGGGACGTCCCCATAGCACACATCACATAAAGTATTAGAGATCTTACATAAGCTGGTTCAATTTTCAGGAAATAAGAATCCTCGATTAGTTTATCAACCATGTCAATGGTTCTTCACCAGAAATTTACGAGAACTCAAAAAATTAGCCTTTGAGAGGTAGTGCGAGCTTAAGAATAATCTTCAAGTACCCTGAGATTTACTGATGACTGTCAGACCTGATTCGAACCGAAGTCTAAAGACTATTGTACAGTTTTCAACAGATTCTTGAGAGTTTTGCTTCTGCGCTGTTTGGCTTAATATATTTTCATTTGTATTTAATAGTATCCGGAGGTCTTAATTAATTTTCGCTGTTGTCGTAGATGACAGTAGTTCGCCAACGGGGTGTTGCTATAATATATGATATTATAAACAACACGCAGTATAATATATAATATATGTTGGGTGTAATTACAAGTAGATAATGAATACTAACGGGTACCAGTTAGTGTTGTTAGATGCTGCTGCTGTGTTGTTGTTGCTTAGCTGTTTTGTTGTGCGCTAAATACGTTGGAATACTTAAAGGCACTCCCTTCTGCTGTGTTGTTGTTGCTTTGCTGTTTTGTTGTGCGCTAAATAAGTATGACTACTTACAGGCACTCCCTGCTGCTGCAGGTTCTGTACGTTGATCTTCTGTGTCTCTCCTGTGACTGGCGCTATGAAGACTTTGAATGGAGAGTCCGGGATAGGCTCTCCGTTATACTTGACCGTTATCAGGTACTCCCCTAAGCAATCAATCAAACAATCAATTAATTAATCAATCCATTAAACAATCCATCAATTAATCAATCAGTCAATCAATTAAACAATCAATTAATCAATCAATCAAGAAATCAGTCGATCGATCAATTAATCAAAATCAACCATAAATCAATCATCCCCTCAATTAAACAATCCATCAATCTAATAATAGATCAATCAGTCAGTCAGTCAGTTATTCAACCAATTAAACAATCTGTCAATAAGATAACTACTGAAACACTATAATTAACGAATATCTGACAGGAATTAATATCTAAAGTTAATTTGGAGAATGCTATATATTTCGCTTTTAAACATAATTAGGATGAGTCACTTGAGTATTCGTTAGGCCGTCCAGTTATCAACATCTCTTCATTGAGGTTAATGCAGCATTTCAAATACATCTTTAGCTCTGAAGTCACATATTTCAGTGACGTCACGCATGGCTCAATTGACGTCAAACCTAACTCTGACGTCATACCTGGTTCAGTGACGACATAGGTGACGTCACTGGTTCCATCTTTCTTGTCCTGGAAGTCGATCTTTGCCTTGGACGGACCCTCGATGCCCATGGACAGACTCCCAGGTCCAGCCTCCCTGGTGATGATTGTGAACGGGCCTGCAAAATCACAACAACAGAATGTCTCAATAGCGTAGGGGTAACGTCATGACGTTTTAAATGACAGATCCTGAGGTGAATGGAACCCTCGTGGATTCGAATCCCAGGCGCGCTGATTTGAGTGTAAAATCTCGGACATACACTGGACGGAAAATGGTCTAAATTCCTAATGGTTTAATCATGTGGTATTAAAAGTGATAGATATCAAAATCGTTGATCATTTCACTATAATGCATATTTACTTTTTTTAACTTTTACTTCCTGTTCGTATGATCACACACATGACAACTACACTTGTTTCCTTTTTAGTTTCTGTTATTTTATGTTTAGTTGCTGTTGTTCCTCTTTAGTCTCCTTTCTTAGTTCGTGTTTTTGTTGTTTTCGTTATTTTCTTATTTCTCTTAATGGCCATAAGTAATCGTTACCTTTGGTTGGCGTACTATGACATACCACATGTGCTACATAGTTTCCTTTCTTGGTTTCTATTTTTGCAGTTTTCGTTATTTCTTCCATTCCTCTCCATGGTTATCAGTAATCGTTGCCTTTTGTTGGCGCATCAATTGCAGCCGGCGGGTATTTAAGAATAACATTCTAACACCCTCGAGATTTTTTCTTCCAAAGCTGTTAACACTCGGTCTTCCAAGCCCCCAATTATCAAGTATAATTCGTTAAATACCAAAATTTTCTAAATAAACCGTACTAGATCAAAAAGAGGTTAATCGAATATTCCAGCTTGTATGTTACAAATGTGTTTCAATCGCTATATTAGAAATAAGAACTAAATAAGAACCCTTCACACTCCACAACATGAATGTTGGACCAGACTGTTTCAAGACCATTTAAAATTTCTGCTGATTGCGGTAAACTTGTGGACGGAGTCAGTGGTTTGTAAGCAAGTAACTTGAATGCGTATCTGTAAGAGCATGGTTCAAATCCAGCGCTCTCCCCGTCACTGACTTGCTATTTAGCAGTAAACTGACGCTAAACTTTACTTGGGCTTATTTGTGGTCTCACGCATTACCTCTGTCATTAAATAGCCGGCGTTGTAATTACGTTACTGCATTCCGTTATCAAGGGCATTTGAAAGGTCTTGAATTTCAATGTTGAAAGCTTTGATATGAACTTACATGGTTTGTTGACTTCACCTCGCTCCAGACCTGAGCCCACAGCCTTCACCTTGTGAGGTCCTCCTCCAGCTATTGGACCCACCGTAAACTGGAACGGACTTCCTGTAGGACGTTTACAAATTATATGCTACTAGGATAAGTAATAGAATAATGCAATTTAATGTTATATGTTATATTATCCTAATAACAACATAGACTTGATTATTCATATATTTTAGTAATTTATAAAATTAAGAATAAAACCAAATACTGGATCTAACCAGATCTCTTCTTTAACACAGCAAGTAAGAAAGCACAAATGAGACATCAAAAATCTTTACGATCAAAATTCTTTATACAATTATTTAATGACAAGTGCTTGATCTAGTTTAATAAAATTGGCAGACAATTTTGAATAGCTAGGCTCGATGAGTACTTTCAAATCTCTTCCATTAAAGACGAAAAAGTTATAAATATTGTACTAAAAGTAAAAAAAATCACAAAATATTAAAATTACTTTAAAATGCATAATATAGTGCAAAAAAAGATATTGAACAACTTAGTGGACTTATAATCCCACCACCTGGTGGAATTACAGTTAAACAAACTTGGTGGTGCTACATTCACAAAAACCTGGTGAAGTTACAACCACACCAATTGAAGGAGTTACATTAACAAAAAACTGGTGAAGTTTCTATGATGTAAACGTTGAGATGTTAGAATCACACCAACTTGGTAGAATCAAATGAAATCATAAAAGTCTGATGATGTTGCAATCACGTTAAACTGGTGGATTCGCACATGCTTGGTGGCGCTACATTCCCAAAAACGTGGTGTATTTAAACTCGCACAAAACCTAGTTGAGTCATAATCACAAAACCTGGTATATGGAAGCCCTTGTTCTTCAGACTGACAATATGAACGCCTGTCTCCGTGGGCTGGAATCGAACCGTGAACTTGTTGTCCCCAGCGTCGACCACATCACACCTCGTCACTGCACCAGTGGGTGAGGTCACCGTTCCCTCCAGCTCTCTCACGTTGATTCCTGTCCACACAAAAAACTACATCAGGTAATTTATAGTATTTATCAACTGATCCTCTCTCTCTATCTCTCTCTCTCTTTCAATCTCTATCTCGTTCTCTCTCTCTCTCTTTCTCTCTTTTTATATCCCTTGCTTTCTATCTATCTGTGTCTACTCCAAACGTCAGGTTCAGGCCTCAAAGTAGTAACGGTTTTAAATATAGGTTTCATATTATATATATATATATATATATATATATATATATATATATATATATATATATATATATATATATATAATATGTAGCTTAACTCTCTCTCGCTCTCTCTCTCTCTCTCTCTCTCTCTCCTCTTCTCTCTCTCTCTCTCTTCATATATATATATATATATATATATATATATATATATATATATATATATATATATATATATAATAGATATATATATATATATATATATATATATAAGATTTAAGCTACATATTACATGAAGTTTGCAACGTACAGGTTTATTGAAATATTGAAATTAATTATAATTAAAACAGACTAAACAATTTGTTTATGTACACTTCAAGAGATTTAGTACACACCATATCTAAAATTAATTATCTTAAGGCATCAATTGAATTGAAGCCAATATATCGTAAATTCATTCAGATGGCACATTATGATACAGTGTTCCCGAAATTATTAACTTCTAGAGTTGCACCTAACGTCTTAATTCAACTACTTAGGTAATTTAATACAATCACATAAGAAGTAGTAAAAGCGAACAAGCTAAAACTTACGCAAATAGTAAAACAACAAACGCAAGTACATGTATACTAAAGTATAACAAGTAAAGATTTATTGACAAAATATAAAACCAACAATAGCAAGAATTATTCAATAGAACTAGCAGAACAAAGAAATCGAATAACTCAAGAAATTAAGTCAACTAATATAACGAATAGCTGGTAAAATGTAATGAAATATAGAAATTTAGAAACAATCTTAGTGCAGCGCTGCCTACCGGCCATCTTGATGTTAAGCTCACAGGTGCTGCCTGCACTGGTCGTGGTCTGGGTTGCCTGCTGCTGCCTCACGATGCTCTCTGACGTCACTCTGCCTGATCCGACACCGCCCACATTAATGGTGAATGGGCTGCCTGTATCAATCAATCAATCTCATCTAAAGTTTGACAGAGTCAATCAATCCGTATCTATAATTCAAACAGTCGTTCAGTCAATACATTAACTGGTTCCATCAATCAATCAATGAGCTAATCAATCAGTAAATAAATAAATGAATTAATGAATTAATTAAAAGTAATCTATCAGCCAATGAGTCGCTTACTCAATAAGTTATCAAGTCATTTCGTCTATCCACGAATCTATCTATCGGTTGAAGGGTCATCAAATTAAATAACTATAAAGATTAGTCGAACATTTGCAAGTATAGATCATATTATACTCATAATTATAATAAAGAAATATGTGTAGACCTCAACAATGTTATCTTTTATTTTCCTTGCACACGTTAACTGACGACTCACATTAAGAATTGATTAAACCACATATAAGCATAAACAACAATTGCAATGGTAGTGGGATAAAAAAATCAAAGCTGCTTTAGCACATTTCTGGCATTTCTGTGTAACGAAAGCACTAGTTGGCCTAATTTGGAGTTTAAACAGGGAAGCTTACAATCCGAAGAAACGGCATTCGCTCATTCTCATTATTCCAAACAACAAATGGATTAAAATATGGAAAGTCATAACGTGCCAGACATACAACAAGTAATGGCCTATGAGGTACACAACAAGTCATAGCTTAAAGGCACACAACAAGTCATAACCTACCAGACACACAACAAGTCATAACCTACCAGACACACAGCAAGTCATAACCTACCAGACACACAACAAGTCATAACCTACCATCACACACAACAAGTCATAACCTATCTGGCACACAACAAGTCATAACCTATAGGCAAACAACTAGTCATAACCTACCTGGCACATGCTCATCGGCATACTTGACGGCTAGCTGGTACTGGCCGGGCTCAGTAGGCTTGTAGACGACCCTTGTGGTGCCATCAGGGTTCTCCTCACATTTGATCTCGACCTTACCAGGACCAACCACAGACAGACCAAGACCTCCAACACCTGCACAGTGCAGAAATGAACGCTAAAATCTTGTCAATGGACATACTAGTAATAATAATAATAATAATAATAGTAATAATTGGGATGTCACCGTTACGGATACTTTCTCAGTAAGCAATCTCGGCCTATCTTGCACTGCTGCTGGTGCTGCTGCAGAGGCCGCGGCTAATAGGAAAATTCTGAAGTATGCCTAAATCTCTAGCAGCTATATCTTCATGCCCATTGCCTTTGAGACCCTGGGCCCCGTCAATTCTGTCGCATCAAACTTTATTGACGAAATAACAGGAGGACCAGCGCCATTACTTTTGATAAGCGCGAAAAAACTTTTCTTTGGCAGCGACTGTCTATTGCTCTCCAGCGATTCAGTTTACGAGGTTTGAACAGATCTTAAAATTAACTTTATTTACGCTTTAAGGCGGAACATATATTCTGGCCTTTATGCTATTTTTTGTAAGTTCTCTGTGACAAATTTGAAAGTTGTAAGCGATAAACATGACAGAACGTTTCTGTAACACGATATTCCATATTTAACCTAAAATACTATTTCACGGCACTTGACAAGGTCTAGAAATAATAGCTGATCTATATCTTCAAAGAAGATTTCACCGTATTTGATATGGCATAACAATATCAGTTGAATTATAATATTCTCTTCATACGAGAGTCCTATTTTTCTAGATATAACAAAATGAAAATATATAATCCAGACTTCTTCTTAAACTTCTCAATTGTCAAAGTCAGCCAGCCAATTCAACAATAACTTGGATTTTTAATCATCGGAGTTTTAATTGCTGGAGATTGGAACCCCTTGGCAGATTTATGACCCCCTGACTAAGTCCTAACCACCACCTGTTTTAACCCCCTCCCTGACAAATGCAGGATGACTCCCCCTGCAAGTCTTCGACACACCTAACGACCACCTTGGAAAAATTAAAAAAACGCAACTCTACTATTCAAGAAATACTTACCAGCCTCTTTGGTGTTGATGTTGAACTCATTGACCTGGTTGGTGGTTGCAGTGAAGAGTCCCTGGCCCGTGACCTTGACCTTGCTAGCGTTAGCGACCTCCATTCCAGTGATGGAGATCTTGAAGGGAGAGCCTGTGATGGGCTGCCCGTTCCTCAGCACAGTCACGTAGTGCTCGCCTGACTCCCTAGGGGTGAACGAGATACCTGCGGTAGAGTGATAACACTGATAGAAATAATAATAAATAAATAAAGAGATACGTGTGATAGAGTGATAAAACTGATAGAAAGAGTAAATAAGTAAATAAAAAAGAGATGCGTGTGATAGAGTGATAAAAGTGATAGAAATAGTAAATAAATAAGTAAATAAATGACAGATTGATAAAACTGATAGAAAGAGTAAATAAGTAAATAAATAAAGAAATACGTGTGATAGAGTGATAAAAATGATAGAAAGAGTAAGTAAATAAAGAGATACCTGCGATAGATAGATGAAACTGACAGAAAGAATAAATAAATAACGATATTTATAAATTTGAAGTGATTTGTGGGAGATTGATGAAGCCTATAAAGATGCAGAGATGCATGTGATAGATTGATAAAACTGATAGAGGTAATTGATAAAACTGAATAAGAAGGGGATGTAGTTAACTTAACTAAAGGAGGTCATTGAAGATAGAATGGAAAGAGAAGCAGAGGTAGACCGAGATTAGGAAACCCAGATGATTTAAGAATCCACTCGTATGTGGATATGAAGAGGAGAACAAAATACAGAAAAGAGTGAAGGCGTTATATACAATGGACCTGCCAGTAGGCAGTGCACTAAGCGACGTAGAGAGAGAGAGAGAGAGAGCGAGAGAGAGAGAGAGATTGTCTAAGCATCATGCTGTGTCCTCACCCAGCTGCCCAGAAGGCTGTCTCTTGAGCAGACATGGCTCCTCCACGCCGGATGGAGAGCGGATGATCGCTGTGAGATTGGTGAGGTCAGTGACGGTTGTTGTCAGGGACATAACGCTTGTTCTGCCCACCGTCATGTGAGAGGTTCTCTCAGAGGTGATGCTCTGCTGGGCTGCGTGCTGCTGCTGAACAGAGGTAGACCTCAACAGTTCCTGAGTCTCCTGAACGACTGAAATACATCAATGAACTACATCAGTACAATACATCAATACAATACATCAATACAATACATCTGTAAAATACATCAATGCAGTACATCAATACAATACATCAATACAATACATCAATACAATACATCAATACAATACATCAATACAATACATCAATGAACTACATCAGTAAAATACATTAATACAATACATCAATACAATACATCAATACAATACATCAATACAATACATCAATACAATACATCAATACAATACATCAATACAATACATCAATACAATACATCAACACAATACATCAACACAATACATCAACACAATACATCAATACAATACATCAATACAATGCAATACATCAATACAATACATCAATACAATACTATACATCAACTCAATACAATGCTTACAATACATCAATGCAATGAAATAAATAATAAAATACGTCAATACAATACATTGATGCAATAAAATACATCAATACAATACATCAATACAATACATCAATACAACACTATACATCAACTCAATATAATACGTAAATACAGTACAATGTATCAATATAATATAGTGCAGCGATTATAATTCTATACATTAATATGTCTATACAATACATCAATACAACACTATACATCAACTCACTACAATACGTAAATACAGTAAAATATAATGTAGCAAGATAATATAGTACATCTATTATTATTATATACATTAATACGTTAATACAATACAATACATCAATAAAATGCATCAATACAATACTATACATCAGCTCAATAAAATAAGTAAATACAGTACAATATAATGTATCAATATAATATACATGTTTAGTACATCTATTATAATTATATACATTAATACCATACAATACATCAATACAATACTATACATCAACTCAATATAATAATAAGTAAATGCAGTACAATATAATGAATCAATTTAATACGGTACATCAATTACAATTATATACGCTAATGCGTCAATACAATGCAATAAATAAATATAATACAATAGATACAGTTGCTGCACGGATCTCATCAGCGTCTACTGGGTCTCTTGAATGACTAGGAAATACACCAATACAATAAAATACATTAATGTAATAGAAGAAAACCTGAAGAAACACTATACAATGAATACAACTCATACACATAATATATATAGATAAAATACTCGTATATAGTACAATAAAATACACACAAAATATGCATATAATGCACTCATACTTACCAGCAGTACAATACATCTGCAATTCAATAAATTCAATTGTTAAATTAAAGAAATTAATGGTCTCTCGAATAACTGATTAACAGGCTAATACATAAAATATATGCACATACAATATTGCAGGATATTGCGATACACTTGTACATAATATTTAAGTACAACACAGTACTGCCATTAACCGTTCTGAAATATATCTTTTGAGTAGGCCTACTTAACAATGTCAAAATCATAGTTGAGGTTTCCTACAGGTGGACTGCCGCAGGGTTCAAATCACGAATTCCTCTGTCCCTGATATCCTTTCAAGAGATGAAAATGACGTTAAACGCTATTTATTTGTCATTTATTTCTTTTATTTTATTTAGCTCCTATACATGTGTGATACTAATACTGGAGCGATATATTTGCGTGTATGTTATATATCTACGCTATATATTTCGAAACGTATACTATATATATATATATATATATATATATATATATATATATATATATATATATATATATATATATATATATATATATCTACGTTGAATGGAGTTAAAAACACTTACACTCAGCTGGGGTGACTTTAGCCGTGAATGGGGCTCCCTGAATGGGCTGGCCGGCGAATTTGACGGTGATTTTGTAGTCTCCAGGGGTGATGGGTGTGTAGGTGATAGTGGCCGTACCGTCCTTGTTATCCTTGCACTGGATCTGCGCCTTAGATGGGCCCTCGATGCCCAAGCCCAGGCCACCTGTTCAACGAGATACCAATATTGATTGATTGACTATTTAATTGATTGATTAAACTTCTAATGGTTATTTGACCATTTCAACTCTAATATTAACTTTCTCTTTCTCTCTTTCTCTCTCTCCGTCCCTCACTCACTCTCATTCTCTCTCTTATTCTCAGTTCAGCATTCACTCTTTGTTCTTTGACGAAAATTTTAGCAGAAATTAATATATAAATAAATATATATCCGCCGTATCTGGCATAAGGCAATAGCAGTCCCTGACATTGATTTCTGGCATAGAATCGGGGGTTAAATTCTTATTGATTAATTGTTGAGGCATAACGAAATCTATTCTCGTCAGTTCAAATTTCACTTAAAATATCTTATCTGTTGGGGACGTCCCTGACATCATCCCTGGATGAGGAAACGGACGTTAAACCTTTATTATTAATATTATTATTTTTAACATCGGCTTATGGAGAATCGACGTCAAAATCGCGTCTACTTCAGTATATTGCATTTTCTTGGGCACAATTATTTTATACGGTTTACCGGACATTGGATTTTGTTTGCATCGTTTGTGAACATTTTTGTTTATTCGGTTTGACTTTTATTCCGTAGTGCTCGATGTTGTCATGGTTGACAGTAGCCTTAAAATTGTTGTTATTGTCTTTTTGTTGCAGTTGCTGTTGTTTGTTGTTGTTGTTGTTGTTGTTGCTGTTGTTTTTGTTTGTTGTTGTTGCTGTTGTTGTTATTGTTGCTGCTGCTGTTGTAATTGTTTATTTTTGTTGCTGCTGTTGTTATTGTTTATTGTTGTTGTTGTTGTTGCTGCTGTTGTTGTTGTCTACCTGGGCCTGAATCCTTGGTGACGACGGTGAAGTGGGTCGGCTGCCCCGCCACTCCGCTAGTCAGTCCAGGCCCGAAAGCACTCACGTTGCCAGGCTTCTTCTCATGGACGAAGAAGTTGAAGGGACTCCTGGGCACCGGCACCCCCGCATAGAACACCTCGAGGGTGTGCAGCCCAAACTCTGCCGGCTGATAGCAGACCTTGACCTTCCCGTTACCACCGTCAACTATCCTGGGCCTGTGCTTGACTCCAGAGGGCGTGGTGATGATTGCTGCATGAGAAATCAATCGTTCAGTCAAGCAATGATTCGATGAAATAAATCAGTGTATTTAATGAATTAGGACAAATTATAAGTGGTGATTTTCTAGTAAACAAATTTATCAAAATTTAATTTTGAGAGTTAACCATTTTAAAATTCATTATAAGTTTGAAGAATTTGTAATAGATTCTTGGTAAATGGAATTTTCCTATAAAGTATCTGGCTGGAAAGTATCATTGGCTGGATCCAATGGCGAAGAGGCTGGAGCCAATGGCGAAGTCGGTAAGATACTCGACCGCGGATCGATCGATAGGTGCGGGATCAAATCCTGGGCTCGCCCGTCACTGACATCGCTTTCGAGTGAGGAAACTGACGTTAACCTTAGCGTTTACCAGCTTTTATCTTCAAAATGAATAATTATATCTACTGCAAATATCCAAAATTATTTTATTATTTATAAAATTTACATTTTTCTTATTCTATTACACTGCCTAGCGGCATATAACTCTTCCAACCAATTCTATCTTCAGCTTTACTTTTCATCCATACTTATGAATTTGTCATCAAATCATCTAATATGCCATGTCTCAGTCTGCCTCTAACCCTTTCCTTTGCATCCTTCTACTACATATATCAAAAAAACCATTACCCCTATAATACGTTCTATCCAGCTGTTCATTCTATCACTTCTCACATTTATTAGCTGTCTATCTGTACCGACTCTCTCAAAACCTCTTCATTTGTTATTCAATATAATATTTTATATCTAATAGAAATTTACATAAAAAAGTTTACTTCTTAAAATATATATTACATAAATATTATTGAATTCATTGAATTTATCTTAAAGAACTGAAATTTAAAGTACTCAGCTGAATATACTTAGTACTGATTTCTACTGAACAGTATTTAAACAATATTGAAGTAATCTGATCGGGGCCAGTAACATGTTGGCAAGTTGTTCGGCAACGGTATAGATGTATATCATATGTATTATATATATATATATATATATATATATATGTATATATAGTATATATATATATATATGTATATATACAGTATATGTATATATATATACATATATAGTATACACATATATACATGTAGTACGTATATATAGTATATATGTGACATATGTATATGTCAACAGCAGTAGATGTATGTTAGAAATCCAGTGCTTTCACAGTCACTAAAATGCTATGGAGCAGAAAATTGACGTTAAATCTGGCTTTAGACTTTATAATTCAGTGACTGCACTGCATAGAACTATTTAAAACACAGGAAAACGCATCACACCGTCTGTTTGTCTGAAATCGTCTCCAATCTTAATTTCGAAATCCGTTGCGTGGAAGGGGGAAGGAACACCCTCCTGCGGGGCGGGCTGAACATTCGGCACGTCCACAAGGGCAGAGGGCGCCCCGGCATGAGCCTGCGGGGCATGCTGGGGCGAGATAGGGGCCTCCTGCGGAGAGTAGGGTGTTGCCTGTTGACTCGTGGTCGTGGCTCTCTGTAGGGTTTCTGCAGTAACAGTCGTCTCCGTCACCTAAATAATAATAATATAAAAATATTAATAATAATACTACTACTAATAATAATAATAATAATATACATCGTCGGAAATTGATATTGGATTAGGGTGTCGGCAAGATATTCGACCGCGGATCAATACGTGCGGGTTTTCAAATCCTGGGATCGCCCGTCACTGATATCGCTTTCGAGGGAGGAAACTGATGTTAACAGTAGCATTTTTAGCTCTTTAATAATAATGATAATGATAATAATAGTAATAATAATAATAGTACTATTAATAATAATTTATTGTTATTATCATTAAAATAATAACAATAGCAATAATAATAATAATAATAATAACGAGAAGATTCATAATAATAATAATAATAATAATAATAATAATAATAATAATAATAATAATAATAATAATAATAGTTACTATTATTATTATTATTGTTGTTATTATTATTATTATTGTCATTATTATTATTATTATTATTATAATCATAATAATCATAATAATAATAATAACAATAAATGTTTAACGTCCGTTTCCTCGTACTAGGATGATGTCAGGGACGTCCCAACATCACATGACACTAAAAATCGATTCACTCCAAAAATTCTGAAAAAACATGTGTCGAAGAGAAAAAAAAAGACCCTAAACGGTGCCGGTCCGGTGATAAAATAACGGTCAGGCTAGATGACCAAAATCTATGGATGCGTTTTCATTTTACAACGGAAAGTGGTAGTAGAACATGAGCGAAGATCAGGAGACAGAAAATACAAAAAACAGAAGGAGCGGAAAAAGAAAATGAACGTCTATTAAACGAAATGAGAATATCAGGTATTTTGAGAAGTTTGGCATTGGAAGAACAAAGCTTACGGGAAGGCGATTATAATACGAGAAGATTCAACGAAGAATTATAATACGAGAAGATTCAACGAAGAATTATAATACGAGAAGATTCAACGAAGAATTATAAAACGAGAAGATTCAACGAAGAATTATAATACGAGAAGATTCAACGAAGAATTATAAAACGAGAAGATTCAACGAAGAATTATAAAACGAGAAGATTCAACGAAGAATTATAAAACGAGAAGATTCAACGAAGAATTATAATACGATTCAACGAAGAATTATAAAACGAGAAGATTCAACGAAGAATTATAAAACGAGAAGATTCAACGAAGAATTATAAAACGAGAAGATTCAACGAAGAATTATAAAACGAGAAGATTCAACGAAGAATTATAATACGAGAAGATTCAACGAAGAATTATAAAACGAGAAGATTCAACGAAGAATTATAAAACGAGAAGATTCAACGAAGAATTATAAAACGAGAAGATTCAACGAAGAATTATAAAACGAGAAGATTCAACGAAGAATTATAAAACGAGAAGATTCAACGAAGAATTATAAAACGAGAAGATTCAACGAAGAATTATAAAACGAGAAGATTCAACGAAGAATTATAAAACGAGAAGATTCAACGAAGAATTATAAAACGAGAAGATTCAACGAAGAATTATAAAACGAGAAGATTTAATTATAATTATTGAATTAGGAGATCACAAAGGTAGGAAGGTTTCCCAAGATAAGTCTTTTGAAATTTAAATAAATCAATCAATCAATTGATCTAGTTAAGGAACCGATTAAATCAATCAATCCATCCATCCATCCATCATCCATCATCCATCAATCAATTAATCCATCAATCAATTAACCAACTAATCAATCAATATATGATATAGTCATGCTGGTTTAGACCACTCACGGTTTGCTCTATACGACCCTGAGGCACAGCCACGCCTCCAAACTTGAGATCTATCTTATACACTCCCGCCCTAACAGGTCGGTATCTAATGGTAACGGTGCCGTCCTGGTTGTCAGTGACAACGGTTTCTATAGTTTCCGTTGTGGCTGTGCTGGTAACGGTTGCTGTGATGTTTCCATATCCAGCCTCCTCTTTCCTCACCGTGATGACGGACTCCTCAGCCACCACCAGAGTTCTCTTGATTGTCTCCACTGTGCAAGAAATACATCGAAATACAATAAAATACATATAGTAAAATTGTATTTATATCACAGTGTATTCATATTCATGAAATGAAAAGGAGGCAGGGGCAGGCCGAGATTAGGTATGTTAGATGATTTAAAGACCTACTCATATGTGGAACTGAATAAGAAAGCTGAAGACAGAGAAGAGTGGATGCGTTATATTTCATAGACCTGCCAGTGGGCAGTGCACTAAAAGCGAGAGAGTATTCATATTGTATTTAGACCTAGGCTCTAGAATTGCTACAGAATTTCTAATCCCGAAACTTCTTAAACTGGGATGCAAGGGAAGATAATTTTTTTTAAATTTTGTAATTGTATTACATATGTAATTATATTTTATTGCTATTTTTGGAATGTGTTATTCGTAGTAGCTGTTACTAACTGTATTGCATTATGGAGCTTAGGCACTTTTGTGGTAACCTTTCTCTTCTTGATTATTTGTTGATATAGCTACGCATGTTTGGATTTACTTTCAATGTGACAAGATAAACATATAAAAAGGTTGATGGTAAAAAATTCATTGTCATGAAATTCAGTATAGTACACTGCTAAAGAAGAACAGAGTAAGTCAAAGGAAAATCACTCAGAAGCCATATTTTCCCCAAGCTATGGGCTACAATACATAAGTTATGGATAAGGAATGAAGTTTTTAGAAGGGTCTACCCTGTTGATCTATTATGTATTTTCATGAAGTTTGAAGTCAGACTCTGAGTTATAGCCTAATATATACATTGGACCAGTCACTTGCAGAACACTAGAGATAGATAGATAAACGCATTTGTTTTTACAGTAGCCGCTACTGACTCTATTATCTTACAGAGCTTAGGCTATTTTTGGTAACCCTCTTGTTCATGATTATTTGTTTATTTGCTAGTTAGGTAGTATAAACATCATCATCTTCCCTTTATTACCAGTTTAACTAGGATTGGGATACGAATACACCTCCTCCACTCCTCTCTCTCCCATACCATATCAACTGCCAATCACACATAACAATCACACATATTCCATTGGTTTTGAAACATGTTGTAGAAATTTCTGGAGCCTAGGCGGTCGTTGATCAACAACTGAATGACCTTTCTACATTGGTTTGGATCTTAGTGCTTTAGTCTTCTCGTACGACACGTGCAGTCACCGATGGTCAAATCTTCAAACAATCCGAACACAACATGGGACTAATGAAGTATACAGTACATGTAGTTATCATTATTGTGTCGAGATAACTATAAAAAGTTAGAAATGAGAAAATATCAACTCCAGCCTACCGGGTACTCTGACTTTGCTGGCATCACCCGTAGGCACGGTGTTGACTCTGAGGGGGCCAGTGGGCAGGTCCTTGCCCGCGTACTTGACGGCCACGGTGTGTAGTCCCACGTCCTCAGGGGTGTAGCTCACCAGGTAAGTCCCGTCTCCTACCGGCTGAATGCTCGGCTGTACCGGCTTTCCTTGTGGACCCTGCCAAATCAAAAATTAAATTTCAAATCTTCAAATCAATTAATCAAAAAATAGATCTATCCGTAAATCAATCCATTAATCTGTCAATCAATGAATCGATGAGGGTATAATCCTGTATGTCATTTTCTACTACCAAAAGCGATGTTAAGGACACCGCCACCGGTCCAAGTAAAAACTATATTAGAATTTTAATGGAAAGCTAAACAGCAAAAAATCGAATGTTAATTTTTAATATCGGATTTTAGATAAATTTTGTTTTCAACAGATACGCTACTCGGTTGACCTCTTTATTATATGCGTGTAGCAAGTGTAGCTTACATTTTTCTCATTTGCTGATCCACTCTTTGCCCTTCTCCGCCCCCGCCCTACCTCATGAACTTCCCAAGAGAACTTATTTACTTATAAGTTACTTATTTACTTATTACTTAGTTTCTTATAAGAAGGTAAAGTTACGTATTTACTTAAATAAGTAGCTAAATAACTAACTAAACGATAAATAAATAAATAAGTAACTGCTAAACAGTAGTGGAGGATACACACACGAATTTTCGTCCGTATCTCATATTTCCAATTATATAATTACTGATAGAATGTTTAGATGTTCTTTTATTTAATTATTGTGTTAATCAAGTATCTATTGCCTGAATATGCATTTATTAGGTATATTGTTGAGTCTGTATAATACTTTCCATCATTTTTGGGATTGCATGTATATTTCGCCTTGTTAATGTTGCTATTTGTTTACATATCTGATGGCTGGGGTGGTAATTAGGTAAGTTAATTGAAACCCCTTGGACTCCCTCATGTGCGTATGCTGAGTTTAATCGTCATTACCTTCTTCTTTCCTTTTGAACCCCAGTTTAACCGGGGTCGGTATACGAATAGACCTTCTCCACTCCTCTCTGTCCCACACCATATCACTAATCAATTCCCAAATTTTTATTGAGCGAGTTTAAGAGAAAAGAAAAGCACAACCAGATCCCTTTCCGGTCTTGTTTAAGTATTTATCAAATGAATTCAATCAGGAGGAGAAACTGATGATATTTGTTGACTTTGGTATCATATAGTAGTTTGTTAGTCACCTCTGCTAGGGGAGGGTTCGGCGCATTGGTAGAGTATGCTCTTCATAATCTTAAGAATATATCAACAACAACAACGATTACAGTGCTACTGTCGTCCGTGACAACATCATTCACTATTGATCATTTGATTAATATTGAATGAGGCCAATGAATAATCCCCGAATTGACGGACTATTGTTCTTAAATCCTTAACTAGCTGCAATGTGCGTAAACTGACGCTTACGATTAAAAATCGTTTTCGTTAAATGAGAAAGAAATAATACAAGTACACAACGAGAAACTAACAGAGAAATTCGAGTAAATACGTGCGTTATGTCATATGTTACTAGTCATATAAAAGACTCCTCTTGTACCTTGACTTCGACGTCCAGCTGCTGAGTGACTCCGGCCTTCCTCGTGTCGACGACGAAGGATGTGGGGATGGAGGCAGGGACGGGCTCGCTAGGACTGACTCCCTCCCCAAACACCGTCACCTTAGACACATCAGTGCTCGGCTGAATCTGAGTCGTGAACGGGCTAAGACACAAATTGTCAAATTAATATTTATTATACTAGTATTTTATTAGTTAAAACCGGATGTTAAGATCCTACTGATTGATTGATTGATTGATTGATTTCACTGAGTCATGCTTTTATTTATTTTCACTGCAGCGTTTATTTTGTAGAATTTAATACTATTTAATTTCGCTATCGAATATCAGAAAATACTAGAAGACTAGATATCGCGTGATATCACTATGATATGTTTAGAAAGTAAAGCGCTAGCAGCCAGTATATGACGAAATGAAGAAATATCTAAATGTTCAAGGGTCTATTGTCCGAATCTACTTTTTGAAGAAGTAGACCTTGTTACAGACGCATGTATGGCAGACGAGGTATATTTTTCTATTTACAATATACTTTCTCACTCAGCATGGAAACTCCGTTACCCAATAAGTTGATCCTACCACAGCGACCATCCCATACCTTGAAGTGGCCTATAGCTTGGCAAAAGAGGTTTCCGAGATCGCATTTCCTTATAACACTACAATAATTATCACAACGCGACAATATAAAAACAAAGCATAGAGTCATTCGTTGTCAGTAGTCCCTCGAGAACAGCAAGAAGAACGTTAGGTCACAAATTTTGGTCACTATTCTCGGAAGAAATAAAAATATATCATACTCTGGCACTACGATTGAAGATCTCGAGTTTAGCATATTGGTTAGAAAATGTTCTTAGTTGTCATTGTAATCCTAGCAATATGGCGTTATATTTATTATTATTTCAGTAGCGTCATATTGTTTTATTGTTGTTGTGGTTGTTAGAGACCTGTTGGGCACATGTTGATCGGCGTACTTGACATCCACTCTACAGGGTCCCTCGAAATCAGGAACGTAGGTGACGTCATACACTCCCTCCTTGACCTTCACTACGTCATTCTGTACCCGATGATCTGTGAAAAATTAAAATTTATAAGTAGATAGTAAATTAATATTAATTAGTAGTTGAAACAAAACTAGAAAGTACATTATACATAGAATTGAACACAATTTGAATAAGCCAATATAATTAAATATTGTATTATATAGTTTATCATAATCATCATCATCATCATTATTAGTATCATCATCATCATCATCATCATCACCATCATCTTCTTCTTCCCTTGAATAGCAGATTAACGGGTATCTAGTACAACATGGTCTCTAGTACAACATGGTCTCTAGTACAAGCTGGTCTATAGTACAAGCTGGTCTCTAGTACAACATGGTCTCTAGTACAACCTGGTCTATAGTACAACCTGGTCTCTAGTACAACCTGATCTCTAGTACAACATGGTCTCTAGTACAACATGGTCTCTAGTACATGGTCTACATCATGGTCCCTAGTACAACATGGTCTCTAGTACAATATGGTCTCTAGTACAATATATTCTCTAGTACAACATGTTCTCTAGTACAATATATTCTCTAGTACAATATGATCTCTAGTACAATATATTCTCTAGTACAACATGTTCTCTAGTACAATATATTCTCTAGTACAACATGTTCTCTAGTACAACATGGTCTCTAGTACATCATGGTCTCTAGTACAACATGGTCTCTAGTACAGCATAGTCTACATCAAGACCTCTAGCACGGGTCTCACTCACCGTTCAGCACATCGGTGGTGACGACCTCGAGTCTCGCCTCCCCGGCCTCGGTGGCGTCCACGGTGAACACCCCGGTTGTGCCCTTCCTCACCCCCTCAGGGCTCAGCCCGGGCCCGAAGCACTTGACGGCGCTAGGGTTCACCACGGGAGTCTCCGTCACGTTGACATGGAACGGGCTGCCTGCATAATAGATAGACAGAGCCAAGATAGTACAATGATACTTGATACTGGAAGAATAGGGAGAGATAGAGAGAAAGAGAGAGAGAGAGAGAGAGTTACAGAGAGAGAGAGAGAGATAATGGATGAGGCATAAATATAGAGAGTTTAAGAGTGAAGATAAAGGAAGAGATATCGTAGTGAAGAGAGAGAGAGAGAGAGAGAGAGAGAGAGAGAGAGAGATAATGAGACAGAGAATTGACTAGGCCTAAATATAGAGAGAGGTTAAGAGTGAAGAGAGAGAAAGAGATATCGTAGTGATGGTTAGAGAGAGAGAGAGAGAGAGAGAGGGTGAAAGAGAAATAAGAGATCAATAGAGAGATAATTGTGATGGAGAGAGATACAGAGAGAAATATCAAAGAGAGGACAGAGATACTGCAGAGAGAGGAGAGATGGAGAGAGAGGAGAGAGAGATGGAGAGAGACACCCATTCTACCTGGTATGGGCTGGTTGTTGAAGGTAATGCCTATCTCGTGATCTCCCACTGAGTCCGGGAGATACTCCACGGCAAGGGTCCCATCCTGGTTGTCCGAGCAGGTCACCTTGGGCTCGGTGGGCCCCACGACCGAGAGGCCTATGCCCCCTGAGCCCGCCCCACGGGTCGATATAGTGAACCTGGCCGGCTTGTTGGGCTGAGCGCCCTGTAGACCTGTCGTGATAATACCGAACGTGATTAGTAGTTCACTATACATGTACATAGCAATTTAGAAGTCATATTTGTCCAAGCTATAGACATCGCTTATATCGCATACGAGTGAGAAAACTAACGTTAACCTTAGCTTTACTAGCTATAGGCTACATATAGGCCGATATTAGGTATGTTAGATGATTTTAAGACCCACTTATATGTCGAATTGAAGAGGAAAGCGGAAGACAGCGAAGAGTGGAGGCGCTATATACCATGGACCTGCCATGAGAAGTGCACTAAGAGAGAGGCTGCATAAGGTATGAATAAGGCGTGGTCCTTTGTTAAGGGATTAACTTGTTGATCTATAGAGAACTCTTTATGTATCGTGAAAGCAGACTCTGAGTGTGAATATCAACCTTGGACCTGTTAATTAGACGGACACTTAGAGAGAGAGAGAGAGAGAGAAAGAGAGAGAGAAACAGAGAGAGAGAAACAGAGAGAGAGAGAGAGAGAGGGGGGCAGTTAGACTTGTTATATACACATAGTATAGTATTAGCACAATACAAGAAAAGTATGCTAAGTATTAGATTAGAATATATGCCATTAAGAAATTCTAACTTCAAGAGACAAGAAAGTGAGAGCGAGAAGGAGAGGATGAGATAGAGAGAGAGAGAGAGAGAGAGAGAGAGAGAAAGAGAGAGAAAGCTAAAGAGAAAAAGAAATAGAGAAGCATGACATTGTGTAAATTGATATCTGTCCATGTTTTTACATACAGTAGTACTTATTTATAAACCAATCTTATTATATAAATAAAAGTACACAAATTTGCTATAACCTTTACAATTAAAGCAATTGCTTACCCGGTCCATAGGCCTTGACCTTGTTAGGATCACAGCCCGGAGTGGCCTGTATATGGAAGGGACTCCTAGGAACCATCTGATCATTGTAGGACACGTCGATCTTGTGAGGTCCTAGTGTCAACAACAACAACAACATGATTAACTTACTAGTCTTAATGAATATCGACTCAGCCTATTTATTTCTGCATTTAAATAAATGGGCTGAATCTCAGTAAAAGTCATTTTAAAAAGTATGATGCTGCCAGACGACAAACACAAGGAGCAATTTAAAAATTTAGTTTGAATATTTCATGCAGTTAATGACAGACGCACAAACCTTCTTCGAATGGCGTGTAGAGTGCTGTATAGGTCCCGTCCTTATTGTCTATAAGGGGCAGCTCCTGCAGGGCTGAGGTGGGCGTGGTTAGGATAGCCTTGGGCTTGCCCACGTTCTTAGGCACCACCGACTTAGCGTCAATTGTAAACTCAGTCACAGACTCCAACAGAACGCCTGATAAATGCGAAATATATTTAAGTCGTCTTAACAATCACTCTCTTTTTCTCTCTCTCCCTCCCTCCATCTCTCTCAGTGAGTGAGTGAACAGTTATGGTTATGATAAGATATTAAAAATATTTGAGAGTATTAGTAATAGTAACACACACTATAATGAAAGTATCAACTACGTTGATATTTGTCACTCTTAATACCACCTGTGTTAAATCCATTAGCCAATTTTTTCCACTTTCCGTATAACCAGTCCAGTGAATGTCCGAGATTTTACACTCAGATCAGCGAGGCTGGGATTCGAACCCACGAGAGTTCAATTCACCTCAGGGTCTGCCATTTAAAACTTCATCCTTCATTTAAAAGTTCATATTGCGTTATATAAAACTTATAATAACGCAATGATTTATTTTATCATAAATATTCCAGAATAAAAATTAATAGTGAGGATATTTAATAAAATAAATCTACTATAGCGTAAGCCAGATATACCGGGTTCGACTCCAGGTCCGTACACCTTCACCCCGGACACGTCGACCACCTGGGCAGGCTTGATCTGAGCCCTGAAGGGCGAGCCGGGGATGGGCTTGTCGTCGTAGAGGATATTAGCCACGTACTCGCCGGGCTCTGTGGGCCAGTAGCGCACGTCGTAGACCCCCGGCTCCTTGCCCACACACTCGATCTCAGCCTTCGTGGGCCCGTCGATAGTGAGACCCAGGGCCCCATGGCCCGCCTCCCTGGTGTCGATAGTGAAGTCTGCAGGGCTCTTAGCCGTGCCGCCCTCGAGACCAGGGCCATAGGCCTTCACCTACGAGCAAGCATGAAGAGCTAGTCGTTAGAGGCGACTGAGTTGGAAAATCAACGGGAAACCACCTCTGACGGCTTAATAATATTCCCAATGCATGGCTGCGTTAAGGTGTGGATAAAGAGCAGCCTTTTGTGAATTAATTAATTATTTAATTGATAGAGTACTCTTTAAGGAGAGTGAAAGTAGTGAATGAGTAAGAGCATGTATCTTGGACCTGCCACTTGACAAAACATTGGAGAAAGAGAGAAAGAGAGAGAGAGAGCGAGAGAGAGAAAGAGAAAGATAGAAAGATCTTATAAGCGTATTAAGCTATAACGAATTTAATTCAAATAAAACCACGTGAACTACTTTAATGTTTAATATATAATGAAGTATAGCATAGCATGACACCTCTCTCTCTCTCTTTCTCTCTCTCTGTCTCTCTTTGTCTCTCTCTCTCTGTCTCTCTCTTTCTCTCTCTCTCTCTCTCTCTCTCTCTCTCTCTATCTCTGTAGTGTTCTGCTAAATGACAGGTCGAAATCATAATCATATTCAAAGTCTGCTTTCAAGCTCCACAGAGGGGACGTCATAGGTCCACAAATTAGTCTCTTCACAATAGGCAATGCCCTATGGTAGTTCTAGCTTTCAGTGTTCCGGGCACACCACAGGAAGCATATAAAATAAGATTCCTCTGAAGCGAATCATATAAAATTACACTAATAATTTTAACAGTATTCGCGATATCAATAGTGTTCGATGTTGTCGTTGATGACAGTAGTAGTCTAATTGATGTTACTATTACGTTACCTTAGGACCAGCCGGGGCTCCGCCATCAGGCACGGCGTTGACCTTGTAAGGAGAGTTCTGGATCGTCTGATCGTTGAAGGTCAGGTGGACCTCGTGGGGTCCGGGCTCAGTGGCGAGGATCTGACTGACGAACCCGTCAGGGGCCTGACCCACCGGGGCGGGGGTCACCTTGCCCGAGGGGCTGACCACGTTCACCTTGACCGGGCCCGGTCCCGCACCGGCAGTGACGATGTTGAACGGTACGGCCTTGCCTATAGGCACATCTGAGTGGAACAGTAAAAAAATAATGTGCTAATTAGATCTAACTACAAATGTTTGAGGAATGCAGAAAAATGTTGAAGTATAAAAGAAAAATGCCCAACTTGGACATCTAATTATCAAATCAAAACAACAACTTTTTTCTGTTTGATCTTAATTTCTATGTTGTAAAATGTAAATAAGTAATCACACAAATGTTGAGCATACAAATAATCAAATAATAAATGTCCATTACGATCCATTTAACGTTGACATTATGAGTGCATGATCGTTTTGCAAAAAGTTAAAGTTGCTCAAACTTCAGATCTTTCTAAAAGTTGCTCTTTGTACTGTTTTAGGTATTTCCTCCTTTCAGCTCAATGGTTATTAGTAATCGTTGGCTTTTGATGGTGCATCAAATGCAGCCGGCGTCGATTTAAGAGCAACCTTCGAACACTCTTGGAATTTTTCATTCCAAGCCGTCATTAATCTCTTTTCCATGGTGGTCTCCTAACCATATGCTAACGGAGCCCAACGTGGCTTAACTGATGAACAGCTAGACTGATTGCTCTAAATCCCGCCCCATATATCGTCAAAGATAAATTTATTCTTAACATTTTCATTCTTCTTGTCAACGACTTTCAGATTTCTTTCTAGTTTCAGACATTTTTTATTTCATTGTTGTTATTTAGTTTTAGAGAAAGAAACGCAGAGATAGAGAGGGAGAGAGAGAGAGTGAGAGAGAAAGAGGGGGAGTGAGAAAGAGAGAGAAAGAGTTTAACAGATTTAAACACACTAAATACATCCAATAGCACACACTCACATTAGGCCGTCAGAGAGAATACAAGTAACCTATCTAGTTGATCACGTAGGTTTTATTTGAGAAAACATTCGAGGAATACAAACTCTGCGGCAGGTCCTTGACGGTGACGTTGGGCAGAAGATTCTCGGGCACGGCTGTGACAGAGAAGGGAGAGTTGGGTACGGGCTGATCGTTGAAGGTCACGTGGACTTGTTGAGGTCCAGGCTCAGTGGCCAGGATCTGACTGACGAACCCGTCAGGGGCCTGACCCACCGGGGCGGGGGCGATCCTACCCGAGGGGCCCACCACGTTCACCTTGGCCTGACCGGGGCCTACCCCTGCTGCTGTTATCTTGAACGGTACCGGCTTTCCAACTGGGACATCTAATTTTCAAATCAAAATAATAACTCTTTTTCTGTTTGATCTTAATTTTGAGGTCTCTGTACAAATAATATTCCTCATCATCATGATCGTTATCATGAACTTGATCATGATCATCATCGTCATGATGATCATGATCATGATGATCATGATCATCATCATCGTCGTAATCGTCATCATCATCATCATCATAATCATCGTCATCGTCATCATCATCATCATCATCATCTTCTTCTTCTTCTTCTCTTAAATCCAAGTTGAACTAAGGCCAGAATATGAATTTTTTGAAGTTTTTCCAATTGTTAAAATTTAATAGCAATTTCTGGAGCCAACGTGGTCATCAACCGAATGTCCTTTCTACCGTTGGTAAATAATATTACTCATCTAAACAGCAATATCATATAAAATAAGCACAATAATAAACAGTACAGTTCGAAGATCTCTTACGATGTTTAACTTAAATATTGTTAGATTAATTCTATTACAGTTGATACAAAATGGAATTTCAAATTAAGAAATTGCAATTTTTTAAATTTAATGAAAAAACATTGAAATATTTTATTGTCTCATTTATAATATTAAGTATACTCGACAGTTTCATTAACATATTTAAACATTTACAAGAAAAAGTTGTCTTAATAAATGAATTTCTATACGTAAATTGCACACGTAAGTAACGTAGTCAATTGTGAGAGAAAGATCAAGCAGTTATAATAGCTGAACAATTTAAGAAAATGTAAAAAATAAGTCCCAATCACTTCGCAGATACCGAAACTCAATTTAGAAACATCCGGAACACTTATGGTTTTGGTTTGGACAACCTGTGATAATAATCTAATCTTCTATGTGTTACTGTGAATTCCTCTTGTATTGATAGCATAGCATCGCTCGAATGAGAAAATCTAAAATAAAAAAGTAAATTACTCTTAGGAAGATCCTTGACAGAGATTCCAGGTGTTTGACCTTCAGGAACAGCGTTGACCTTGAAAGGTGATTTCTGGATGGGCTGATCGTTGAAGGCCACGTAGACCTCGTGAGGCCCCGGCTCCGTGGCCTGGATCTGACTGACGAAGCCCTCGGGGCCCGGGTTGACAGGGGCGGGGTTCAGCTTGCCGCTGGGGCTGAGCACATTAACCTTGGGCTGACCGGGGCCAGCGGGGCCCGTGACGATGCTGAATGGCACGGGTCTGTTAACTGGTACAGCTGAGAGACAAATCATAGTAAAATTAAACTATAAAATGCAAACGACCGTATAAAACATATTTCGTGCTGAATATCACTAAAAATCTTAATAAGATTGCATTTTACGAATATTTCTGATTGACTAAACCATCTCTGCAAGTGCCGGGTTCGACGTAATGGATTTAATTGCGCCTAACTCTAAAAATCTTGAAGTATGGGTTAAACCCCCCTCCAGGTGGCCCTAGCTGTTATGTATACGTTGTCAAATATTTCCGTGAGTTTAACGTCAAGGTCAAAAAATCGATGGCTTCTCTTCAAGAAGTCATTGAACCCGAATATCGCCGTGGTTGGTTCAAATGAAGGACTACTCAAGGCAGCTGACAGATTTGACTGAGTGATGATCTAGTTCTAGAATACGTTGGTTTTATGCTTCTAGAGAAATTAATGACCAATGTATTCAAAAATCTAAGGCGCAATCAATAAGTAATACAGTATGTTTATTGCTTCCATCTATATCACATGCCATCAAAGAATGACCATGACTAAGACTAAGAATCACCCACCGTGACTGAGAATAATTAAGATTTATAGGCAGAGAAGGAACGGAAGGCAACGGGAAACCACATCAGAAGCCATATTTTCCCAAATTATAAGCTACATAAGGTATAGACTTTGTTAATTGTTTAACTTGTTGATCTAAAAGTGCTCGTTTGGAGCGAGAAAGCAAACATTGAGTATGAATATGTGCCTTGAACCTGCCACTTGGTAGTGCACTGAAGAAAGAGAGAGAGAGAGGGAGAGAGAGACAGAGAATAAAAAGTGTCAAGCAGGTTAACTCTTAAAAAAAGTGTCAAACTGGAGGACGAGAAGTAAGAAAGCAATGACAAGCTAAATTAAAGATTCGCTAAACACGATCAAAACCACTGTTATCTTATGATTACGAAACCCAGCTTTAAACAAGAGGCAATAAAGCTAGATTATCAGAATGAAAGTATGAAGTTTACTTAGTGAAGCAATCGCCGTAACTAACGATTCGATAAGTAAACAATCCGTCAAGAGATAAGAAAACATTGCTAGTGAACTCAGTCATTGATGCACTGAAATTATATTTTCAGTCACATTGCTACCTACAGACATTCGTACGTCATGGCGGACACCCTTTATAAACATCCTACTTTGACTTATACAACAAACTCTTGAGCGACCCGTTGATAGTGGACTGCACTGGTATGGATCTCTCTTCTTTCTCAGTCGATGGCATTTCAGGCGCGCTCTTATGATGGGGAAATATTTGTTGTCTTGTGTTCTATATACCTGAATGTACAGACTGGGGCAACAACAAAAAATCCCCTAGCGAGATCTTAATAACTTTAAGAAAACTCAAAATATCTCTACGCAATTTACGGAGCTTCTAGGGGAGGCATTTCTGCGTATATCCTGAAAATTTGATGAAAATCTATTAAGCAGGAAAAATATTACAGCGTTTCTACGAAAAAAGTGCAAAATCAGTTTTGACAAGGCTTTTTTTACCAAAAGTCTTAATAACTTGGACAAAACTCAAAATAGTTTTACAAAATTTTTGGAGCTTCCAGAGGACGACTTTCTACACATAACTTGCCAAATTTGGTGAAAATATATTCAGAAGTAACAAAAATACAGCGTTTCTTCGAAAAAAATGTTAAAATCAATTGTAACAAGGCTTTTTTAAACAAAAGTACCGGACATTTTCTTCAAAATTTAGGAATAATTTTAGCATAAGAACGAATTTTAAACATCGTTTATTGGAGTAGCTAACAAGGTAGTGCAGACTTAAACTCAACCACTTACGTAAAAGGCCCTTTTCAGGGTCGTTATTTTCTTTAAAAGGATCGACTGACATTTCGAAAAGTCTTGTAAAAATTGATTTTAGAACTTGTATCGTAGAAATGCTGTAATTTCGTAACTAATGAAAATATTTTCATAAAATTTGCAGGATATACGCAGAAATCTCTTTCATAGAAGCTCCGAAAATTTCGTAGAGATATGTTGAGTTTTCTTAAAGTTATTGAGATTTCGCTAGTGGATTTTTTTTTGCCCCAGTCTGTATATGTTATTGAATGTCTCAATATCGTAGGGGTAAAATCATAAAGTTTTAAATGACAGATCCTGGGGTGAATTGAACTCTCGCGGGTTCGAATACCACCCGCGCTGATCTGAGAGTAAAATCTCGTACATTCACTGGACTGATTACACAGAAAATGGTCTAAATTGCCTAAAGCTTTAAACATGTAGTATTTAAAGTGATATAAATCGACGTAGTTCATCATTTCACTATAATGCGTGTTTTCATTTTACCTGACATCGACTCAATAAGCAGAACCAGACGTTAAACGTTCATTGCATTATATCGTATCAAAGCCTTACTCTCAGGCAAGTCCTTGACGGTAACGTTGGGCAGAAGATTCTCGGGCACGGCTGTGACAGAGAAGGGAGAGTTGGGTACGGGCTGATCGTTGAACGTCACGTGGACTTGTTGAGGTCCGGGCTCAGTGGCGAGGATCTGACTGACGAACCCGTCAGGGGCCTGACCCACCGGGGCGGGGGCGACCCTACCCGAGGGGCCCACCACGTTCACCTTGGCCTGACCGGGGCCTACCCCTGCTGCTGTTATCTTGAACGGTACCGGCTTTCCAACTGGTACAGCTAAAGATAATAAAAATAAGTTATAGAATTGCAAACGAAAGGCTTACTGGAGGAAATTGCAAAAAGGCAAAAATGTTCAGTGTTGTTCAAATTTTAAAGAAGCGATTCCAAGGCATTTGCCATATCATCATTATCATCATCAATGTCATCACCATCATCTTCCCTAGATTCCCAGTTTAACCAGGGTCGGGATACGAATAGACCTTCTTCAATCGTACCTGTCCCACACCAATCACAACATGATCAATCACAATTCCATTTCGTTACAATTTTGATAGCAATTTCTGGAGCCAAATTAAGGCGCTCACCAACAGAATGTCCGTTCTGATGTTCGTTTAGATATTACTGTTGTGTCGCCTTTTACGATACGGGCATAATGGAACGAATTTGATAGCATGTTGAAAGGTTGAGACAAATATTCACGGAGAGGTTATGATATAAAACACGAAAGGAAGTAACATTATCTAGAAAGGAATGAAGGATATGACGATTTTTGAGACGCGTCGTATATAATTTAGAATCTTGTAGATTAATTAGTAATAGTTTTAGTAATAAACGAGCGCCGTAGATTACACCCGGAGAGAGAGAGAGAGAGAGAGAGAGAATGAGAGGGATAGAGATATTGACAGATAAATAGATAGATAGGTAGATAGATAGAGAGAAAGTGAGAGAGGGGTGCTATACAGTATTATAATACAGATAGGCAGGTCCTAAATATTACATCTTAGCTCTGAAGCCGCTAAAGTGAATGAACGCTTAATGCAAACACAATACGAACAGTTAACACAAAAATTAACTTACTCTTTGGAAGATCCTTGACAGAGATTCCAGGTGTTTGACCTTCAGGAACAGCGTTGACCTTGAAAGGTGATTTCTGGATGGGCTGATCGTTGAAGGCCACGTAGACCTCGTGAGGCCCCGGCTCCGTGGCCTGGATCTGACTGACGAAGCCCTCGGGGCCCGGGTTGACTGGGGCGGGGTTCAGCTTGCCGCTGGGGCTGAGCACGTTAACCTTGGGCTGACCGGGGCCAGCGGGGCCCGTGACGATGCTGAATGGCACGGGTCTGTTCACTGGTACAGCTGATAATCATAAAACATTTAGATTGTTTAATTTTTAATAAATCATTTTTATTGTTGGAATAACCCCTCAACGCCTTAATTATGATATAGTGGGTGTAAAATATCAACCAGCAAATAGATAGGCTATCATCATGTTTAACGCTATCATCAGTAACAAACAGCATATCCTGCACCGGCTTCTTCTATCGCTTAAAGATAATTTAAACTCTAAGCTCAGGGAGAGTGCTCATCCCTTCTCTTTACCATCCAAACGCTCCCCTTTGATGGATAAGAACTTTATAATTAGAATGCTATATAAAGACTCTTATTAAGTTTCTTTGAAGCAATGTCTGCATAATGCTATGTTTATTGCTTTCTATATTTCCATATGTATGTGTGTACGTTTTCTGCGGTATGTCAGATTTCATGTAATAAACGAATATATAATATAATAAGATACCAACTATGGTAAATAATACTATAAAAACGTAATATTGAGCAGGAGTTATCCAAGAACCGGAAACTGGATTGATGCTTTATTTAGACTGCGGGCAACAACGTTCAATTTATTTGCTTATTATAAAAAATGCAAAGGTTTGATAAATTACAAATTTAACCAGTAATTCATTAAATATTAGAGTCATGAAACATATTTCTGTAATATAAGTTTTCTCAAAGTATGTACAATGTAAATGCCAGACCAGAATAGTTGTTAATAACTAGTTAAATATTGGCATATGGACTGTACTGCTCCATTTTAACCATGTCCAGTACCAAGGATTTGTTGATATTTTGATGCATGGCGTGGAGATAGATCGTTGAACATAGCATTTAGTGATTATCAGACCAATGCGTAATGCAATGAACCCACTAATTACGATGATGATGTTGCTTTGACGTCATGATCAGATGCAGGAAGGGCTTCTCTAAAAAGTTAAACGAAACAACAGATGATGGTGATATGGGTTTAACATACGATCGGAAACCCAAAGGGCTTCTATTCAAGACGTCAAATGAAACAACTTCCAGACAGTAGAGCTTATACTCTTATATAATGCCACGTGCATAGTAAATTATATGCTATAGGCCAAGTGTGGTGGGATTTCACGGCTAAAGGGGCTTTCAGTGGTGAGTGGTGGAGAGATCTTATGTCAGGAGGTCTAGAGAGTGCCGCAGAGAGAGGTATGGTGAAAGCCCTGGTGTGGGCCGCGCTGCTGTATGGATGTTAAACATGGACATTGGGGAAGGAAGGGTGTCGTGGGACTGGAGGCATTGAAAGTGTGGATGCGGGGAGGAGTGAAAAGGTTTGGCTGGACTCGGGGGAGGGAGTTACGAGTGAGTTAAACCTGCCGTTAAACCTACCTTCTCTCTTCTTTTCAGTAATCTGCCAAGTGGCAGGTTCAAGGTACATATTCATACTCAAATCCTGCTATCCCGCTCCATAAGAGCACTCCTTAGATCAACAAGAAACCTACATTATATTATATTTAATGCCAAAGCCTTACTCTCAGGCAAGTCCTTAACGGTGACATTAGGCAGAAGATTCTCAGGCACGGCTGTGACAGAGAAAGGAGAGTTGGGTACGGGCTGATCGTTGAAGGTCACGTGGACTTGTTGAGGTCCGGGCTCAGTGGCGAGGATCTGACTGACGAACCCGTCAGGGGCCTGACCCACCGGGGCGGGGGCGACCCTACCCGAGGGGCCCACCACGTTCACCTTGGCCTGACCCGGCCCGGCGCCCCCGGTCAAGATCTTGAAAGGAACCGGCTTACCGACGGGTACAGCTAAAAAATAAAATATAAATATTTAACGTCCGCAAAACTTCAAAGTAAAGATAGCAGAGTTTGTAAAAGAATAGTTGAACTGTTATTGCTTTATATTGCTTTATTGTTATTGCTGTTATTGCACTGGCTGGAGCCAGTGGCGACGTCGGTAAGATACTCGACCGCGGATCAGTATGTGCTGGGTTCAAATCCTGGACTCACCCGACACTGACATCGCTTTCGAGTGAGGAAACTGACGTTAACTTTTGATTTTTATTCATATAATGTTAGATAAGAATTTTTCATCGTCGGCCAAATGTTAGAGAATTTTTGCTAGATCTTGATTAAAGCTCTTTGATTGACGTACAAGTTTAGAATGTAACATTCTTTCAATTTCTATTCTAACAAGCAGCTACATGTAGAAAACATTAAAAAGCTAAAGAGCTAATAATTCTAAGAGGGAAATAACAGTGAACTCTTGCGATTCAATTAATGAAAAATGTTTTAGTTTAAAAATAATTGTAATTATTTTAAAGCATTCACCCAAATTAATTCTCATTCAACACTTAATGCAAATGTTATTTACATTTTTACTATTGAGTCACATGTACAACTAATTCAGCATTTCATTTAAATTTGTATTGAGTGCATTTGAATTATCGTATTATTCATTATTACATTTATTTTGCACATAAAGCTCTATTTAAAGTTGAATAAGAATTAAGTGCAATTAAAGTTATTGCAATACATTCTACAAAGAGAAATTGTAACTTATTATTTAACTAAGAGCGACTGCCAGGCTAAAAGACTAGGAATTGCGAGCACAAACTTTTCGGCAGATCTTTAACAGTGATTGCAGATGACGACACTTGGATGCGGAAAGGACTGTTCGGCACAGGGGCATTGTTAAAGTTAACGGAAGCCACGAGGGTTGTGCCGGTGGGTACATTGGGCTCGAACTCGACCTTGTAGGTTCTGTCACCATTGTCAGTGAGCCGAGCTGGAATAGGCTGCCCTTGCTCCGTCGTCAACTGCACCTGTGGCTGACCTGTTACCAACCAATCAATCCAATTAACTGATTTATAATTTATAAATTATTCAATCAATCAATTAAATAATTAATCAATTAATTAGTCAATCACATCCGTGCTTTAATATATTCATTTATCAATAAAGCACTTACTATCCAACCAATCAATAAACCATCAGTGAATCAACCAGTAGCTCAACCAATAAGTTAGTAAATGAGTAAACCAGTTAGTCATTCAGTCAAACCACCAATAAATTAATCAGCTAAGTAATCAATTGAGCGAGAAAATTAATTAATAAATGAACTAATCTGTCAAACGTTTTAATATTTCTCTAAGCTTCCAGAATAGGTTTGACAACAAAGGACAAGAATCGCAGAGATAAGAAGAGCCGCAGAAATCTCTTTCCGCTATATTCATTTTTCGACGAAACGTAATGAATAAATCATAAACCACCATTCCGACAAATAAACTAAAGATCAGTAATGTTGACACATCAATATCGACCGATTTAGAATCGATTAATTAAAATCAGCATCGATGAAGTTGTAGCGACTAGGTAAAATCAATTTCAATCGACTTTATATTCTATTAAATACAACACATATCGATTAGTTTAGTAAATACTATGTAAAGTCAATATCAATTGAATTTAATATCCATTAAATTAAATCAATATCGGTAAATTTATTAACGACTAAGTCAAATCCATATCAATCGATTTACTTACCGATTAAATGCTACGATTACTAATAATCATGGAGAGGAATGGAAGAAATAACGAAAACTATAAAAACAGAAACCAAGAAAGGAAACCATATAGCACGCGCGGTATACCATGTGTGTTTTTGTTCGTATAGTTATACGAACAAAAAATAAATAGAATAAACTAAGTATCGAATATTGCATTAAACACTGGATAAAATCAATACCAATTGATTTGCTAGTTATTGGTACTAACCTGGTCCGGCGTCCTTGCAGTCCACCACCAAATACGTGGTCTGTTGGGGGGCGACCGGCCCCTCCACTGCGGGCCCGTACACCCTCACCCCCGCCTGCACGGTCACTCTGAAGGGGCTGTTAGGCACAGGCTGCCCCGAGAAGACGACGTTGGCGACGATGGTTCCCGTGGTGACGGCAGTGAATTCCACGCGGTAGGTCTGATCTTTGTTATCGAGGATGTTGAACGGGACTGGTTGACCCTTAGTGTCCAATAGAGATACTGACGGCTGACCTAAAGGACAACAGCATAATAGAGTTGTAAAGCTATAAAGCTGCTAAAGCTAACGTTAATGTCAGTTTCCTCACTCGAAAGCGATGTCAGTGACGGGCGAGCCCAGGATTCGAACCCCGCATATAATTATCCGCGGTGGAGTATCTTACCGACATCGCCACTAGCTCCAGCTATGAGAGTTCGAATTCGGTTAGCCTCGTAGGTGATATGATTTATAAAAAGTATCCAGTAGCGATACTGACGGCTGACCTAAAGGAAAATAGCATCATAGAGTTGTTCGAATTCGGTTCGTACTATGAATGTTCGAATTCGGTGTTAGCCTCGCTGCTGCTTTGCTTTTTGAAAGTAAACTGACAATCAACTAAGCTTTACTTAGAGTTTATCTACACAGCAATAGGTGTCAGCAAAGCTGTTATTTGTAATAATTCGTCTTGCATTTATTAAGTATTTTCAAACATTCCATATTAAGTTAAAAAATGGACATTTTGGGTTTGTAGTCGATTAGTGAGAAAACTGTAAAAGCTTTATTTACTCTCAATTTTTCATTTTGTGAGTATATCATAATACCAGTAAATACCAGCATACTAAACTAGTAAATAAACAAGTAATCAAGTTGGGCTAAGCCATTTAAATTGCCATGCAGAAATTTTAACATATAATTTGTCAAATTCGACTAGGTTCTGTTTAATTGGGCCTATAGGCACCCACGTGATCATACCTGGTCCAGCCTCCTTGCAGTCGACGATGAGGTAGGTGGGCTGATAGGGGGCCACGGGCTTCTCGAGAGCTGGCCCATAAACACGCACCAGATTGGGATTGGGGGCCTGAGCCAATACCTGGAAACATCGAGAGGCAAAATGTACAAAAGAAGCAACAACAATAGCAAACGTTTCACTTTAAGATAAACTCTTTGTTGATTTTTTTGTTTCCCTAATGAAATGTTTAAAATGAAATATAAATTATATAAACATTTATTAGCATGAGTCGTATGAATATATGCAACTCTTTCACTCTTTGCTTCAACAACTTTTCATAATCTGTCATCTATTTTTCTCTCTTGGTTGGCCAAGGTACAAGGAATATTTTCCTTTTATATTGTATGCTCACAGTCTTCTCTCACGCCTTCATAGCAGTTTATTTGCTTACTTCGGCACAATTTTACTGATTGACAAAAAATTTGACCAAAAAGATTATACATATATAGTAGACTGCAATTATCACAAGAGGTGACTAGATATGACGAAGGGATCGAAAGAACCGCTTCATAAATTGCAAAAACTAAAACATCTGTACTTAATTGAAACGTTAATTAAGATGCGGCTTGCGGTGAGCTCAACATGTAGACCGATAAGTGTCATTTCGGTGCATGAAAACTGACTTGAAGAAATTATACATAACTTGCAACCGTCCATTTTATCTAAGATGAAAATCAGGCCTACCATAAGCCTACACTACTGTAAGTAATAAATGTTTTACGTCCGTTTCCTCACCCAAGGAGGATGTCAGGGACGTCCCCATAGCACAAAACACTACAGATCAATTCACCCAGACCAATCTGCAAAAGAATGGTGCTGAAGAGAAGTAAGCTCCTAAACGAAAGCCGGTCCGATGATCAAAAATGGTCAAGGTAGATCGATTATTTCTACGATGGGAAAATGTCTTAAGCTTACTACAGAAAGTTGAAAGAAAAGAACAAGAACGAAGATTATTAGGTAAAGAGATCTGCTACATAGAGATTTGCTACGTAGGCCTACTACGCATTAGGCTCACTTTAGATTTCTTTACAACGTTTTAAGCGATTCGCATTAAATAGAGATAAATTGTATTTTAGAATGTATTTGTAATTAATGAATTTCACTAAAGGACAACGCATTGCATCATTGCATTGTATTGTATTATGATCAATAGGGATCCTTTCTTGTGGTTTCTCTATACTCAGTCGTCATTGTGTGGTGCTTTGGCGCCTGTTTGTGTAGAGTCTGCAAGAGACGTCCCTGACATTGCCTTATAGCGACGAAACGGATGTTAAATGCTGATTGATTGACTGATTGAATTCTTATTGATTGATCAACCTTGAATGGACTGTTGGGCACAGGCTGATCGTTGAAAGTCACTCCCACACCGTGAGGCCCCGCCTCTGTGGGGGTGAACCTGGCTGCAGCTACATCAGGCTTCTGATCAATAATAACCGGGAAGCTCCGCCCACTAGGGGCTGTGACTGTTGCCTTGACAACCCCTGGTCCAGCCCCTGCTGTAACTATCTCAAACGGCGTCTCCTTGTTGACTGGCACAGCTGAAATGTAAGATATAATTACATTATTTTGACGAAATTACAAGTGTGATATATAATTACATAATTTTTGACGAAATTACAAATGTGATATCATATGTATATTAAATTTACTCATGTACTGCAGGTATTTTATGCAAAAAATGTAATTACAATACATCATTAATTCATATATTTATAGTTCAATATGTTTACATTTTATTTCAATAATATAATTAATTGTTGATTCTAGAGTGATTTATTTAATATTTTAATGCTGCTTTGAGGCTTTGCCTGTACCATAAAAAGCTGTCTGTTTGTGTGCTAATGTTTGTTATTGCTTGCGTATAGGCCTAACTGATTGGAACAGCAGTTTTGACACCCCTTTTTTAGTCCGTTTGGAGAGCAAAATTAGTGAAATAACATGAAAGTGATATTGCGTAATGATATTTTAATTAATATCATTAGAAGCAGATTGACAGCCAATAGGAAATAATCTTTGATAATCCCTAAAGATGGTAGGGAAGGCATCGACCGCTATTGAAATGAAAATTGTGCATAAAAACTGAATAATAACAGGACGAATAAGTAAAATTCTGAATATTTTTAATATTATTATATTATTTAGTTATATTTTTAAAATATTTATCATACGCCTATAATAAATATAGACATTTACCCTGAACAGAAAAAAGACATAAATTTTCGTACTGGGCCTCAGGGAAAATTTAGCCAGTTCAAACATAAAAGTAACGAAGACTGTAGACACTTTCTCCGTAAAACATATACACAGAATACATATGCATATATATTTATCATGCAGAATATACAAAAGCTTCAGATAAAACGATTAGACCTAATTCAGTAAAAGACTAGCTAAAAACAAAGCTCAATTTATTGATCAACAGAAGGCAACGATTACTAATAACCATGGAAAGGACTGGAGGAAATAACGAAAACTACTAAAACAGAAACTAAGAAAGGAAACTATGTAGCACGTGCGGTATGTCATGTGCGTAACTATAGGCTACTAATAAAAACAATTACAAGGTGGACGTACTTTCAGGCAGGCCCCTCACGCTGATCTTGCTAAGATCGACCGGGGGCCCGGTGGAGGGCTTGACGTCGATCTTGAACGGGCTCTTGGGCACGGGCCTGCTGGCGAAGAAGATGTTAGCCGTATGTATGCCCGCTACTGTGGCCTGGAACTCCACCTTGTACGTCCTGTCCTTATTGTCGATGAGCTTATAGGGCACTTGGGCTCCCTTGTCATTCGTTAGCGTCACGAGAGGCTGGCCTGAATCAATCAATTAACCAATCAATCGAGAGCGTGAGCTTAGTCTTAAACAATCATTAGGAATACAGAGGTTGACCTTAACCTTGTGCAATAGAGAGGTGGACCTTAACCTTGTGCAATAGAGAGGTGGACCTTAACCTTGTGCAATCGGTAGAAATGGAGAAAGTGACCCTAAGAATTGAGAAATGAAAATCAAAATGTCGGTAAGGAATAATTATATAGAGTAAAATAGAGTTAAATTTAGTTCGATAGAGTTAGAAAGAGTTACAGGTAGATAGAGTTAGATAGAGGTAGATATAGTTAGACAGAGGTAATTAGAGTTAGATAGTGCTAGATAAAGTTAGACAGGGTTTTTTAGGCCTAGAATAACTATATTTCCATAGGTGCCCCTTTTTCACTGTCGATCTTAAGATAGAAGAGCTAAATGTTAAAATGCTCTTTACTACTAATAACGGTCAGTATTCTCAAGTAAAGATAACATTAGTATTATTTTATTTATTATTTGTCAGTTTATGATGAGAAAACTTAAGCCTTCCAAGAATTGTACTGTATGATATTTTATCCTACACAGTTTATTTATTTCATTGTTTCATTTCTTTATATTTTATATTTAATTTTTGCTTTTAATTTGTATTCATAATATAAACTTGAGGAAGGCATTGGGCGCCCACCTCGTCATAAGCATCTCCCAAGAAAATGATATACAACAATAAGAATGATTATTGCTAGATGATTTAAAGTTACACTCATATGTTGACATGAAGAGGAAAACGGAAAACAGAGTAGAGTGGATGGGTTATATACTATGGACCTGCCAGTAGGCAGTGCACTGAGTAAGAGAGTATAAATTTAATAATTTTTTAATTAAATAATTTGTTGAATTTTAAAGTTGTTCCACTTACCGTCTCCAGCCTCCTTACAGTCCACGATGAGATAGGTCGTCTGGTAGGCGAACACAGGCTGCTCGATGGCAGGTCCATACACCTTGACCTTGCTAGCAGGTGTGGCCGCCTCGGCTGTGACCTTGAAAGGACTGCCTGGAACCGGTTTGCCGGTGAAGAAGACATTGGCGTTGTAGGACCCTGCGACAGTGAGCTCGAAGTCTACCCGATAGGTTCTGTCCTGCTGATTCGTTGTCTTGTACTGCACCACCTGACCTTTGTCACTGAGCATCGAGAACATTGGCTCTCCTGTCAATCAACAAATCAATAAATCAATACAGCAATCACTCAATCAATCAACTACATCTTGTACTGCATCACCTGACCATGAGAACACCGGCTCTCCTGTGAAAATAAATAAATCAATCAATTGCTCAACAAATGAATCAACTATGTTATCTCATATAAATATATATATATATATATATATATATATATATATATATATATATACATACAGTTCTTAGGGTCTGTATTTCGCTTCCTTGTGATAGCGTGATCCATACCAAAGTTTACATTATTTTTATTATTGTGGCTTTCTTTAGATTTTTTGAAACAGTTTCTTATCTTACTGAAGGCCTATTTACTTGTGCAATCCAACCACATATTTTAGTCTCACATTCAACTAAACTCAACGATCAATCAATACCTGGCCCCGCCTCCTTGCAGTCTATTATCAGGTAGGTGGGTGTATTGGTGGGCACTGGTTTCTCTAAGGCCGGCCCGTAGACTTTAACCTTGCTGGGGTTGCCAGCCCCTGGGGCGGGGGCCGAAGCGTCGACGCTGATCTTGAAGGGGCTGCCGGGGGCAGGCTGGCCGCCGAAGGTCACCGTGAGGGTGTAGACCCCTACTGTGACCGGCGTGAAGTCGACCTTGTAGGTCCTGTCCTTGTTGTCGACCATCTTGAAGGCCACGGGCATGTTACGAGCGTCCACCAACAGAACAGCGGGTTGTCCTTAGCACAGAATAGAAAACTATACTTAAAATACTATTCAGCCTAAACTTAACATAAAATTTTATTCAGACAAAACTTAACATAGAATAGCATTCAGACTAAACTTAACATAAAATAGCATTCAGCCTAAACTTAACATAAAATAGCATTCAGACTAAACTAAACAGAGAACAGCATTCAGACTAAGAGAGTTTAAACAACATTTACATGTGTATATAATATGCGTATAATAATCCTAATTCTTTACAAATATCGTATGTTGGAGTTAAAATTCCATTATAATAAAATAATTTTAATCAATATGAAAAACTTAAGAACCTTTAAAAAAGGTAATAAACGCTATATTTTTGGTAAAGACTTCTAAGTATGAAACTTTACAAAAGCCGCCAATGGATAATATCTATATTACAAGCATTCATGACAGGCATATTTAACATTTGTTCTAATATCACACAGTCTCTAGTAAAATTATAATTGAGAGGAGCAAGGCCCCCAGTTCAAGGGATTGCATCTCATTGACTGAACCTTTCAATAGAAAATGATAGAAATTAGCACAATTGTTTTCTCAAAATTGTATTGTAATTGTTTTCGCACAATTGTATACTCAAAAAGGTTCTCACCTTTTTTAAACAGAGAGAAATTACTATAAATAAGTAAAAATTTTGACTAATACACCTAGTGTAAAATTAAAATTAATTGTTAAGTACTGCAATACCCTATTAAAAGCATCATGCATACTATCCTCTACAAAATATCAATACGTCCCCTCCTCCCTCTTCCTGTTCCCACCAGTAAATTGTCATTAAAAATAATAATTTATTGTTTTCAATTTATTTCAAGACACCAAAAAATGTTCTTGAAACTCTGTACTATAGCAGTTCATATAAAGTCCAACGAAACTACAGTCAACCACAGATCATCTGTCATGAGTGTGAGCCAAGGTGATCATAAACTACAGTGAGTTACAACATAACTCGAAACCAAAACTTAAATAATAAATTATTAATTACTAAATAACAAATTCTTGTAAACTTACAAATTCCATTTAATAACAGATATGTAAATAGTCAAATAGTCATAGTTCTAGGTTAACCTATAACCTATATTGATTACCTGGTCCTGCTTCCTTGCAATCGATAATGAAATGGGACGCAGCTCTCGGCTTGATGGGTCCCTCAAGGGCAGGTCCATAGACCTTGACCTTGGATGCTCCTGCTCCCGCTGGACCGGCTCCAGGTGCTCCAGGAGCAGCTCCTACCTCAGATACGTACACCTGAACAATGGAAGAGAATTTATATGACAGTTAAAAAACAATCAAGGACAGCGTGGCTTCGATATACTGTATATACCCTTTTTCATGTATAATAATAAATATTTACATATATAATTATACATATATATATACATGTATACATATATATATATATATATATATATATATATATATAATTATGTATTTATATATATATATATATATATATATATATATATTATGTATGTATACAATATATATAAACATATATATATATATATATATATATATATATATATATATATTAGTAAGTATACATTAATATATATATATATATATATGTGTGTGTGTGTGTGTGTGTGTATATATATATATATATATATATATACAATAGTAGTACTACTACTACTATTATGCTCATAGCTATGCCTTTACTACTTTACTAGTAGCAATACTACTACTACTATTACACTAATAGTATTGCTACTATTGTACTAATAGTATTTTTATTAATATGATTCAAATAATGCTAATCTTTTAAATCAGTTTCCTAGTTCAAGGATAAAATAAGACGCATCATTGCAACAAAAGTGCTAAACGTTTTAAAATAGTGGATTTTACCTAACACCTTTTTATAACACGTATAGACAGGAATGTGCCACAATTATTTGGGTCATTGAAAAATTATGATCATATTTAAATGTAACGGAAGATTTTCTTTTGAACTCAATTAACACTGAATCGACAACATTATCAAGTATAATCGCATGCGGCAGCGCTGCAAACATAGGCGTAAACAACGGATTAGTCAAAATAATTTGTCGTTGACGCTTCAAATGTAGTTGATAATTATTATACCTTCTTCTGCTTCATTAGTATTTTCATAATTATCACGTTACGTTTCTAGTATTTTCAATAGTATCGCATAAAGGGCAATATTAGCATTTGCATGATTATAGCCTAATCATTATTAAATTCATATAACTTCTCGAAGCATCACATATATTTCATTATTAGTATTTTGACAAGTTTTACGTGTACACGTGTTGCATAATTAGTATTCTGATATTCGACACATGCATTCATCACCTAATCACCTTTCACTCTATCAGAGTAATTGTTCTTACGAAAAAGAGTGGCAACACTTCTTATACTAATTTATAAATTAAATTAAATCATAAATCTTGAATTACTGTATTTAGAAATGCAATAGAAATTTTTAAAATTCTGAAATGAGCAGATTTTTGCTAGATATTATTTATCGTTTTGCTGACAGAGATTTGAGCCTAGAGTGGTAGTCACTTTCATATTGCTTGCTTCTTTAGTTACAGATACATATTTCTGTTCTTCTAAAGAATTGAGCCGAGATATCTAATAATCGGGTAATATGATAGCTAAGATACATTGAAATAATCTCAGTCAGCGTATATTAGCACAAAGTTTGGCTTACAACTACAAAGGCCATGACAATGACTACACAGATTATTGCTATGATTACACAGACTATGACTATGACTACGCAGATTATGATTATGATTACACAGACTATGACTAGACCGATCATGACTATGACTATACAGACCATGACTATGACTACACGGATCATGACTATGACTACACAAATCATGACTATGACTATTCAGACCATGACTATGACTACACGGATCATGAATATGACTACACAAATCATGACTATGACTACACAAATCATGACTATGACTACACGAATCATGACCATGACTATACAGATCATGACTATGGCGATACAGATCATGAATATAACCACATATATCATGACTATGACCACACAAATCATGACTATGACTGCACAGACCGTGCTTAAGACCACACAAACTACGACTATGACTATGTTTTCCTACACATAATTCTACTACCTATCTATATCTTGACACAACAGACCTTGAACGGGCTCTTGGGCACGACGGCGCCCCCATACACAACTGATATGGTGTACTTGACACTGCGAGTGGCAGTGTATCTGCACGTATATGTGTTGTTCTTATTGTCGGTCACAAGGATCGGCAGCTTGCCGCCATCCACATCCCAGGCTGTCACCTCCAGGTTCGCCTTGCCCGCCTGACGGGCATCCACCGTGAATTCGGTCTGCTTGTTGACGATCACTCCTGTTCTCTCCAGTCCCGGGCCACTGGCTATCACCTTCATCAGTGTATTAGTCAGTTAGTAGGTAGTACAGCGAGCTAGGCTTAGTTGCGTTACAGTACTTATCATCTTTATTATTTACTAACTAGTTAGTTAGCAAATTATGCATAATAGCAGGTACTATGGTACACTGTGTGAGGCCTAATTTTGTATTTTAAGTACATTTCATCTTTATTATTTAATAATTACTTTACTAATTAAATTAATTTACTAATTAATTTACTACAGGTTTGTTAGTTAATTGTGCATATTAGTTCAGTTATTCTTATAGTGACACATTGTAATGGCACATATCATCTTGTTTGTTAGTTTCTTCCGACAGCACATTTAGTTAGGTTTTAGTTATCAGGTTTTGTATTGACTACCGGAGAAGTTAGTAACGCACTTACTTGATATTCAAGCGATTAGGGGTTTGAACCCTCAATTTTAAGTTCATTTAATGAGCGCCACAACATGTAAATGATGCATAAATGTTGCGCAATTTGTAAATACTAAACATGTGTAGTACCCTTCATGGACCTTCCAGTAAAGTAAACTACATCAAAAGTATTCATGCATGAAAGAAAAACAAAAAATCACTGACAACGAGATTACATGACATTAATTAACGTTTGCACGTCGTCATGACACCTACCTTGCTGGGATCAAATCCTGCAGGAATAGGCTTGATATCTGCCATAAAGGGAGAGCTAGGGATGTCATCGTTGTTACACAGCACGTGTACGGCGTACTCCCCCTCGACAGTGGGCAGGTAGGTCACGTCCATCGCGCCAGTCTGAGGGTCCTTCTGAACGTCGATCTTAGCTTGCGATGGGCCTTCTATCTTAAACCCTGCAATGATAAGTACATGTAGCTGTAGCCAGTGACGAAGTCGGTTAGATACTCGACCGCGGATCAATACGTGCGGGGTTCATATCCTGGGCTTTCCCGTCACTGACATCGCTTTGGAGAGAGGAAACTGACGATAACCTTACCTTCTTAGCTTTATCTAGAAGAAGACTAAATGCAGCTTCGTAGAGATGTAAACAGTCATCGTCATCATCTTCCCTGGAATTCCAGTTTAACTATGTACGGGATACGAATTGACTTTCTCTAGTCCTTTCTCTTCCACACTGTAAAAACTTTTCCCTTCATTTTAGAAAATGTGGTATCAATTTCTGGAATATCGGAGCTCACCAACCAAATGTCCTTTCTGACTTTGGTTTAGCTCTTAGTGCTTTGACGACTTTTACGACATGTGCAGTTAAGCTGCATATAGATCAAACAATAACAAAATCACTAGAAATACATTAGAAGCAATATTTTAAGCTGAAAGACTTACAGTTTAAGATATTATATGAGTTTTATTTCACTAGTACTTTTTAATCACCTGTGCTCAGAGTATGCTTTCCTTTCTATAAAGGGCACTACATAAATCAACAAGTTAATCCCCTCACAAAAACTTACAGTATCACTTAACCGTACTAAATACAGCCTTTAATTTTGGAAAATATGGCTTCTGACGTGGCCTCCCGTTGTTTTATCCATTCTTGCTTGGTCACCTCTTACGACACGTTCATTTAGCGGTTTGAATTATTCTTAGTGTCCTTGGAAACAACAGGGTAAATCTCTTAACGTCTAACTATCTATACATTAACTGTTACTTTAAATGTTAGTGATATTTTACTATTTCAAAAAAATATTCACGTGCACACGTCTCTCTCCCTTTCTCTCACTCGTTCTCTCTCTCTCTCGCTTTCTCTTTCTCTCTCTCTCTCTTTCTCTCTCTTTCTCTCTCTCTCTTTCTCTCACTCTCTCTCGTTCTACCATATCTATAATTACCTAGATTTTAATCATTTAATTTCCACTAGGCAGCTCCGTTAACATATTTAATAAAGATTTTCTAATCAACGGTAGGTAAAGTTTAAAAAATTCTGACATCTGCACAGTGTATAGTTTCCAATAGATGTATATGTGTAAATGATGGAAATTTCAAATGACGAACTGACAATAGAAATAGAAAGCATAATTAAAGAATCTACACAGTCACGGTTTGAACCTACCAATTGGCCCGTCCCCATTTGGCTCGACGGTGAAGGGTGCTGGTTGGTTGACCACACCTGTCTCAAGACCAGGACCATAGGCCTTGACCTTGCTCTGCTTCACCGGCGTGACCTCGACCTTGAAAGGGCTCTTTGGTATGCCCTTACCATCGAAGTTGATGGTGATGATGTAGGTGCCCGCCTTCATAGGTTTGTAAGAGTACTCGTAGGTTGTGCCGACCTGTGCGGAGAAACAAAGGCACCAGTCTAATAGCAATGTTTGTGCTTTATGTTACTATTGATTGTTTTTTGAGGGTTTATTTGTTTGTAAATTTATACACGTGACATACCGCATGTGCTACATGGTTTCCTTTCTTGGTTTCTGTTTTGTACCGATGTCTATTCTGTTTTTATCGCTATGCGTTCGGGTTGCTGATTAATAAACCAATCATGGACTGCACGTGTCGTAAAAGACGATAAAGCACTAAAATGCAAAACCAACACTAGAAAGGGCATTCAATTGGTACGCGACTGGGCTTTATAAATTGAGACAACATTTTCTGAAGCGAATGGAAAAAGGTCTGTTCGTGTCCCGATTCAATTGATCTGAGATTCAAGTAGAAATGATAATAGCGATCTATTTTTCATTGTTACCAATTTAAATTATAGCAATAGTTATGTTCTATTTATTTCTTTGGCATAAATGTATTTGGAAATAGAGTTGGGGAATATGGTCTAGGAAAAAGAAATGAGAGAGGACAGAAACTGGTTGACGTTTGCAATAGAATGAGATTAGTGGTGTCCAACACTTGGTTCAAACATGAGAAGAGAAGGCGTTACACATGGAAGAAACCAGGAAGCACCGGAAACGAGGGAAGATACCAGATAGATTATATTCTAATAAAGCAACGATACAGGAATAGTGTGAAGAATTCAAGGGCTTATACAGGAGCCGATATTAATTCAGACCACAATCTACTAATGGCAAAAGTAGGGCTTCAGCTGAAGAAAATACTGAAGAAGAAAAGCAGTAAAAGATGGAATTTGAACGGATTGAACGAGAAAAGGAGTCAGTTTCAGGAAGCAGTGAAAGCAAAAGTTAAGGAAATGTAGGACTACGAAAGAACAGGGGTAAATGAAATATGGTGTCAGCTAAAGGAAGCTATTAAAATAGGTGAAAATGAAGTTTATGGCTTTCCTAAAGCAAATACAGCTAAAAAACCTTGGATCACAAGCGAGATGCTAGACAAAATGGATGAAAGTAGGAAATGGAAAAGTATTGACACCAGTCATGGCCGAAGGAAATATAGAAGCTTAAACAGTGAACTTTGAAGAATTACAGACAAAGCAAAAGATCATTGGTGGAGTGAAAAGTGTGATGATTTAGCAGAATATGATAGAAGAAGGAGGTCTGATCTATTATACCAGGAAGTCAGGATATTAACAATAACCGATAAGACAAAGAAAGGAGATGCAAAGAACATTAGTATAATGGGTAAAGATGGGGAATTGAAGACAGAGCTGGAAGAAGTAAAAGAAAGATGAGAGAATATGTAGAGGAATTGTATGATAAGGCTGGGAAACCAGTTCAAGAGGATTTAAAAATAGAAGAGAGAATATCATAGAAGACGATAAAAGGGGCCCCGATTTAATGAAGGAGGAAATTTATTCTGCAATTAACAGTATGAAGAAGGAGAAGGCAGCCGGAATAGAAGAAATCCCAGCAGAATTCTTGAAAATGTTGGAAGGTGAAACACTCCAAAAGTTAATGGAGGTATGTATGGAATTGTACAGTACAGGTATTTGGCCAGACGACTTTACCAAGTCAGTGATGATTCCAATTCCCAAAAAATCCAATGCTGTGGAGTGCTCGGATTACAGAACAATCAGCTTAATACCTAATGCATCGAAGATCTTATTAAAGATAGTAAATAATCGCATTCAGTCGAAAGCAGAGATGATACTGAGCAAGACACAATCTGGTTTTAGGAAATGATGCGGCACAAGAGAAGCAATTGGAGTAATGCGGGTTCTTTGCGAAAGAAGCTTAGAATTTTGAAATGATGTTTTTGTATACTTTGTAGACTTCGAGAAGGCCTTTGACAGGATTGATTGGATAACGATGATGATTATCTTAAAAAGAATAGGAATTGACTGGAGAGATAGAAGACTAATTTTGAACTTGTACATGAATCAAGAGCAGTAATCAAAATCCAACAAGAATACTCAGAAGAAGGTGAAATTGGACGTGGAGTAAGACAAGGTTGTAGCATTTCGCCGCTGCAGTTTAACATTTACGCTGAGGCAATGATGGAGGAAGCCATGGAAATGATGGAGGAAGCCATGGAAGACTTGGAAGAGGGAATAAAAGTGGAGGGAATTTGTTACAAGATGTACAATTTGCAGATGACCAAGGAATGGTAGCGGGCAGCGAGATTAGATTGCAGAAGATAATGGATAGGCTGGATGATATGGCCCTAAGATATGGCATGAAGATTAATATCAAAAAGATCAAGGTTATGAGAGTGTCCAATAATAAAGATGAAGTCAACATCATAATAAATGGTACCAAATTGGAACAGGTAAGGAGTTTCAAATATTTGGGTCACACTATAACCGATGATGGGAAATGTGAGACAGAAATATGCTGTAGGATTGAACAAGCAAAAGCGGCCTTTGGTACTAGAAAAGAACTAGTAACAAAAAGTCTAAAGAAAGACGCAAAGATAAAGATAATGAAAACTTTGGTTTGGACCACGCTATTGTATGGATGTGAAGCATGGACCTAAAGGAAGGAAGATATTAGAAAACTGGAGACGTTGGAAATGTGGATTTGGAGAAGAATGGAGAGGATTAGCTCGACTCAAAAGGTTACAAATGAGGAAGTCCTGGAGAGAGTTGGCACAGATAGACAGGTGATAAATGTATTAAGAAATAGGAAGAAGAGATGGATAGGACACATTCTAAGAGGGAAGGTCTATTAAAAGAGGTCATAGAAGGTAGAATGGAAGGAAAATGTGGCAGGGGCAGGCCAGATTAGGTATGTTAGATGATTTAAAGACCCACTCATATGTGTAAATGAAGAGGAAGGCGGAAGACAGAGAAGAGTGGAGGCGTTATGTACCATGGACCTGCCAGTAGGCAGTGCACTAAGAGAGAAAGAGAGAGAGAAAAATGTATTACTTAAATCTTTGAAAAAAATTATTGGGGAATATAAAATCAGCATAAATTATACTTATTTCTGTAATAAAAATAAACTTCAGACTTATTCTACCGTACTATATTTATTTTATATTAGTTTGTTTGTGAAATTAACCTATATAATGTGCCAGCGAAGTTACATTGATGTCATATTGAACAGGTTTCTAGCTTTCTTCATTTATCAGCTTAACCCTTAAATTGTAGGTTGCATGTGCTTCACATTTATAATCAAATTATTAATCAATTGAAAAGTCATCCAATCAATAAATAAGCGCATTTAATATGTTTTCTCTGATGTGTACAAAACTAAACCTTAATCACATCGTCTGTAAATTAAAAAAATTGAATGATCCAAAGTAAAAATTAAATCAGACTATGGAGTAATTTCAACCTTTTTCGTAGTGACTCTCTCGTTGACGCCTCCTGGTCCAACAATCATGACCTTGGGTTCGGTGATTCCAGCGTTCTCTGTGAGGACCTTGAACTCCGCCTGCTCTCCTATCCTCACGCCCTTGGGCTGGATACCCCGGCCCGTCGCCCATGCTCTCTTCACGCCATCGCCTGGGAATACCGCGATAAATAAATACATTATATGAGAACTGAAGAGAGAGGTCTTATAGCTATTTCTAGTTGCAAATTGACTATGATATATATATATATATATATATATATATATATATATATATATATATATAAATATATGTATATATATACATATATTCATATATATATGTATATTATTCCTTAATATATATACATTATATAGATATGTATATATACATATATATATATATACATATATATATATATATATATATATATATATTATTCCTTAATATATATACATTATATAGATATGTATATATATATATATATATATATATATATACATATATTATTCATTAATATTATATATATATATATATATATATATATATATAATTTATAGGGGATATAGCAGTGTTTTCGTGCCTGTGCTTGCTCTCTTGCGATCCTCTGTGTAGCTAGTTATTGAAATAAAGTTTCCATTCGACATATAGGCTATATTGATTTTGCGTGATATATTCCAACAAAGCTAACAAAAAAGGCTTTGCAACCTATTAGCACTATCCAGATGTGGAGAATAAAATTTGTGAAGGTCTTATATTTAACATATACGTCTATAATTCCACGTGCTTAAACTAAAAGCAATGGAAATCTAAAATACCGTTTTTATTAACATTTTAAAGCTATGCTGATAAAGCTAAGGTTAACGTCCGTGTCCTCACTTGAAAGCGATGTCAGTGACGGACGAACACATGCAGGATTTGAACCGCGCACATACTGATCAGCGGTGGAGTATCTTACCGATTTCGCCACTGGCTTCAGCCAAGTTTAAAATCTAAGCCAAGTCAATTAATCCAGCCAAGTCAATTTTACTGTAAAATATTGTCTGATTTAAAGCCCTAGTTAACTTAATACTTAGTTAATAAAACTTATTAGATACCGGGTTTTCCTGGCGCCGCGCCGGCTATAAAACAAAAAATAAATAATTATTAATTTATTAGCTAATTAACCTATTATCTAAGTAACCTACTAGCTACTTAACCTATTAGCTGAGTAACCTAAGAGCTAATTAATCGATTAGCTAGGTAACCATTAAGTAATTAACCTTTAAAATATTTAACCATCAAGTAGTTAGCTAACTTTTATTTGTAATAATCAAATATTTTTCACCACCGTTTCTTAACTGTTAGCTGAAATTACTGCTAACCAATAATAAAATGTCAAATGCATTTGCCCTAAATTCTAACTGCTAGTACTATTCTAATGCTACATTACCATTGATAACGTTACTTGTTTTTACGCTAAAGGCAGAATCTGAGTAGCCGTATATCAGAAATAGAAACTTGTATTAGTATATCCCAAAAACCACAAAACAGTCAAAAGAGTTAATAATTTTAGATACATTTAGTTACTCTCTATTTTGGGCACATCTTCTCAATTTCCTTTTAGTTCAATATGTTAAATTTTATTTATTCAACCAGACTCACTGTTAACTACGACGTTAAATTAAGCTGAATCATGTGTGTATATCTATGTGAAATATATAATAAGAAAACGAGAGTGGAGGAGAGAAAGAAAATAGAGAGAACGTTGAGAAACAAGACTTATATAAGGATCTAAAAATGAATAAGAAAGCGACAGTCAGACATATGGGGAGAACGAGAGAAAGAGAGAGAGAAAGAGAGACAGACAGACAGACAGACAGAAACAAAGAAAAAGATAATAATCGAGATCAAGTTTTATATGAGGAGCTAGAAATGAATGAGAGAGAGATAGAGAGAGAGAAAAAGAGAGAAAGAGAGAGCGAGTGAGACTGAGAGAGTGAGAAAGAAATAGACAGACAGAAACAAAGAGAAAGATAAGAATCGAGATCAGGTCTTATACGAGGATCTAGAAATGAATGAGAGAGAGAGAGGCAGCGAGAGAGAGAGAGAGAATAGACAGTATGAAATATAGAGTATTACCTGGACCCGCAGGTGCTGCTCCAAGTGGTTGCTCTGTTAAATAAAAATAAAATTAATAACAATACTATAATAACTTGTGTCTACACTACAGTTATATTGTAAAACAATTTTCAAACAGATATTATCGGTTTATGCTTAGCGTCTTCTTCTTCTTCTTCTTCTTCTTATTCTTATTCTTATTCTTCTTCTTCTTCTTCTTCTTCTTCTTCTTCTTCTTCTAGTGAACTGCCAGGTAAAAACTCTCGGCCATACTCTTTTCAACAGCAATTTGTATCACAGTCAACTATCACGTGATGTCTAAACGATGGTAGGACGCTAAGAAGTAGTCCGTTTGCTTTTGACACCGCAGAAAGTTTTCTCATTGAGATACGACTACTGCAGGTCCATTGTTTAAACTACTCTACATATCTTCTCTCTCTCTCTCTCTCTCGCTCTCTCTCTCTCTATTAGTGGCTGCCTACTGGCAGGTCTTTGTAGTATAACACCTCCACTCTTCTCTGTCTTTCGCTTTCCTCTTCGTGTCCATATATGAGTGGATCGTTAAATCATCTAACATTCCTAATCTCAGCCTGCCTCTGCCTGTATTCTTTCATTCTATATTTTATAACCTCCCTTTAGTAAACTGTCTCCCCATATTATATATCCTATCCAATTCTTCACATATCTTTAGCTAGTTTTTACTTTCTTAGCTTTTATATACGACTGTGTTTCAAAGCATCTAACATGTACCTTATCTATCCAAAACTTCTTTCATACTTCAACCTTTCTTTCATCACAGCTATTAGTAGGCAACTAGGTAGGCTTACGATTGGATTCCATGATTCTAAAAAAAATTCAATAAAGAAACATCCATTAACTTCTATCCATTTGAAGAACTACAGAGTCATCTCAATACTCTGTAAACACCGAGATGCTAAGCCTGACCATTATATTACTATCTATGATGATATCTATAACTTACCATCAGGCTCACGAGCAGTTGATCCAGGAGCTGCCTTGAGAGCTGTAAAAATAAAACCACGTAATAATTATTATTGTTTAAACCTTTAACTAATTTAACTATTAATTACTTTAACTCATTTAATTAACAAAATGCGACAGTGATGTGTCATAAGCAATAGTCTATGTGTTATATATAGCGTAGCATTTGCTTACATATTAAAAGGAGGTGGATGAAACTTCCAAAACTTCGAGGCGGATAAAAACTAAACGCAACGACATAACTTTCAATACCTTGTAATGTTCTAGTAACTGATTGGTTGGATTAAAATTAAACCGCAACTGTTCTAAGAAGCGACCCAGAACTGAGAAAGTCATGACAATCTATTTCAGGAGTTATAATAATAATTTTTCTATTTAAAAGGTTAAATTAACGTGCCAAAAAAACGTAGCCATTTGTGAAGGGATTAATTTGTTGGATCGACGGAGTGCTCTCTATGCTGTGCCACAAGAGAACGGTAGTAGGAATATGTGCGTTGAAACTCTCTCTAAGCAGTCACTAAAAGTACAAGTTTATAAAATCTTAAATGCAAATCATAATGAGAACTTTAATGAGACTGGTCGATGGCTCAGTGAATAAGCGCGTTAGATAATGTGACGAAGTTTTAAACGGCTGCTCCTGAGGTCATGGGAGCAATTCGCGGTCGCGCTGATCAGAGAGTACAATCTCGAACATTTTTCTTTCAGGGTACACCAGTACACTTGAAGTCTTGAAGAGAAGCTCTTCAGGCTACTGCCGACCTTGACGTTAAACCCGAATTTAAAATTAAAATATAAAATAAAATAAAAATCATGAATGAGAACATTTAACTTACGCGTAGCAATGGACGCAATGGCCGCTTCTCCTGAAACAAAATATTGCACAACGGTGACATCTGAGATTCTAACACAAAGCTAAGTCAGATAATATCATCATCATCATCATCCGCAACTATATATACTTTCTATAGGTAAGTTAATTTATAGGTGTTTTAATTTTGACGGTATTATATCTACGGCAATTCGTGACATCATTAATTCTCTCCACCAAAATCGTTATTATAATACTAGACTGTCAGGCAGTAATTATATATTTTCTAATAGTAGCAAGCTTTTCTTCAAATCTTATATTTTTAACTGTGTGATGATTTGGAATAATGTTCCCTTAGAAATTCGTAATATTAAATCTTTGAACTTATTCAATAGGAGATACAAAAGCTATCTACTTAGTATTTTGTAAGGATAAATATAGGTTATTGTTGACAAGTATCATGCAATTGATGTCTTTACTTAGGTTGCTTGCTTAAATATATCTTAGTGTGCGGTCTCATTATTATACCGATAATTGGTGTACACTCTCTTTTCAACTTGCACTCTAGTTAGTTACTACTGCTTTTCGTTAGTATGTTTTGCTAATTTTCAATTGTACATGGATGTTTGGCTACTCTTGCGTGATTGATGGCTGTCAACTAGATAGGTTATAGATACCCTCTTTGATGACCTTGTGCATGTATGTATACGTGTATGTGTACTTCAATAAACATAGTTCAATAAACATTGTTCTCTCCGCCCCACAATCCAAGCTCAACCAGGGTCGGGATACAAAAAATCCTTTTCCACTTCTCCCTGCCCCATACCATATCAAAATCTCTTCCATTCATTTTAGAAAATATTGTAGCAATGTCTGAAGCCTAGACGCGCACCAACCGAATGCCCATTCTGACGTTTGCTTGGATCTTAGTGCTTTAAGTCAGATAACATTGCAAATTAATATTTACAGTTTAACAGAACGACAAGGTAGAAACTAAATAAATTCACTCAGGGGGATAAAAGCAAAATATAACAAAAGTTAATTCGTTAAAAATTAACATAATTATTGCGAATCTCCTTAGTTAGTATCACAGTGAATGGTTAAGAAAACATACTTGGCGTGACTGCAGTAGGCTTCGGTAACTCTGAAAGGAACAAAAATTTAAGACATGGAAATTAAATTAGTAATTGATCAGTTTTAATGAAGCATATTAATGCATATCAATACTAATTATTTAACTAAATTAAATAAAAGAGATCAAGTTTAACGTTCATTTCCATACCTAAGTATGCTATTTGAGACGTGATTATAGATAAAAGCAAAGCTGGTAAAAGCCAATGTTAACGTCAATTTCCTCACTCGAATGCGATGTCAGTAACCAGCGAGCCCAGGATTTCGACCTGCATATACTGATCCGCGGTCGAGTACCTTACCGAAATCGCCACTGGCTCCAGCCAGATTACTTAGATTACTTTGTTTTGTGCGTATTCGCCTAGTAAACAACTGACCTGAGTTCACAGCCAAGATCTTTCAACAATAATTGGAAACCCCTAGTGCCCTAAAATAGGAATTCGGAGTTTAAGAGTTTTCTTACAATTGGCGCTATCAACGACAGAGATGCGACGATCATTATCTTAGTGCACTCCCTACTGGCAGGTCCATGGCATAAAATGCCAACCCTCTTCTCTGTCTTCAGAGACGAGGGTAGGCGTAAACCTGTAAAGTAGCCTGGAAGACCGGTCACTGGCCAGGACCCTGCTATCGAAATGGTCATTATAGACATTAATATGTAGAGTTAGGTGCATGAGAGGTAGAGATACTTACTAGATGGGTCCAAAAGTGCTCCAGTTTCTGAAAATAAAATTAAAGCAATTTATTTACAGTATTAAAATTATTTGTAAAGTGACGATTATTTAATTATATGCGCAGTAAAGTAAAATAATGCTTTAAAATAGCCATTGACACCAGTATAAAATTTACTTAACAAAAGTTAAATAATATTCTTCACTTCATATTTACGTAGATTTATGATATTAACTGATCACATTTTATTGATTGTCATATCGATTAATTGGCGAGATTGCAAGCTATTCGTACATTTGATTTGCTAATTTCTTTTAATTCCCCATAGATTTTATTACTGAATGATGATATTTTTTACTACTACTATATACGGCTACTATATAATTGCTACACTGACTCCCTAATAGATAGGTGGATCGAATGATTTATTAATAAACTGGTTTGATTGATTGATTAACTGATTCACTGAATGATCGATTAATTGGACATTTGATTATATCATGCATTAAATCATTGATTCATAAATTTATCGATTCATTGATAGATTCATGGGTTCGGTGATTGATTAATTGGGTCATTAATTCATTAATTGTTTGATTGATGAGTAAATGAACTGATAAATAGATTGATTGATAAATGAACTGATTGATTTATTGATTGATAAATGTACTGATAAATAGATTGATTGATAAATGAACTGATAAATAGACCGATTGATAAGTGAACGGATAAATAGATTGATTAATAAATGAACTGATAAATAGATTTATTGATAAATGAACTGATAAATAGATTGATTGATAAATAAACTGATAGACTGATTGATAAATGAACTCATAAATAGACTGATTGATAAATGAACTCATAAATAGACTGATTGATAAATGAACTGGCTGTTTGATTGATTGATCACTGACCAGCAGACACTGCTACAGGGAATGGACTCTTCGGGATGGGTTTTCCAGCGAAGTTGACATTGACAGAATGCAGCCCGACAGTGAGGGGGGTGTACTCGACGTACCATACGTCGTCTGACTTCTTAGTGATCGTCGTCTTGATGGTGTCCTTCTTACCAGCGGGGTCAACTATACCCACGTCTACCACGCCTGCACCAGCACCTGCAATCACATGATAAAATATTTTTGGTAAGGATTGACGCCCTTGGGTTCAATTCCCGGTCCCTGAGCATAGAAGTTGTATATATTATTTTATATATTTCATTATTTTACTTGAATATATTATTTGTATATATTACTTGTATATTATCCCTGATATAAAATAGCTGAAGAGGGAGAATGATAATAATAATAATAATAAAGGCTTAACGTCCATTTTCTCATCCAGGGATAATGTCAGAGACGTCCCCAACAGCACAAATAACTACAAATCCAAGAAGATATCTATGACTTTTAGTAGCATAAGTTTAAGCATTTAAGGTGTCTAGTTGAGTACAAATTTACAGTGTCTAAGTTTGTCATAGATTTTAAACTAGTCCACGTGAGGTGAGTTCACCTCAGAATCGATCCTTAGAACTTTATGGCGTTACGGCACGCTCTACACACTAAGCTACTGCGTCGTTAAGTATGACAAAGTGCATAATTGATTGACACTTAATTGATTGTAAGCGAGAGAGTATACTGTACGACAAACCTTTCGTAATAACTTCGAAGTAGGTCTTTTTCTTGGTCTTGACGCCCTTGGGTTCTATTCCGGGTCCCTGAGCATAGCACTTGGTGGGATCCCCCACCTTACCGGTGACTTGAACCTGGTAGGGGCTCTTAGGGATTTCCTTGCCGGCGAATTTGATGCTGATCTTGTACTGCCCCTCCACTGTGGGGAAGTAGACACAGCTGTAGGACACCGTGAGGTCGTTGTTAGCTATCACTTCACACTGCGATGCGACACGATACAATACAATACAATGCAATGCAATGCAATGCAATACAGTACAGTACAGTACAGTACCGTACAGTACAGTACAGTACAATGCATTGCAATGCAACGCAATGCAGTGCAATGCAATGCAATGCTATGCAATACAATACAATACAATAAAATACAATACAATAAAACACACTACAATACAATATGATAAAATACAATACAATACAATACAATGCGATACGATACAATACAATACAATACAATACAATAATACAATGCAATACGATACGATACAATACAATACAATACAACGTAACTCAATTATCAATAATCAATCAGTCATTAAGAATATTACGTAGGGTCCCTCGTGATAAGGAGTGGACACAATCGGGGACGTCTCAAGCAGACTCTGCATCAACGGTTGCCAAAGCACCATATGATGACGACTGGATTTACGTACAAATATCGAAGAAAAAGAGAGATCAAAATGAAATTCAATACAGTGAAATTCAATACAATTATTACAACTCAAAACTATTCAATGTAATATAATGTACTTTTAAAAAATACATTTTAATACTTTAACAATTTAATAAATACATTATATTTATTTAACACAATGTTATGTAACTCAATGAAATCTAATATAAGAAATAGCAATTATGCGCAATAATAATTAATACAATTTAATACAATAAAATGAAATGCTCTTGAAAGAATAGAGTAACATGCCGTGTGTTTTAATGCAACAATATTTGACAAACGATGTGATAAAACCTAATAAATTGTTAGAAAAGCAAGAGCATGACTGTATAAACATTATTTCGCAATTGAATGACAAGTTTAGTTTTCTCTTTTGTTAAATTTTCTCATTTGTTTACTTTCCCTTTAGGTTAGTTTCTCTTTTGTATAATTTTCGCCTTGGTTTACTTTTCTCCTTAGTCTACTTTTATCATATGTTTACTTTTCTTTTTAATTTACTTTTCTCTTCCGTATACTTTTCACTTTAGTTCACCACTCTCTTTAACTAAACTTTTGAAAATATTACGACTACATACACATGGGTTCGAATTTTAATCGAAATCTTCTCGGACAGTTTTCTAGTCGAACAAAACAACCAGATGTTATACTCATCCTAATATTTCTAACCTTTACTATCTCATTACTGTCATTTGTCATTATTATTTACTATAATAGTTTACTATTTACTATTTCTCTAACCTTTTCCTGCACACCGCGGGGGTTGGTCACGGTGACGGTGAGGTCTCCCTTGCCCGCCCCCGCTGTCTCTACGATGAACCGGGCGGGGGCACCCACCACGTTACCCGTCGGCTCCAGTCCTGCAACATATAACCTCAGCTGTAAAGAGCTCTAAATAAAATCTGACTAACTTCGAATCTGACTTTTTTTGAATTTTTGAATTTAAAATTTGAATTAATTCGCTATTGATGATTATCAATGACGATGAGAATGGCAATTTATTAAAAATAATCGCATATTAACCTGATACTTATTAACAAGATGCAAATATTCCTTCGGATAGAACTTCTCACAGATAACTAGAGACTGACTAATACAAATAATCGGTTGTTTCAACCTTAGTCTGACCGGTGATCATTGCATAGGTAGTTTCGATGAATGCATGTTTAATCTGAGTTGTATTAAATTATTTCACTGATTGGGTGGTTGACTGGCTGACTTATTGATTCGCTGACTGGTTAATTGATTGATTCATTCATGGAATGACTTGTCTAAATTTTTACCCGCTTGCCTCATATCTGGGACTTGCACTGTTTTGATCTCGCTTTCTCTTATGGTCTATGTGTACTCAGTCGTCATCGTGTGGTGCTTTGGCGCCTATTTGAGTCTACAAGAGACATCCCTGACATTTCCCTATGGCGAGGAACCGGAAATAAATTCTTATTGATTGATTAATTGATTGACTTGCCGACTAACTGACTACACTGATTCAATTATTTATTGCTTAATCAGCAGATTAACTAATCAATGTAGACGTCACTAACCCGGCCCGTAGGCCTTGCAGCGGGCTGGGTTGACCTTGTCTGCTGCTGGAGCGGCTCCGCCCTTGGCCTTGGCGTTAGGGAACCTGGAGAGATAGGTCATCATACTCAACTCATCCACTTTAGGGTTGATCATCTCATCAGGCTTGATCAGCTGTAAGAGACGTCACCAACAAACCGTTCGTCACATACAAGCACGTTTACGATAATATCCAGCACTCGAAAGTCTGCGGATAGTGCAGCGAGGACCTTGAACCATTAGCATGATGGGTTAGGCGTGCTATTGAAGGTTATACGGTGCAGGTTCAAATCCAGTGCTTGTCCCGTTATTGACGTATTACAGGCAGAACGTGATTTCAAATTGTAAGATTATCATAACTTGCTCCGTAACATGTCTGTTCAGTCCAAGGCAATCTAATATATCACCGCTCCTCGATACCAGCCGATAAACCCGGAGTCGAGTCCTAGAATGACCGTATGAGTTATGTTATGAGCTAGCGTATGCTGGACTGTCACTCAACTGATATTTAAAGCCATCAGCATATTTCGTAGTTGAGAAAAAGTACGTTAAAATATTCTTATTTATTTTCACTAGTTACTAATGATGTTAATTGGCCTTCACCCACGCTGCAGTAAACTGATGCAGAAATGTTTGGCTAAGACAATTAGCAGGATACGACGTCTGTCTGGCATTATTTCTCCAGTTAACGGAAGTCTTTACTGCGGGATTAAGTGTTGAGTTCATGCAGTATCCAGAGTCCAGTATCTGCTGTAAAAGTTTACGCTGACCGCCGATACATAACTTAAAATCAGTAATCCGCTTTCCTCCTTCTCTCTATTTCTCCCTCTCTCTCTCCCTCTCTCTTTCTCTCTCTCTCTCTCCATTTCTCTATCTATATGTATATCCTTATCTCTTTCTCTCTGCTCTCATTTTCTCACTATATATATATATATATATATATATATATAATATATGTACATATATATATATAATATATGTACATATATATATATATATATATATATATATATATATATATATTTCTCTCTCTATCTCTCTGTCTCTTTCTCTGTCACTCTCCGCACTCTCTCGTCTTCATCATATCAAGATTCTATACCTCCATTCGCTCAGATTCTCTCACTCATTACCTAGCAATACCACTCAGTTACTAAACCTCATATAATTGAGATTTTGAAGAAGCAATGAACGCTGATATTAAGCCTCAACTCTATAGATTCTATACATGTTTCAAATCTTGCCAAGCATTCTTTATGTTCGGGTCAACTTCAGTTACATCCATGTCGGGAAATCAAGCAAGTGAGTTACTAATCATCATCATCATCCCTTTAATCTCAGTTTAACTCTCCATCTCTTAGTGCACTGCCTTCTGGCACGTCCATGGTAAAGTACGCTTCCACCCTTTTCTGCTTTTCGCTTTCCTCTTCATGTCCACATAGGAGTGGATCTTTAAATCATCTAACATAAGTAATCTCGGACTGCCTCTGCCTCCTTTTCCTTCCGTTCTACCTTCTATGACCTCTTTTAATTGACTTTCCCCCCTTAGAATGTGTCCTATCCAACTCTTCTTCCTATTTCTTAATACATTTATCAACTGTCTCTCTGTGCCAACTCTCTCCATAACTTCCTTGTTTATAACCTGTTGAGTCCTGCTAATCCTCTTCATTCTTCTTCAAATCCACATGTCCAATGCCTCTAGTTCCAATGCCAAGTTTATCAAGGGTCAGGATAAGTGCGTTACTAATATATTTATTTAATAATTGAGGTAATAATATATTTAATACATTTCTGATTTACAAAATTTTTATTTCATGCAGTACCATTGTTCCATCCATGAAAATATTTTTATTTGTACCGACACTGTATTTAGATAAAGATGAAAAGTGCAACAAGTTACGTTGCATTACAGGACGCATTTCTCAAACAGTTCTCTCTTATCTACACAGAGCTCTATGCCGTATATTTAGACTTCTCGCATTACACACATGACTACGTCTGAGCCTCCAGCTTTATCTGATGGGAGAATATTTCACTGAGGCCTTCCAGCTTGTTGATGTGCAGGTATTGATAGTAGAGCTACCAGAAAAGCGAGTCAGAGACAGAGAGATAAAGAGAGACCAGAACAAGCGAGAGAGAGAGAATGAGAAAATGAGAGAAAGAGCGAAAGAGAGAAGCGGTAACAGAAAAAGGTATTAAAAGCGAGAAATGAGATAAAATTACGGGACGGAATTCGAGAATGTAAAATTTGCAAGATAGATAAGACAAAGAGAAGAACACATACGCAGAATAGCAGATACTCAGAGGGAAAGACAAGGAGAGAGAGAAAGGAAGAGATAGAGAGATAGAAGAGATAGAAGAGATAGAGAGATAGAAGAGAAAGAGAGACAAAGTTAAATATAGCGACAAAAAGGTAAGCAGGAGTCAGATGTAGTACAAGACTTGATCCTGCTCTTTGACGAGCACGGAATAGATGAAAAATTTAACCTGTGGGATGTCGAGCAGGTTCTCTGCTGCGTCCTCTGCGGCCTTGGCGTTATTCAGAGCGTCCTTAGGATTCATCCTGCGCCACTCCGGGAGAGATCCTACAAGTATCAAATAGCCTTAAATACTTAAATACTGATTTTTTTATAAAATATATATATATATATATATATATATATGTATGTATATATAAATAAATAAATATATATATAATGCTATATATATATATATATATATATATCATCATCATCATCCTCCCTTGAATCCCAGTTTAACTAGGCTCGGGATATGAATAGACTGTCTCAAATCTTCTTTGTCCTACACCACACCACCACCAGCCAATCCACTCTTTAAATATATACATACACACACACACACACACACACATATATATATATATATATATATATATATATATATACAGTATATATATATACAGTATATATATATACTGTATATATATATATCTCTTCTTCTTCAGTGCACTGCCAAGTGGCAGGTTCAAGGTACATATTCATACTCAAAGTCTGTTTTCTCGCTCCATAAGAGCACTCCTTAGATCAACAAGTTAATCCCTTCACAAAGTCTACGTGTTATCCATACCTTATGTAGCCTATAGTTTGGGAAAAATTTGGCTTCTGAGGTGGTTTCCCATTCCCTTCCTCAGTTAGGTAGATTAATTACCATTTAATCCTGGGAGAAAATATTTCATGGTGAGGTGGGTCCCCTCTTGCCATCCTCAGCTCCTGTCTTTAGTCGCCTCTTACGTACACGCGGCAGATTGTTTACGGTTGCCCAATTCTGCAGTGGTCCAACCACACCCGAGCACAACACGGGGTATATATATATATATAATGTATATATATACAGTATATAGATATATATATATATACTGTATATATAAATATACCTCGGATGCCAAATTGTTCTCAAGCTCTAGGTTATATTAAGGTATGGTAAGACATAGTCATTTGCGAAGGAATTAAGTCGTTGATCGGTGGTGTGCTCCGTATGGAGCTCGAAGGGCAGCATGTGAGTAGGAATTTGTAACTTGGGTACCTTGGATCTGCCGCTTGGCAGAGCATTAGAGATACACGCACATACATACATATATATATATACATATATATATATATATATATATATATATATATATATATATATATATATAATATAGATATATGTATATAAATGCATATATAATATATTTATATATACATGTATATATAATATTTTTAATGAATTCCTTATTTCAATAAGATACGACGGCTCCAGGAAAACTATAATAATGAGAACCCATCTGTGTGATCCACATAATCATCGTCATCATTAACATCATCATCGTCATTTTGATGATCTACACTTAAATGGTTCATGATGGCGTAAAACGCAGCGAGATGGGCGGAATATGAAACTTGGAAACAGCTTTCGGAAGAAATCGTAGAGGAACTTTAATTGACGGACAAATATTAGGAGGGGGAGAGGGAAAGGGAGAAATAATATTTTTTGATCTCTTGAATGTGCGAAGAAGTTAATTCACAATTCATAGCTACATTTAAGTCTAAGCCTGTGGCATGGTTGGCTAGTTACCCGACTACTGACCTGTATGTGTAGTATTCAAATACGAGATACATTCAGTCAATCTTCACTGAGCCTGTTGATGTCCCTGAGAATGCTATATGGCGAGGAACAGGATGTTAAATTGTTATTGATTGATTGACTGATTAAACCACAATCGCCTGAGTGACCTGGAGCGAGGGCGTTCACGAGAGCAGCTAGGGCTGTGCCGTCGTTCCAGTCGCTGGTGAAGTTGGTTATCTTTTTCTCCGGGATCTTACTCTGGATCCAGGCGAGTAGGCGCTGCTTGGGCGTCTGGTCCTTAGCGGCAGGGTCCTCATCCTCCCACGTGGGCATCGAGATTGAGTAGTGCAGGATGAGCGTCCATATGAGGCCCATGATCAGCTTGAGCTTGTTGTCTACTATGTCTGAGCTGTCTGCAGTCAATCAATCAATTCATTCATTAATCATCAGTCAATCAATATATTATTCAATTTAGATTGCCTATAAATTGTTCGATGGTTCTGGAAAATAGAGTGTCTTATGGTAGAAGCGGGTATTTAATTTATGAAGCGTTAAATGCTAGTGCTGGAGTTAGTAGGAACTTTATTTAAGTTTCTTATAATTCATTTTGATTGTTCTATGATCTTGTGTATGTGTTTATATGTATATGTGTATAAGTAATCTTGCATCTTGATGCATAAACACGTTACAAGCAATTTCGCATATAAATAAGTCTTTCTAAGCCAGTAGACAATACTAAAATGACTGAATATGATTTGATTTTATTACACGTACACATACATATCACTAAATATCCAACATAATAAATCGTCGGATTAATGCCAACAGTCTCATATCTATGTTTTTAAACGTTAAGACAGTTTGGCATAGGAGCATCTTTGCATGTTCGATCTCTGGTACTCCCGTATTCGGCCAATACTATATTAGTACAAAAGTTAAAAAACAAAAATTAAAAAATCCAAAACAGTCTTTAGAAATATAATAATAATTACAGATAACGATGTTTATTCCATTTTAACCATGCAAAGTTGACGCAAATCTAGTAATGTAAAATTAAACAACTAAATAATTCTAGACAAGTTAACACCACTTTGTGTAACAATCAGGTAAATTGTTGTTAGTAATTTACAATTACTAATATATGTTAAGCTAGTGCTCGCAGGGTAAGCAGTACTGTACAGCAACTAACTTTGTCAGACGAAAGCTTTCAAAGGCTTAAACTATTCTTAGAGACGGTAGCTTGAATATGTCGAGTCGTCATGAAGAGAAGTCAGGTGCTTATGGAAACTTGACGTTAAACACACCAGAATCTATCTTGTAATTTACTCCTACTTTCTACGATTTCCACAGTATGAGCTCACGATATTTTAATAGTAAATGACAAATGATTATCTACACTTCTTCTAATTAAGTTACTAGCATTATACCATAGAGTAATTGAATCTTTGTGACGGTAGCTCAAGTGCGTCGATTCGTCTTTGAGAGAAGACTTGCGCTTCTGAATTTGACTTTAAACACAGCTAGCCATCGCCACTGATTCCAACCAGTGGCGATGACGGGAAGTTATTTGAGCGCGAATCAGTATGTGCGGCGTTCAAATCCTGGGCTCGCACGTCACTAGCATCGCTTTCGAGTGAGGAAACTGACGTTAACATTAGCTTTACCAGCTACAGCTACCTACTATCCCGGACTCCGGATGTCTAAAGCTACAGAAAGTGCTCTGCAGCTGAAGAAGTCATGAATCCTTAACATCTCCTCCCTCTATCTTTAGCGGAAACTTTTCAGTTCAGCTTCAGAGAGGTCAAGTGAACACCAATAGATTATCTCAACTATAAAGGTTTGTTTTATTTATATTTTTTATTTATTTATAATATTATATTGATTTATTTTTATATGTACTTTAGAAGTTTTTCAACCTATTTCCATTAATTTTAATAAATCTAAACTCAATGAGGGTTTATCGAAGAGGCAAGTTGACGTTCATTACATATTCCTGAAGTAAGACTACAAGAAAGCCCGGACGTTAAATTTTTATTGATTGATTTTCTGATTGATTGCACTTAGAAAATTCAATCTGGAGCCCATTTGATCTCTGAAGCTCAACTCATTAGCATTAGCAACACGTATCATGGACAGTTCAATATCGCTGTGTCGTTGAATTCAAACAAAAACTTAGAGCGTAGTAAAAAAAACAACGTAGAGACTGAAGAAGGCAAATAGAAATCACTTCAGACCAAAATATCTTTTCAATTAAAGGCTACATTTAGACTATATTTTGACGAAAATAAATTTTTTGCAATGCGTTCAGGTTGCTGGTCGCCTCAGCTTTCAATTCAGTTTTCTGGATAATGGATATCGCGTAGTTGTTACCCATTTGTGTTTTATGCTCGTCGGCTTTGATTCTTTTCCTTGGTACTCGATGTTGTCATCGACAATAATAGTACCTTTTGTTGCTGTAATTGGTGTTGCTGATATTGTTGCTGATCTATTTAGTTTTTGCTAATTAAATTTTAACAATTTATAGAAAATATGCATCGGCCATACATTACCGCCATATTGGATGTTAAAAGGGTTATTGTTTGCAGTCCTTCCTAAAAGGAATGAGCCTGTAGAAAAGATCATGACTCCATGACCATGACCAATATTATGGTCAATATAACGAAAATATATATAATGGAGGAAATAACGAAATCTCAAAAACAGAAAACCAAGAAAGGAAACTATGTAGCACCTGTTATATGATTACCTGTTACCTGTTATCAGGTGTGTGGCTTTACGAACAAAATAAAATACGACCATACACTTCGGACCCGCCAATTGGCCGAACCCTAAAGAGCGAGACAAGCACTCACCGATGTTGACGAGCCTTATCCCCTCGTCATGCTCCAAGAACTTGAGCGACATCGTCACGTTCTCGAACTTCTGCGTGCGAAACGTTGGCCTCTTGTTGTACTTCTGGAACTTCTTTCCTGAGAGGCATTCGACGAGAGAGATGAGCTTCAGACCATCAGAGAGGTCCTTCTCCAGGTCCACTATCACTAATTTAGTGGCCGAGGACTTCAAATTCTCATTGGCCCATCTGTGAAAGTATTTAAAAATCAATAATTGCTTAACGATAATAATAACAATAATAGTAATCATATAATAATAGTAATAATATCCGTAATAATAATCGTCTGCTTCAGTGGCACTTTGGCTAAAGCGGCTTCCCAGAGTGCAGAGGAATTATTTTAATCGCTTTTTTAAAAACTTTTAATGAAATAAAGCCTCTTGTATCCTATTTTTTAGCCCAGGGCCCTTTACAGCCCAGGGCATTAAAATAATAATAATAAGAATAATAAAAGGAAGTGGAAGCCTAGAAGTTGGATAAATACCGTGATCTGTCCTTAGGATATGACGTTGTTCCGGTGGCTATTGAAACCATGGGCCCGATGAATCCCGAAGGAGTTGACTTTATTAATGGCATAGGCAGACTTATTGCAGAGCAAACCGGCGATAAGCGAGAGACATCTTTTCTTTGGCAAAGGCTTTCCATGACTTTGCAAAGATTTAATGCAGTCTGCTTCAATAATTCTTTTAAGCCGAGTGATGACCTCGAGTAGCCGGGCGGCGATTCAGCACGTATTGCTTGAATCGTTTTTATCAAACCCCAGGTTCTTTACACCGGGGTAAAAAAAAAATAATAATAATAATAATAATAATAATAATAACAATGATAAAGATATAATAATAATAATAAAGGTTTAAATTCCGTTTCCTTATCCAGGGATGATGTCAGGTGCGTCCCTACAGCACACATCACTACAGATCCATTCACCCAGACCAATCTGCGAAAGAAATGTGCTGAGGAGAAGTAAGGTCCTAAACGTAAGCCGGTCCGGTGATCACAAATGATCAGGGTAGATTGATTATGTCTACGGTGGGAAAAGGTAAGTCCGTGAGAGTATTTAAAAATCAATAATTGCTCAACGATAGCCGCATCGCGCGGAAAATTAGTCAATAATTCATATCATCGATATCATCGATAATATCTATCGTCAATATTACCGATATCATCGATATCATCGATAATATCTATCGTCAATATTACCGATATCATCGATATCTTCAATATCATATATATCATGAATAATATCGATATTGTCAATATCATCAATGTCATCAATGTCATCGATACTCTACTCTGCATTCAAATAGCACTTTCATGCATTTTTGCAAGCAATAAATTTCAATAATTAATTAACCATTATAGACAATTAACGTAAAAGTTATTAATTAAAGTAATGATAGTTCTTACCAAGTAGAACAAATGGAATTTGTCGCATCGATAGCATGTTTGTCTAATACGTAGCAGGCGATTGATTCGAATCTAAGCAAGACCGTTTCTGGCTGTATTATAAAACTGTACTTAGAAATACACGTAAGCCTTCATATATAACTTTATGTCTAGAAGATAGATTTCTCTTTTGCGTTGTAAAACTTCTTAGAGCATGTAGTTTAGTTTAACTTCAATCTCTCTAACCCAAGTGTACCACTAGAGACTATGTTGCAGGGCTTGGAACTCGCTGAATCGTCTCCGTGTAAATGCATCAAGTTACTTCTCCAATTGTATTCGTGCAGATCACAGCTCCAATCCGAGTAAGAGAATAGTGGCTTTAACCAATTGCGTGCTTGAGAGTTAGAAGGCAGACATATCTGATGCTGCTCATATCAGTTAGGTAATTCCTTTTCTGAGAATGAATTTGCGCCTTGTACAAGACGTACATGTAGTAAGTCAAAAAAGTAGATATAAATGAATAGTGTTAAGTCAAACAGAGCCATGGTTATCAATGGGCATGTTAATAATCTATCAACTCTCTCGTAGTTTTCGCTCCTCCAGCAAAAACTTTCTTTATGTCCACACATTAGAGCTACCATTGACAGACACTCCTTCATGTTTTCTGCTCCTACAATATGAAATTCTTTACCACATGATCTTCAATCCTGTAATTGTATATTATGTACTTTCCTTGGCAAGTTAAGCACTCATCCCTTGCGGCCATAGGTAAATATCCTGACCATCTTGCCTCGCAATTCATACTTCCACTGCTTTTTCTCTCGCTTTCTGCAGTAATCTTTGTATAATCAGTCATCATCGTGTGGTGCATTGGCGTCTGTTGATGCCGAGTCTGCTGGAGACGTCCCTCACTTTATCTTATGGCGAAGAATTTGTTGTTAAATTTGTTACTGATTAATTCATATGATAGATATACAAAAATATACGCACCTGGTGAATGTGTTTTTCTGGATGACTTTCCACATGGCATCATCCGCCAATTCTCTCTCCGCCGCTACCTCTTCTTCTTCCTGCTGCCCATCCTGATCATAGGGACTCGCCATCTTAGTATCCTCTGACGTCACAACTACTCTACTACAATGCTATACACCTGCTTAATCTACTTCCTACTGAAATGTAATTAATCAATATTTCAATTAATAAATCAGTTAATCGACCTTACTTCTCCTCAGCACATTTCCTTTGCAGATTGGTCTGGGTGAATGAATCAGTAGTGATGTGTGCTGTTGGGGACATCCTTAACATCGTCCCTGGATGAGGAAACGGACGAAAACCTTTATTGTTAATCAATAAATAACAACCACAGACAATAATCAGTCAATTCTAATCAGTACGCTTGTCGGCTTTCTAAGAGAAAAATGCAATTGAATCAATGAAATGAAAAGCTATATTGATCAATTAAATGATTAAGTGTCCGATTGAATGAATCAATTCAAATCAATGTAACTCAATTAAATCAATCAGTAAATCAATCGCTGCACCGCTATGGATCTGGTTGGTTTTATTTCTACTAAAATGTTGTTTATAATTCAATTACAATAAATTTCAACTATAAATCAATCAATCGTAATAATTATAATTCAGGCAATCAATAAAAAATACAAATAATAAATGTGTAACGTCCGTTTGCTCATGCAAGGATGATGACAGGGCAGTCCCTCAACACATGTCACATAATCGATTCACTCAAACGACTTGAAAATCACGTGGTAAAAAGAAAAAGTATCCTAAGCGGTGCCGGTACGGTATTCAAAAATCAGTCTGGCAAGATGATATAGCCTAAGTCTCTGGCAAGAAGAGATGTTTTTAGCTTACTGCAGAAGTGGGAATAGTAGTGCATAAGCGAAGATCACGAGGCAGAGACTACCAAACTGTAGGAGCTGAAAATTAAAATGAGCGTCTACCCAGTACGGTGAGAGTATTTGGAGTTTTGAACAAGTCGCCATCACAAGAACGGAGCTTACGAAAAGGTTGATATTGGATTAAGAGAAAAGTAAGACGATTTTCCAAAAATATTATTTTGGAAAATATATTTTAGGATATTTAGAATATTTTAGAAAGTTAGCAGAGCAATTTTATACTTGATCTTTTCAACCACAGGAAGCCAGTGAAGACTCTTAAATTGGGAACTAGAGGTGGCCTGAAGCCTTGAGGACAAACATATAATCGTAGTCAATCACAATCAATCAAAGCCTTTCAAGTATCAATCATCAATCAACCAATCGATAAATCAGTCCATAAATTGATTGATTGAAGAATTGAGATTTGTAAATTACATGTAGATTGTTAATAAGAATTGAGATTAATAACTTTAATGGTAGTTAATAGTCTGGTCTGTACGAGCAAGATTTGATTTGCATAATAAATATTCTGTTACAGATCCGTAATTAAAAAGAATGGGGAGCTAAGCTTATCATTTATAGCCAAAATAATAAAATTTTGCATATTGATATATTTGGTTTGAATTTATGCCGAAAAGTTGTACTCTACTTTTATTAAATTGATAGACCTTGAATTTAAGATAAATTCAATTAATTAAGTTAAATTAAGAATTTAGATAAATTCGTAAATTTTAGATTCGTAAGTTAGATGTACGTAAACTAGCAAGCCCTTCAAAATACGATTAACAACACCATAAAATTCCGCTAGCACCCCTTTGTCTTAAGGCTTGCTAGTTGGTACTGGTCTGTTCTGTAAGCTACGAAACCAATATACACGTACTAATAATACAAATATACCATATACTTTAACGACACAGGTGTTCTGATATTTTGGTGGCCAGTGGCGAAATTGGTAAGATACTCGACGCGGATCAGTATGTGCCGGGTTCAAATCCTGGGCTCGTCCGTCACTGACATCGCCTTCGAGTGAGGAAACTGACTTTACCCTTAGCTGTACCAGCTGTAGCTGTATATCTTGGTATATGTATATTATATGTATGTCTTAATAGCACGTCAGCGTCATTGTTTATTGATAGATAATTAGGAGGCCCTCGATTAGAATCCTACCCTAACAGTTTCTGTCAGTATAGTGTCGTACAAGGCCTTACATTTCGCATTATTTTATCATTTTTGCTATTACATCTTAATTTCCGTGTTGTGCCCGGGACGCTGACAAATAGACCATTCGTAAACTGCACGTGTTGTAAGAGGCGACTGAGCAAGAATTGAGGAAGGCAACTAGAAACCATCTCAGAAAACCATATTCTTCCGAAGATATTACATTAAGTAGTGCATAAGGCATAGCGTTTTGCGAAGGAATTAGCTTGCTGATCAATTGAGTGCTCTAAATTGAGCTTGAAAATAGACTCTGATTATGAATATGTGGTAACCCCGACCTACCGCTTGTCAGAATTTAGTGAAAGAAACCGTTCATAGCTTCGTTAAGGCATCGGGGTTTACGCTTTAATTATATTTTTATCAAGCGATAGCAACGTCTATAGATTTATAGATTTATTCGTTGAATACTATGAGAATGAGCCTGATTCCTGATTTAATACGATTGATTGAATACGGATTCCTGATTGAATGCCCTTAAGCAATCAATAAATCAATCATCCAATCAATGAAAACTTAACTGAAGATTTATTCGATATATGCTGAGAATGAGCCACAACTTCGTTCTGGTTAGACAGGGAGATTTTAAAGCATAGTTGTTAGATGATAGAGATTATACTTATTCCTGATTTGATAACCTTAAGCAATCAACCAGACAATAGAAATCAATCAATCAATTGAAATGTTAGGGTTCTCAATCCAAGATGATATCTAGGGCGTCAATTTGCCGATCCGATCAAATATCTCAAACATTGTAAATATTTCTTCATACGGTGATACGATTCGTCAACTCTAATGGAAAAATTTATCGAACTTCCTGGAGATCATTCCAGAAGATCCAGGAATAGGAATTCCTGCATTTCCTAGAACACCTGGAGTTAAATAAGCTAAATTACTAATTGTAGTAATTTAATAATAATAATTTATTATACATGTATAGCTAAATTTCTGCAGGCACAGAGAAATCACACTGAGGTCAAAGGTTAAATCATCGTGTACACTGTGCAGGCCCAGGGCACTAACCAGTACTATCTTATGTAACTACAATTTAACTACAATTCATTTAACTACTCGAGTATATTAACCTCAGGTGATCATGAGTGGTTGAAGGCAATTTTAAAACTAAAGGCCGTATGGCATGTAATATAACAAATAAAAGAGTAATTTAGGTAGAGAAAGAGGTCTATTGTGATGAAAATCAACGATTAAGAATTCAACCTTGAAGTAAAGGAACTGTTCGAAGGCTACTAAAATCTTTTAATTTAAGCAATTTATTATTTTAATTTGTAATTAAAGTGCCAAAGTTTAAAGATATGTTAATATTTTCATTAAAGATTACAGCATACTGATATACCCGACGTCGAACTATATCAGTGACATGTGCAACAACATGTTATACATGAATTATACAGCTATTATGCTGCACATGTATAATAAATGCATGCATGCATGCATGTATTATACATATATTATATTGGTAGAAAAGCTAAAAGCTATACATATATTATACTGCACATGTATTATACATATACTATACATGTATTATACTGCACAAGTAAAATAAATGTACATGTATTATATTGTAAAAGCATTTTACAGGTATAATACTGCATATGCATTTTAAATGTACTACGCTGTAAGTCTACTATAAATGAATTATACATGTAGATGCATTATACATGTATTATTCATGTATTATGCATATATTATACATATAAATGCATTATATATGCATTATGGAAGTATAATTCACGTATTATACATGTATAATACATGTAATATACATGTATAATTCACGTATTATACATGTATAATACACGTAATATACATGTATAATTCACGTATTATACATGTATAATACATGTAATATACATGTATAATTCACGTATTATACATGTATAATACATGTATTATACATGTATAATACATGTAATATACATGTATTATCATGTTTTATACGTGTTATACATGTATAGTCTCACGTCCTGCTTTTAGAAAGCGACGTTATATTAAACTAATGCACGACGAGCGTAATGTTTCGTATTATACCGGCGAGCTAAAAGCTTAAGTACAAATTCATATCCACAATTATAACGATCTAAGCTGCCGACTATTCAAATAAATTGCACAATTTCGCTGTATAGTAACTTAATGCACACTTGTCAGGTGCACACTACGTATAGGTAGAGAAATGCCTGATCATGCCGCGCAGGCATGTGATGTACATGTAAAGCTAATCACAGAACTCCCGGGATCTCTCGTCGAGCAGGGAAGTATCAGACACAGAGTTCAGTAGCGTCGAGCCCATCCGCCTGGGAGCCTGGGAGCCTGGGAGCCTGGAGGCCTCGGCCTGCAGCCCGCCCGCCTACGATAATGGGCCCGCAGCCCGGCCGATCAGTCCGTAAAGCCTGAATCCATCGACGAGGCGGGGTGGGAAGAGATGGTGAGGAGGATAGGGAGGTGGCGATCTTAAGAGAAAGAGGGAGAGTAAGTGGAGCGATCAGACTGAAAGTATAGCAAGTGAGGAATAGAGAGAGAGAGAGAGAGAGAAAGAGAGAGAACGAGATACAGATAGATAGAGAGAGAAAGAGAGAGAGAGAGACAAAGTGATAGAGAGAGCGATAGAGATAGGCCTAGATTGATATTTACAGGAATAAAACAAGAATAGTACAAGAAAAATATAGAGAGAATAAGCAATTGAAACAAAATCGAAAGTAGATGACGACAAATTGAGACAGAGTTTAGAGATAGAGATAAGCGACTAAGGCAGGAGCTGAGGAAGGTAGAAGTATCCACCTCACCATGAATTCTTCCCCTAGTATTAAAGGGCAGTTAATACATTATAGAACTGAGGAAGGGAACGGAAGACCACCTCAGAAGCCATTTTAATCCTAAGCTATAACCTACATTATGGAGTGGATAAGGCATTGCCATTTGTGAAGGGATTAACTCGCTTATCGATGGTGTACTCTTTATGGAGTGAGTAGGTATATTTACCTTCGCCATTGGCTGAAGCCAATGGCGAAGTCGGTAAGATACTCGACCGCGGATCAGTATGTGCGGGGTTCAAATCCTGGGATCTCCCGTCACTGACATCGCTTTCGAGTGAGGAAACTGACGTTAACCTTAGCTTTATCAGCTTTACCTTGGACCTGACGTTTGGCAGAACACTAGAGAGAGAGAGATTTAAAAAATTGACTAACATCCACTACCGATTTTTATTAAGCTAGCCAACATTAAAAGCCAGTATCATACAAGATGTGACACTGAATACTTAATTCAACCTGCCGTTGATTTTGCTTAAAGTGGAATTGGTGGTGAGTTATAGTTTTGACAACACAATGCAATTCCTATGCTAGACTGGTGATTCAATATCTACTATGCAATTACAATGATAGAATGACACCGTAATTGAATGAGCAAGTTGGATGCTGTATGTAGACCCACAAAGAGCACGTTATCATACTGAGAGTTACAGCTGTGCAAGCTGTGGGGCCCTGCTGAATACATTATATAGGTATATCAGGAATTCCTGAGAGAGAGAGAAAGAGAGAGAGAGAGAGAGAGAGGGAGAGGGAGAGGGAGAGGGAGAGAGAGAGAGAGTGAGTGAGTGAGTGAGTGAGTGAGTGAGTGAGTGAGTGAGTGAGTGAGTGAGTGAGTGAGTGAGTGAGTGAGTGAGTGAGTGAGTGAGTTGAGTGGAGTGAGTGAGTGAGTGAGTGAGTGGAGTGAGTGAGTGAGTGAGAGTGAGTGAGTGAGTGAGTGAGTGTGAGTGAGGAGAGTGAGTGAGAGTGAGTGAGTGAGTGAGGGAGTGAGTGAGTGAGAGTGAGTGAGTGAGTGAGTGAGTGAGTGAGTGAGTGAGTGAGTGAGTGAGTTGAGTGAGTGAGTGAGTGAGTGAGTGAGTGAGTGAGTGAGTGAGTGAGTGAGTGAGTGAGTGAGTGAGTGAGTGAGTGAGAGAAAGAGATAGTGAGACGTGGAGCTAGGGAGATAGAGAATGAATAGAGAGATACGGAGCAATTAAGGAAATATTAATAAAAGCAGATAGTAAGAAAAAGAAGTAGGCTTTCATATCACCATCATCGTCATAAATTCCATGCGTTCTGAACAGAACATAGGACGGCAGCATTCCTCCATCCATTTCTATCATCAAAAATCCTCACAACTTCTTCCCATGAAATGTTCAATGTTCTCAAATCTTTGTTGATCTTGTTGAACAAAGTGCTCCTAGGTCTTCCTCTTATCCTTTTTCCTTGTTTTGGCTTCCAATTAATTACAGTCCTTGCATATCTATCCTCATGCATTGCTAATATGTGACCCAAGAACCTCAACCTTCTTTCAGTAACTATCTCATCTAATTTGCTTTGTCATACCCTTTAATGTACTATTTCATTATTGATTTGATCCCAATAATGAATACTTAATAAAGACTCTAAGATTTAGTAAAGGCTAGGTTTAATTTAAAGTTTCGAAAATCGTTATCAATGCAACATTAACTCCTCTCAGTTGAAGTTCCCGGTTTTATTCTACAAATTCACTCGCGTAATTTTCTTGGTTTCAAAAATTAATTGATTTTCTCTTTGTTTGAAAGTAATGCCTTCTTATACACTTTACAGTTATTTGTGATAGAGGCGCGTATTTGCAGCAAGAGTAGATACAGGAATAATCTTCAAGCACAATAGATACTATTAGCTAGTGACCACAGATTTGAACTCAGTTCTTTTGATTCTAAGGGACACTGACTATCGACGGCTCTAACCTCTACATCTCTCACATAAAATAACAAACATTACAATAATAACAATCAATAATAATAATAATAATTTCGGTGGGCATTTCGAACCTAACCTACTGAGAGAATTCAAATAGTGTCTAATATAGACCTGAAATAAACTACAATAAATTTAAATAATGACAATAATCTGTATAATAATAACACTACTACTAATAATAATAATAATAATTATTATTATTATTATAATCATAATAATAAAGGTTTAACGTCCGTTTCCTCACCCAAAGATGATGCCAGGGACGTCCCAACAGCACACGTCACTAATAGAATGGTACTATCGTCCATTACAACATGGACCACTATTTAGACATAGCCCAGCCGGTGAACAAAAAGTAAGTCCAAAATGTGTTAAATTCCAAACTCTAGAAAATCAGTTACAGATACAGGGAGTTAAAAATGGAGGTTAGAGTGCTGGTCACAACTCGAGGACACTGAATGGAAAAGAGTGATGGAAAATGTAGGTCTTCAAAAGGTGGACATCACCATTTATGAGGAAACGAAAAATAAATCTTTTAATGCATTTTTAAAAAGACTAAATACTGGACATGCAAGTACAGCAGACGTTCTAGAAAAATGTTATTACTTTTGCGATCACTTCAATGGACATCCATCCATCTATCCATCTGTGCACCTATCCATATAGCCATCTATGCATATATCTATTTACGCATCCATCTATCCATCTATTCATCTATCCATCTATACATCTTGTCCATCTATCCTTCCATCTATCCATCCATCCACCCATCCATTCATCCATCCATCCATTCATATGTCCATTTATCTATCCATCTATGGTTCTATTCATCCGCCTATCTATCTAGCTAGCCATCCATGCCATCTATGCATCTGCCCAATCATTCATGCGTCCATCCATCCATCCATCCATCCATCTATGCATCCAGATTGCTTAACTTAGCTCAGGAAAAGGTCCTGAAATATTACAGAATATAAATATAAAAGATACAAACTGACGCAGACACTTTGTAGTAAAGGCATCAGCACGTTAGCCATTAAAAGCTTTTTATAATCTGCAACAGTCATAAAAAACATAAGCACACATGCACTCGTACACATATAAACACACACACACATACACACATACATACACACGCACATAGACACACATTTGCTTATGTATGAACACTCACATGCACTATACCACACACATTTTAACGTAGGCCTTCATGTGCTCAAAACTATACACGAAAAAATTTATTTATCATCAAACCTTACATTTAATGAAAGCAGCGATTAAAATGGAAATGGTAATAACTGAAAATGTCTAAATTAAAATCGAAAATATACATAGAAAATAGGGCCTAATATAATCATTTATCTACCTGTATTTCCAAAAAAGCGACATCGATTAAATAAGAAACTAACGTCAATAGTTTAATGTAAAGAAGGTTGTGACTTAACAAGAAATATTCAGTAATTAAGCAACGCAAAGAAAAGAACACAGTGACTAAGTATAACAAGTAGAATTCAGTAATTAAGTAAAGAACGCAGAATCTTAGTATAAAATCGTAGCGATGTAGCAGCAATTTAGAATCAAGAACGCAGCGATTTAACTTCGAGAACGCAGTTATTTAGCATCAAGAACGCAGCGATTTAGAATAAGGAACACAGTGAGTTAACATCAATAACGCAGCAAGCATTTGAGAGAGATACGCCAGATAACAAATGAATAAGAACTCTCTAACAGAAAGTTCGAGAAAGTATTAAAAGCCGGACCAGATAAGCTGAGATATAAGAGATGAAATCTTAAACTAGCCGTGGACGGGAAGAATTAATTTATGAAACTGACAAGAGATATGTAGAATTTGAGATATCATACACGTTGAGTTCAAGGCTGTATACTCTCAATACTGTTTACCCTCAGAAAAACCTCAACTCTCTACATTGTTCTCTCAAATTACAGATCTTAGGAATTTAATTAGTATTCTTTGTCTATAGTCCACATAGTTTAATTTAATTCTCTCTAAAAGGTTTATATTTATCTGGACCTCTACCGGCAATTTAACCAGTTTCAGTTGGATGGCCGATTGGAGAGCGTGCTTGCCCGAGAAGCAGAAGGCCATCGGTCCAAATTCCAAGCCGGACCGTATCTGGCAATGTCCCTTGTGACGAAACAAACAGGTGTTATACTTGGCTTTAACCATGAAGTTTAATTGAATTTTACTACTAAGTTTATTTCTTAGCCAAAACTAATAAAAACCAATTGCAGTTTTATCCTACTAAACCAGCAAGCCTTCGCCTAAAGAACCATGGCTTCTATGTTGTTCCCAATTAATCATATATAGGCCTCTGTTTTGTTACCTCTTAACATCTATTAGAGTGCTACTGTCGTGCATGGCAACATTTAGCATTAATGAAATATATTAGTAATAGTGTTGAAATACTGCACACTTACTATACAAGTGTAGTAAAGATTTGAAATAGTAAGCTTTTGTTGCCTTGTTTTGTAAGAGATTTCTTTTCTTCCATAGCAAAATTCATAGGCCGAGATGGCTAGGACCAAATAAAAAAAAATAAAATAGAACTTTAAAAAGCTAGTAAAGTTAATTCTAACGACGGTTTCCTCACTCGAAATCGATGTCAGTGACGGGCGAGCCCAGGATTTGAACCCCGCACATACAGATCCGCGGTCGAGTGTCTAAAATGCCTAAATGCATGTGAAATTGTTATACATGCATTATTTTCGGTATTTGGTAGTTGACTGTAATGAAATATGTATCAAATTATATTAAACGTTTCGTAGTTATGCGCTTATATGATTATGATCCCTTTATGATGAAAGATTATTTGGACTCAATAAATCACAAATGAAGAAGTTCTTGAGAGAGTATGTATATATATATATATATATATATATATATATATATATATATATATATAGACACATGTAGGTTAGTGGTTATAAATGTGATAAGAAATAGAAAGAAAAGTTTTATAAGGAAGAGTATTAGGGTGGGGGTGGGTTAGTGAAAGATGTAATAGAATGAAGAGTAGAAGAGAAAAGAATTAAAGATATACCGATACATGGAATGTTAAATGAATTGATAACAAATTTGAATATATGAAGAGGAAATGAAACACTGATGATAGAATTGGTTGAAAGATTTATCTGACATGGACCTGCCGATAAACAGTGCTCTAAGGAAGAGAGAGAGAGAGAGGAGAACGAAATTATTTAGATTGTATTGCAGAATTGTTATTTTATCGGACGATTTGTTATTTTGTAAATAGTAAATCGATCGATAACTAAATTAATTAGACATGTCTAATATTGAATGTCTATCCCTCCCTTTACTATTGAGCAGAAAAAAGGAAGTGAACTATTAATTTTATATGGACCACGCTTTTTCACCTCTATATTATCCTGGCAAAACCACTATTCCCACAATGTTGGTTTAGGATATGCCACTGGTCAATATGGAACTAGAGCAGTTTCTAGTTGACAGGTAAAGCTTTCAATTCAGCAAAGTTAAAGAGTTTGTAACATTTTTCTCTCTCTTAGTGCATTTCTTATTGGCAGGACCATGGCATACAACTCCATATGTTTTATCCTCTGCCTTGTCCTTCATATCAACATATGAATTGTATGTAGTCATCAAATCATCCAGCAGCAAAATTAAATCTCGGTCTTCTTGGAAACTTTTTTCCTTATATCCTTCCCACAATTACCTCTTCTAAAACATAATAAAAGTGACACTTATTATTTATTAATTGCAACTTTTATTTACAACATATTGACTAATCTGCTAATCCTAATAGTGAGAGTTCTGGATAGTCAAAATATTGATAATTAAGTCTAGTTATTGAAGATTATTTGAAGATATTGTCTAGATAGAAAGAAAAGGTCTTACAAGCAGGATCACTCTTCTATTTAGCAGCGATTGTTTGTGTCTATTTCTCGCAGTTTTTCGCTGAGAAAGTTTAGTCTGCATACGAGCCAATGAAGCAAAGCCAAGCCACTCCCACCCTTATGCTCCCTACTCCACTCCTTGCTGCTCCAGGAAGGCCTATACCTTCATGCCTCGCTCCAGGAATAACCACCACATCCCGTATTCACAGTGTCAGCTGTTGCTTTCGTATCTCCTAACGGATTGGCTTGCTGGACCAACAGTGTGCCCTGTCTTTATGAAAATGCCTTCTTAACTAGCACACTGTATAGCATGCAACAATGTAGAACATTGTTTGTTGTTCATTCTGATCATTTCGATGAATAGCGAATATCAGTATTTGAAAAAGAAATTATTGGGATAAATCAGTCAATTTGTTTGAAAATTGTTTGGGCTTTAAAAAAATGACAATAAAGTTTAGCAGAACGAAGAGTATTGAACTACAATTCCATGTGTGAGCCGATTAATGCAATGAAATCATGGAGTATAACTCGTATACATGTATCTGAATTTCTCTCTATCTCTCTCCCTCTCTCTCTCTCTCTTTATATATATATATATATATATATATATATATATATATATATATATATATACATATATACATATATATATATATATATATATATATATATATATTATATATATATAGAGAGAGAGAGAAAGAGAGAGAGAAATTTTATATATAATGTAGGCCTATATATCTCTTCTCTCTTAGTGCACTGCCTACTGGCAGGTCCATGGTATATAACGCCGTCACTCTTCTCTGTCTTCCGCCTTCCTCTTCGTTTCCACATAGGAGTGGGTCTTTAAATCATCTAACATACCTAATCTCGGCCGGCCCCTGCCTCTTTTTCTTTCCATTTTACCTTCTATGACCTCTATTAATACACTTTCCCCCTTAGAATGTGTCCTATCCAACTCTTCTTCCTATTTCTTATTACCTTTATCAACTTTCTATCTGTGCCAACTCTCTCCAGAACTTCCTCATTTGTAACCTTTTAAGTCCAACTAATCCTCTCTATTCTTCTCCAAATCCACATTTCGAATGCCTCCAGTTTCCTAATATCTTCCTTCCTTAAGGTTCATGTTTCAATGACTGAGAGATGTTGATATAGAGAGACAGAGAGAGAGAGAGACAGATATATATATATATATATATATATATATATATATATATATATATATATATATATTATATATATATATTATATATATATATAAAGATAGCTAGAGAGATAAATATAGAGACAGAGAGATAGAGAAAGAGATAGTAATTAAGAGACTAGGGTTTATTTGGTTCGACGGGATAAAAATGGAATAGGCCTACAAGCAGGCTGCTTTTACACTATAAGTGCTTCTGAACCTACAGTTACAGCTGTTCAGTCAAAACTTTCTAGATATACCGGTGCCGCATTCTAACAGGAACAAACATAAATGCATCACAGTAGGTTAAAGTTTGAAACAGTACTTAACACTGATACTTAAGACCAACAAATGAGAGAGATAGAGAGAGGGAGAGAGAGAGAAGTGGTGAAGAAAAAAAATCGATTTTATGTGAAACTTGAAATTGAGTTGAATAATTAGAGAGAGAGAGAGAGAGAAAGAGAAAGAGAGAGAGAACGCGATAAATGATAATACGGAATACGAGAGTACAATAGATCCAACTGTCTGTAAAGGCTAA